>JAKSZP010007965.1:0-219861 GCA_022478985.1 Massospora cicadina | reverse complement strand
ATTTTCTTTATGTCTTTTTGGAAACGTCCATCCCCTTGTTGGCCTTCCCTGAAATAAATTTAAATTTAAAAGAATAATGTATCAGCAATGTTGTACAAGAATGAACTTAGGAAGCTGTGTAAGGAATGGGATACTGTTAACAATAATGCATTGAAATTGGCATCTTAAGACAATCTCATAATCTGGATGAGCAGTGATTAAGATAAGGAGGAAATTGAACAAGTCTGAAAGATCAATAACAATATTTATGAAAAGGTCACCTCATTGAAATAAACAAACAGGTTGAGTTATTTAGGGTTTTATTTCAGAAAACTGAATGAGTAGTGGATAGAGAATGCTTAGCCAGTTTTAGGGAGATATGGCACAGGCGTGAAATGTTTAAAACAACTAAAAAACCACAAGTGTGATTGCACCCAGATGGAGGCAAAATAAGAGACATTAAGACCCACAAAAATCCATTAAAAAGTACAAACAATGAGAAATATTCCTGTATTTTTCGCTAAAAATTTCAGAGATGACTCCCAAATATACACCTATAATTAGTTGGGATGCTGAGCAGAAATTTCCTGCCATAATAGCGATGGAAAAATTTCAGAAAATGCCAAAAAATTTACATCTCATTAGGATTACACTCTGGTGCTTTTCCGCCTATTCAAAATAGCAACGTTCAGATATGAAGAATGACAGAAAGCAGTAACTGTAATGACCTGCTTAGACATTTACTGTCAAAAGTTGGTGCTGCCTTATCTCAATGGAGGCAATTGGATGTACAATGACACTAAAGAAGCATAATGTTTGACTATGGTAGTCCTTCGCGGATGGCAAACTGTAAACAGGAGTTTATGTGAAATAGTTTAGAAAGGATGAAACATTAGAAGCTTCTGCCAACCAATTTTACCAGGATCGAAACTATGGCTGGTATAAAAGTTTTATCAGATTTTCAATGCATACATAGCAATGCAATCAGCGCTTTGCCCCTACATAGAATTACACCATATTATGGCATTGCCACTAGTAAACCAAACTGTCACATTGCAGATGGTGGAGTATCTTAAGATGCTAGGAAAAACATTTAAAGCACCTAATCAAACCTTTAAAGCAGTTTTTCACAAAAACTTGAATAAAGTGAAATTTTCTGAGCCCAATAAAGAACAACATAATCGAGTCATAATAGTAAACAATTATAATGGTCCAAAGTGAGCAGATAAACTTCAAATCAGCTTCCAAGATGTGGAAAACCTGGGCATGTAGTCGCTCAATTTTATTATAAGAAGCTAAAGATCAAATTAAATTAATGCAGGCTAAAGAAATGGAAACTGACCAAGATTTGGGTTAATGTAAGTATTCTAAATATAAGCAATCTAGCACTGAGATCAAACCTGTTCTTGCTAACATATTTATAAACCTGGATAATTCCATTTTAAATAGATGAAGATACACCTGATCTTCTGTACTAGGTGGTTAATTTGGATGTAAATGCAATTACTAAGCTAAGGCAAAGAAGCTAGAACCCAATATCATGAAAGAAATTTCTTGGCCATATGCTCTTCAGTTTTTAGAAAAGATAAGAACTGCTAAACGCAAAGTAGAACTACTTAAGATTAAAACTTGATGAAGCGAAGTTTCTCTCCCTATTGAATGTGATCAAGGAATTTTTTCCTAAAATTTCCAAAATTAATTCATACTCTGTGTTTTCCAAATAATGCCGCGATTCATTCAGTAAACACTTCATACAATATTATGAGTGTATGCATGCGTATATTATTTCATTTGAGAAAGAGTACTGGTGATAATTGACAGTGGTGCAACCAACAATATAGGTTCAACCAAATTGGTGAAGCTAAAAAGATTTCTTCAGATTTAGAGCACTGCGAAAGAATATGGAACCGCCATACTGGATACCACAACATCTTGTGGAGCATACAGTGCACTACCACTTTAGTCAGATTGCTGGTGGTATCAGCTCCGCCATAGTGTTGAAAAGCAGAAAAATGACATACTCATCAGTACAGAATTCCTGTGAGAGTATGGTGTCAAAGGTGAATTTGAGGTGGATACCCAAAACAATTAAGGGAAAATACTGCCCTTGGTATATCAGAAGAGATAAGAAACTCCACTAATGAAAAGAACAATTTTGTAAAATAAATCTGTAATGACACCACAATTACTATCCAGTACAAGTTGGTTGGACAAAAAAGTAAGGAAATGACATAAAAGATTCTCAAAAACCATGTGTAATACTGTTGAGGACAAAAATGACAAATAATTTCTTCCAGGAATATACTAATAATTGTTAACACAGGCTTAATATTAGAATTTGGAACAATTATATATGGAGAAGTCATTGGCCCATGGAATAAATCTAGGCTGGAGCCTTGGGTAGCACCTTGGATTATAATGCCAGGCCACAGCAGATCATGAGTTTACTGGCCAATATGAGCGAAAACCTACTTAAAGTGAAGAAAAATCAAGACATTGTGTCTGCACTCTAATCTTAATGGCATAAATCATAGAGTTTCATGATTTTGAACATCAATATAGATAAAATTACCAGTTGTTGCTGATTAAAGTGTTAATGTACTGTTCAGTCATGAGCAATTAGCTGAGTTATCATAAAGAACGGCAAAAATTGCCATGATTATTTAATAATTATGGGTTAATATTTGCCAGGATGACCATGATCTTGGATGTGGCAAAAATGTGATCCATAAGGTTGACATTGGGGAAGATCTGGCAAGTAAGTGTGACACATCTACCAGTCTAAGGCCGCTTAAGCAGTAGACAGTGAAGGAATCAGCAAGCTGATTACGCATGGGCTCCTTATGTCATCTTCAAGTTCATGAGTGAGTCTGATTCTTTTATTGAAGGATAAGGATAGATCAAATCACGTGGTGAATGATTACAGCCAGTTATATAAAATTAATAAAAATTGATTTGTAAACTGCTGAAGATCAACGATATGCTTGATTGCATAGAGTAAGCCAATTTTTTATAGATTAGATCTCAGGATTTTTGAGAGATAGTCTTGACACCTGAAGATTAAGAGAAATGTGTGATAATCACTACACAAGTACTATACCAGCAAACCTGAATGACCCAGGGATTATGTGACGTGCTGATGAATTTCCAGAGAGCAATGCATTCTATTTTGAGTGACTATAAAGTTGTATTGTGTTTCAGTGTACTTAGATGACATAAACATATTTATCAGGACATTCACCAATCACCTGGAGCCCTTTAAGGGAGTGTTTAAATGTTTATCAATGGCAAATTTAAAATCTCAAGCCGAGGAAATGCCATTTTAAAAATAGAGCTTTAATATCTGAGGTTTGTGATAAACTCTGGAAAATTGAAACAACACAAAATATAATTTTCATTGAGCAGATGTTGATCTCAAAGAGTGTTCAAGACATAAAAATTATTTTTGAGATGGTCAGTTACTATTGCTTATTTACTAAAGTTTCTGTTGAAATTGCTAAACTATTAAACACCTGTTGAAGGATCATATAAAGGATTCTTTTGAAAGAGGAGGCTTAAGAAGTGTTTGATGAGCTAAGAAAATACCAGATGAACAATCCTGTACTGAAATACAAAAAGTTTAATTGATATTAACTATCAGACTGATGCCTTGTTAATATTGATCAGTGGCATTTTAAGTCAAGTAGATTGTTTGGATTTTTACCCAAATCAAAGATTCATGTGTATTGGATAAAACGTAACAAACCCAATCTATTAAAATTAACAAAAATGTCGTTAGGGATAATCAACATTAAATTTGAAACCTTCTGATATCAGGGTTCCAACCCTAACTTGTTCAATCAAATCTTACTCAACTGAAACCCCTAATAATAGGGTTTAAATTTGATTTATGAGGCAATTGAATCCTGTTTGATAGACGTGACTAGAATGCCACAAATCCTTATTGGTAATGAGTATAGATTTTAGCTTTGAAACGCTTGGAGATTTATTAAGAAAAACCTGATATCCTATATAATTCAGGTTTCTAAGCATATAAACTTTATTTTTTTTTCGCCATTTATAATTTTGGCTTACCTCTATTCATTACGGATAAAAACATATTTAAGATTACCACTCAAGAATTTTTATCCTAAGTGAATACTTTTGGCCAAGGGAAGTAATTCTTATAATCCAAAACCCAGAAACTTTAAATTCCTTGACTCAAAAACAAAGGACGATGTTATACACCTCCTCTATCCTGACATAGATGACGATGGGAAGAGCATCTGGTTGAGATGTGTGAGCAGAACATTGATGCATGAAGAAAGGAACTAAACCTGACAGTGCGCAAAAGCCTCATGATGATTTATTCCTTCAACGATTTTGAGTGTATATACATGGGATTATTTAAGGTTGTGACTGACCAATCAAATGTACGCTGGTTACATAACTTAAGAAACCATAAGGGCGACTGGCATAATGGGATCTTTAATTGTAAGATTATTATTTCAAAATTGCACCCTGAGCAGGAGCAGCATGACGTAATCTTGATGGACTATCAAGATTGCTGTTCAAGTCATTTACTAGCAAGTGGAAAAAGATGTCTGACAGGTGATGAAGAAAATATTAGGGAAAATTTTTAAAAATTCATATTGTGCTGAGAAAAGAGATGGAAAATATCAGAAAAGAAGTACAGCTGTATAAGCTTATTGTTAGGAGAGTGTTTATAACTCTCCAGTTCCCAGCGTGGTGGTGCTTGGTGCACAGGCCCAAAACCAAATAAACTAGCCGTAAGTTCCAGAGAGATTGGAGGCGAGCAGAGGGTGCTGGAGCAATAACCGCTGAGGCATAGTATTGCGAATTTCATAATAAAACCCCATAGAAGGGCAACGCGGCGAAAATATTGGACAAATTTAGGCGGCCCAGGTTGAAGGGATCCTGGGCGGGCAAACGGTGAATGAGGGGAGAGCATAATGGCACTTGCAATGGCAAGTGGAATGGAATGTGAGACCTCCTCAAAGAGGTTCACACACAGGAGCATTCTGAATATCATAAAATAAAAAAAGGCTTATAACAGGGGATAGGTTTATTTAGGAAGTCGACCAACAAGAAATGTTGGTCAGGGGAAAATGTATTTAAGCTCAGATGGGGAAATTGGGGTTATGCCGCAGTGGGCCCAAGCAGCGACTCTCCTTTAGGGCAATACTTCCATCCAAGTTAGTAAAATAGGCTGAAACCAATTTCACTCGAGTTTTTGACTGAAGTTGGATTTAACCTGAGAGCGTTATTTCATAGCAAGAAAGGTTTTGAACCCTTGTTAAGAAACTAAGCAAACTGAACCATCCGCCTTAATTTGGTAGATAGTTCATTTTAACGCTTGAGCTGCTGTCAGGGGCTGGGCGTTTGGCACACCACTGATCCCAACCTGGGCATATTTTTCTCAGACCCAGCGTTGGTCCAGGGTGTTCTTCAGGTCAGGAAGGGCCTGCAACTTCACCTTCTGAGCCTCCAGGCGCCCAGCGTTGTCTTTGGGGTTGATCCTCACTATTATATCATGTTCAAATGACATTACCCTCTCCTCCCAACAGGGCTCAACCCCCCTCCAGGGGCTTGCGCCAGGAAAAAGTTCTTATGGGTGGGGGCCAACTTCATGGCAGCAATAATCAGTCGGGGTTGGGATCCAGCAGCTTGGGGAAACCACTGGTGGAAGGCATCAATCAGATCTTAAGCATGCACACAGTCACGTGCTGGAACCCAACTGTTTTCAACAGCATCAAAGCCCTTCCAGGATACCAGGTATTTGAGTCTTCATTTAACATGGCTGGAGGCGACTATCTCTTCCATCTCCCACTCAGGTACCCCATCCACGAGATAGGCCTCAGGAAACTCTGGTGGGGGCCCTCAAACAACGTGAGTTTGCTCTCATGGAACACCGAGAAGATCCAAAATGAAGGGGGAAGATCCAGCTGGTATGAGGCATGGCCCACCTTTCTAACAACGTGGTAAGGTCCAATCCTCTTAGGACCCAGCTTCTTGCAAGGCTGCTTGATAGGGATGTTATGTGCATTAAGCATCACGAGATCCCCTTCCTTGTATGCAGGGCCTACTTGGCGCTTCCCATCATTTTTCTCCTTATATGCCTGCATTGCCGCCTCCAAGCTTGTGGAAACCCCCTGGTGGACCTTCTTGATGATCTTGGCAAAGTCCACCACCGCTTCAACCTTTGACCCACAACTGGGCTCCATGTTAAAGGCGAGGTTGAAGCCATGGCTGGCGAAAAATGGGGAACAGCCAATCAAAGAGTGTAAGGTATTGTTGTAGCTAAACTGGGCCATAGGAAGGTGAGAAGCCCAATCTTAATGATACGCGGCAGTGTAACACCGCAGGAACTGTTCCAAGCATTGTTTCACTCGTTCTGTCTGCCCATCTGACTGGGGATGATAGGCAGTTGAACGGCAAGGGCGAATCTGAAGAGTCTTACACACTTCTTCCCAAAAAATAGAGTTGAATTGGGGTCCCCAGTCACTGATAATCTCTTGGGGAACCCCATGAAGTGCAAAAACATGGGCGACGAAAAGCCTAGCCATCTCAGCTGCGGTTATCGTGGTTCTTCAAGGAATGAAGTGGGTGAACTTTGTAAAACGGTCCACCACCACCATGATGGCATCATAACCATATGAGACTGGTAGCTCCACAACAAAATCAACTGAGAGGGAAGTCCAGGGCCCATCAGCCTTTTTGACTGGTACCAACAACCCTGCTAAAGGTTGACAGTTGGGTTTCATCTGGTTGCACACCAGGCACTCCTTACAATACCGCCCCCACCTGAGCAGGCAAGCCCTTCCAATTGTAGGTGCGGCATATCAACTCCAAGGTCTTTGCTTTCCCCAGGTAATCAATGGTAATTCCATCATGATGGTCCCAAATAATGTCCAAGCGCAGTGGCCCAGCAGGTACCCAAAGGCGCCCCTGGAACCACACCATCCCATCCTTTATGCGATAACCTCTGGATAGACCCTCTTGATTTTGACGCGCTTTTTAGAAGGACCATGGCATATTCGCCTGACAGAGGCTGAGAGAGGACGACCTTTCTGAACATACCATATTCCTCCGCGTTATCCAGAGGTGCAAGAGATGGCCCGTTAGCCAGGGGAGAGGGAAGCAACAACATAATTTTACTTGGAGGGATTATAACCTGGGTGTTGTGCACCTCTACCTCCTTGGGGTCAGGGGCTAAAGCAGGGTTGCGGCTCAAAGCATCCGTCAAATCATTATCCTTGCCCTTGGTGAACTAATATGTGAATGCGAATTGGGCAAGGGTCTCATGCCAACGGGTCTGCCATGGGGTTAGTACATGAGGCGTGCGATAGTACAGCAAGGCATGGTGGTCTGTCCATATGCGGAATAGTTGGATAGAGCCATGCAAGTGGTGATGCCAATATGTCAGCGCCTCCACCTATGGTAGTAACTCCTTGTCAGAAACGGCGTAATTCAACTCAGGCAAAGACATATTCCTAGAATAATATCCCACCGGATGCTCTATCCCATCTTCGCCTACTTGTAACAAGGCGGCTGCTATGGCGAAGTTGGAGGCATCAGTTGACACAATGAACTCCTTGGAAGGGTCGACATGGTGAATAACAGTCGCGGATAATAGGGTGCACTTCACTGCTTGGAAAGCATCCTCCAAAGTGGGGGACCACTGAAGCACCTTGGAACCGCTAGCCTTGTATAGGGGAGCCGCCACCTCAGACAGATTGGGAGTGAACTTCTTGAGGAACGTGCACGTCCCCAAAAAGCTCCTTAATTCCTTAGCTGAAGTAGGGGTAGGCCACTCACATATCTCCTTCTCCTTGTATGGAGTTATCATGTGTCCATGGTCAAACATGACGTTGCCCAAAAACGTGACCTGAGACATGAAGAACTCGCACTTTGATATCTTCAACATAAGGCTGGCTGCCTTTAACCGCTCCACCACTTGTCGAAGGTGAACTGCATGGGACTCCTGATCAGGGGAAAATACCAGGATATCATCCATGTAAGCGACCGCGCATACCCCTATCAGGTCCTCCAACGCTGCATCAATGCGGCGTTGGAAGATAGCAGGAGCATTCTTAAGCCCAAAGGGCATGACCTGAAACTGGAAGATCCCTTTTTGGGTACAGAATGCGGGCAACCACTTTTGCCCTTTTTTAATCTGAATCTGATTGAACGCGTTGAGGCAATCCAAAATTGGAGAAGACCCTCGCCTTCTCCACATAACGTGAAATCTGTAAATCCAAAGGGATGGGATGGAGGCTTGGTACAGTAACGTTGTTAAGGTTACCATAGTCCATGAATGGGCGTAAGGTACCATCAGACTTCTTCACGAAGAGTAAAGAAGATCATACAGGGGAGGTACGCTGAAAAATCGCACCCTTGGATAACTTTTCTTTCACCACACATCCAACGCTTCTTCCTCCCAGACAGTAAAAGGTAAATAGGAGAAGAGATACGCTCTAGATCCACTGTGAGCTTGAAGTCATAATAAAACTCAGAGTGCTCAGGGAGTGCGTTGGCAGATGCTGCATCAAAAAGGATTCCAAACCCTCCAAGAAAAAGGTATTGGGATTTCCACTGAGGGCTTCTGCATTGAGGCAAGGACACAAGGGATATGGAGGGGCCAGTGGGGCAAGTTTCATGGGGCATTTTCTTTGGACAAAGGCACAACAAGTGTGCGACCATTCTTCATGGTGAGAGACAAGGTATTCTCCTTCAGGTTAGTTCTTACGTCAAACTTCCTCCACCATTCCACACCCAAAATGATATGGAACAGGAGGTTTTTGATCACACTGAAGTGATCAGACAAGTGGTACTTGCCAACCTGATAATCCACTGTTCCAATGATCTTCAGAGTGGGAATACCTTGGGACGCCCCTCCTATAACCAAATCACCTGGCAAGTAACTCAGCCCAAGGTAGTCAGCTAAGTACTGGTCCATATAGTTTCCAGTAGCGCCAGTATCCACCAAAATAGTAGTGGTGAGTTTCCCTAAAGGCGAGGAGAGGGTGGCAGTCAATAAAAAAACCCTGAATGGTCTTTATTTATTGAAGATAATGACAACACTTCACCAAAGTTCTCATCATTTAGCTCAAGCCTGCACACAGAATGGGTTTGGGAATCAAAAGGGGGTGGGATATTTGGCCAATCTTAATACTGAGGCCACATACCCCACCATGCCTTCTGCAGGCGCATATACTTAATTATATCTGAAATGAAGTTCCTTCTCCACCTCCTGAGTGCCCTGGATCATGGTAGAGGTCAACCGTGGGTTCTCAAGGTAATTTGATACACAGAAAAAGAGTCCTCATCCAAGCCATATGACCAAACAAAAGGTTTAGAGATAGAGGCCATGGTTTTTTTATAAAATGCATTTTTAGATGCAAATGACCCAAACCCTGAAACTGTGACGGAATGCCCAGCATTATCCAAGGCCAACACCACCAGGCCCATCTGCGCTGATTCCGCTGGCATTGTCTGAATGTGCTGGCGATGGAAAATTCTTTTCTCAGAATAAAATTTAGTAATTTTGGTGAAAAGTTGGGGAATCATGACTTCCAGACATCGAAGTGTTCAACTCCACCAGGTACAAACATGAAGGATGGATACTTTCCAGTTGGAGGCAACCAGAATAACGCCAAGTTGCTCCAACCTTTGGGAAAATGAGGAAACAGCGGTGCAGCTAATAACAGCTGGAGCCCGCAGCTGATGGCCACTGTTTCCAAATCAGATAAGTTCCACGCAGAAAAAATTCGTGCACATAAGAAAAAATGGTTGGTCGACTAATGTTAGGAGTATGTCTATAACTCTCCAGTTCCCAGCGTGGTGGCGCTTAGTGCACAGGCCCAACACCAGTTAACTAGCTATTAGTGCCAGGGAGATTAATGGCCAGCAGAGAGTTCTGGAGCAATAACCGCTGAGGCATAGTATTGCAAATTTCATAATAAAACCCCATAGAAGGGCAACGCGGTGCAAATATTGGACAAATTTAGGCGGCCCAGGTTGAAGGGATTCTGGGTGAACAAACGGTGCATGAGGGAGAGCAGAATGGCACTTGCAATGGCAAGTGGAATGGAATGTGAGACCTCCTCAAAGAGGTTCACGCACAGGAGCATTCTGAATATCATAAAATAAAAAAAAGGCTTATAACAGGGGATAGGTTTATTTAGAAAGTCGACCAACAAGAAATGCTGGTCAGGGGAAAATGTATTTTTGCTCAAATGGGGAAATTGGGTTTATGCCGCAGTGGGCCCAAGCAGCGACTCTCCTCTAGGGCAATACTTCCATCCAAGTTAGTAAAATAGGCTGAAACCAATTTCACTCGAGTTTTTGACTGAAGTTGGATTTGACCTGAGCGCGTTATTTCATAGCAAGAACGGGTTTTGAACCCTTGTTAAGAAACTAAGCAAACTGAACCATCCGCCTTAATTTGGTAGATAGTTCATTTTAACGCTTGAGCTGCTGTCAGGGGCTGGGCGTTTGGCACACCACTGGTCCCAACCTAGGCATATTTTGCCCGGACTCAGCGTTGGTCCAGGGTGTTCTTCAGGTCAGGAAGGGCTTGCAACTTTACCTTCTGAGCCTCCAGGCGCCCAGCCTTGTCTTTGGGGTTGATCCCCATTATCATGTCAAGTTCACATGACACTTATTTATGGAAACAGTTCATATTCCTAAACTTCTAGAATGAGCAAAAATCATTCAAGCCATGCACAAAGTTTTAGTGAATGGTGGCCTAAGAAAAAGAATAAATTATCTCATTAGTACTATTACAAGGAATTAATCAATCATGATTTAGTGGATTACTAAACTAAAGCGTGGAATGTCAACTCCACAAGCCACATAAGAATGTGTTGGGATACTGGTTAGTATGACCCGGGTTTACTTGTCACATGGGATAAATAGACGTGAAGGGCCCTTAAGGGTTAGTGCTAGGGGTGAAAAGTACATCATAGTCACAATAGATTATCTAACTAGATGGGTCAAAATAAAAGCCCTGAGAAGAGCACATGCTACAAGCATGGCGAGATTCATAATGGACCAAGTGGTGTACTGACATGAATTTTTTTAAGTATTAAGTGGTAACAGAACCAATTTTACGCCCTGCGTGATCCCAAGAATGAACAAACTAATGAGATCTAAGGAAAGGTATCTGTTCCCTACCCCCCAAAAGCCATATGGAATGGTAGAAATTGTTAACAGAACTCAAGCTGCGATGCTGCAAAAATTGGTAGCAGGGAAAACTCCCACTCAAAGCTCTTATCTGATTTCAGTTACCTTTGCATATAATATCAATTATCGTACAGCAAAAAGGGAAATGCCAATCAAGCTTTATATGGACAAAGAACTTTACTACCATTTTTTATTATTCAGTGGAACTAGCTTGGAGGATTAGTGCATATTAATACTTAACACAGATGGCAAATAATATTATTAAATTGCAATAACAGATATTTTTTATGACAAAGAAGAGGAGAATTTGAGTAAAAAGGATGGACAATAAGAATAGACCAGTTCTGAAAGAGTACCATGTGGGATATAGGCTATCCTATTGCAATATCCATGTGTTTAGAAGAAGAAATGATTTTGGAAGGCTTATAGTTAGGTTCATTCAAAATGATTGCCAAGGTGGTGACAGAAGCCTTTACACTAAAGAATAATATTGATAGTCATATAGTGAACAGAGTCCATACCAAATACTTAAAGAACTGTATCTAGTAAAAAATAATTGCAATGTCTCCATAGGACTGTTGTACCTAATGTTGGACTTTCTCCTTCCTGACTTTTGAAAAAGAGTGTTGAAGTCCAATCTTTGAATAATATTGTGGTTATCAATGATATGATAACCAATGGCGAAAAGACCTTGGCGGATTCTTGGTGGAACCCTATTTATCGGGAAAATATGATTTATACCTAAATTGGCGTAATAAGGTAAGAACAGATAATGGAGTGCTCCAACTTCTTGGCCAAATTTGAGGTGTTCATTATTGCACGGGTCTAAACACCTCCAAGGTGAGAAGATTTTACCCATCGATAATTGGGTGCAAAATTAACAAATCGTTACCACTCAGATCTGAAAACCTCTGAGGTGAGAAGATTTTACCCACTGGTGATTGGATACAGTTTATCAAATCATCACCACACGGGTCATTTTTGCCACAAAATATATATCCTCAATCTGATAGGCCAAACGCCTATATTATTTAATTTAGATGACTCAGCTTTATAATGCTTTAGCCCCAAATTCCCATGGCCCCAGGGTCGGAACTAGTTTAAATATGATATAATAGTATCAAGAAAAGGGCTTTTCTCTAGTTGGCCTTAGATAAAATACCTAAAAAGTAAAAACTTAGTTTTATTAAGAGTTTATTATATATTTTAAATATTCCATTGTGGAATCCAGCAGCACAGCACCAGCGAGCATAACCCTTGCTGGATTTTGACATTTTGGTGCTCACTACAGGGGCCACGCCTATGCACTAAACTGTAGTTACTAACATGGAGGCTGTATGTGTGCAGCTTTTTTGGTTCTTCTTTAACTGAATCACAATTAGTTGCTTTTGAGAAGCAACTAGCCAGCTCTTTCTTCCGTCTCAAAAAGATAGAGCAATGGCCGTTCAAATTACCTATAAAGGACAGATACACCCCAGGTGAAGGGAGCATTGCTTCCTTTTTGTACGTTTTATAAAGCTGCGATGAATGGCGCCACTGATAAACATAAAGTTCAGTATATTCTTCCTTGTTTAAGCCGCAAAGCTCAAAAGTTGACCGTTCCTCACTAGGATCCTCAGCACACCTGGCCAGATGTTAAGAAGGCCATCTTGGCTGAATTTGGATCCAAGCAGAGCTTATACAGGGAAAAACAGGCTTTCATGCACCTTACCATGTATTAGGGTGAAACCCTCTTTAGTTTTGCTGAGCGGTTCTATCTCACTGATCAAAGGCTGGCTACGTCTAACCTGCTTACCTTGGATGATGCTATCGCCGCCATATTAACAGGGTTAGCTTCACCACTCTCTCTCGCCAGGCATATCATATCAGTGAAACGCCACTTTACAACTTTCCGTGATATAAAAGAGGCTTTTTTAGATGTCGCCCATATTCCTTTAGGTGTGTTGCAGCCTATTGAACCGTTGGAAGTGAGGCCACCTGTGCCTATTCTCCCTGCAAAACCTGCTGCTTTGGTGCGACTTAAAACGGACATCCCTCATTCATGCAAAGCAAAGATCCCTACTGTGGTTTCCCCTTCAGCTCAGCCAATAGGTGCGCGCCCTAAGGGTATATCCTCCAGATTTAATGGGGTTGTGAAAATGCTGGCTATAGCGAAGCTAATTACACACCTCTCATGGCTGTCTCCCCCACTTCAATTGCAACCTTGCCTATGGTCGAGAGATACCCCTGAGGCTGACTCTGAGGGGGTTACGATGATGAAGGGTACTAATTATTGGGAGCTCCTGCGGAAGTGGAGGTCCCTGATCGCTAAACGCCGAAGGAGTAGATGAAACCACCATACCTGAGGATACTTACCTCCACCAAGTTATAGATTGTATGGAAACTATTGACACAGCCAGCGATGCTGATCAGCTTCTATCGAGCTTAATTCGCCCTTTACAGCGAGGGCATACCATGCAGTCTATTCTGGAGACTCACCCCCTGAGACCGCACGCAAATTAACCTCCACTTTTCATCTCAAGGAGGTCTTAGCGCTGTCAGCCAACTTTGAAAGCACACTTACCAAGGTTGAAGTAGTTGTTCACAAAGTCCGGGTGATGGCTATCCTGGATACAGGTTCCCCAGTGAATGTAATCTCATCTTGGCTGATGAAAAAGATTAAACTGATGCCTGACCTGGATTATGCCAATGAGTTTGGAACTGCAGGCCCAAACAATACCAGCGCCCTTGGCGCTTACTCCTCTCTTCCCATTCGCGTTGGGAAGCTTATTCTATTGGCCCCCAGTGTGGCTTTAGATAATAACTCCTATGATATGCTCATAGGTACTCAGTTTATGATCAAGTATGAAGGCATTATCAACATGAGGCAAGGGGTTCCTATCTTTAATGAACTTTGAAGTTCCGTTAGTCTTATCCAACAAAGAACTCATCAATAATGACTACACCTGCCTGGTTGAATACCCCTCTTCCGCTTTGCCATTACATTATGTCACCTCTGGGCGAAACACTAAGAAATTGCCCAATTCAGTAGAGGCTAGCGATGGTATTTCATTTTATATGGCAGATGAGGTGGTGATTGAGCCGGGCGAACAACGAGTGGTTGACACGAAAATCACGCTCCAAATCCCACGCCACCGTTTGTTGCACCTCATAAGTGTTGAGGGCCTTAGTCCTTTGGAGCCTCGTTTATTACCTGGGCTACTAGACCCCACCTATCAGCGACCTATTACTCTACTGTTGAGAAATCTCACCGCTAAGGACATGATCATAACGAAACACCAAGAGGTTGGCTGAGGATTTTAATCCCTGTGGAGGAGGTTGAACAGATCCACTCCATTGGCTCAATGGCAGATTTGGGCATGTCAACGGACAACCTGGTGTGTACCTTACCAAACATCCATATCTCAAATGAGTTACCCCAACTGATCTAGAGAAAGTTCATAATCTCCTTGATGACTATAGCGACATATTCTCCAAGTCAGCTCATGAATATGGCCACATGAAGGGCTTGTACCACTCCATCAATATGGGTGATGCCCATCCCATTTGGTCAAAACCATATTGCAAGTCAAAGGGGGAGGAACAGAATATGAGGATGGAACTCACACAATTACTGGATGCGGGGTTACTAGTTCCCTCTCAAAGCCCTTGATCTTCCCCACTGTTATTAATTAAGAAGAAAGATGGAGGTCAACGGATAGCATGGACTAACGCAAGCAAAATAACCTCACAAAGAAGGATAGCTATCCTAACCCTCGCATTGACGATGCCCTGGCCCAACTATCCAGCTCAAACTTCTTCTCAGTCATGGACTTGGCCAGTGGCTATTGGAAAATGAACCTTTCTTGGATGATGGGGTATTACCATCAGTTCATCCCTAAGTTCTCGCAACTCAGTGAGCCCCTTTTTCACTTATTGAAGAAGAATATCCCTTTCCAATGGGGCGCTGAACAAAAAGCCGCTTTTGAGACCCTGAAACAGCTACTACAACGACGCCCTATCCTACGGCACCCAGAATAAAAAAAGCCTTTTATTCTGTTTATGGTCGCCTCGGACTACGCCGTTGGGGCCATCTTAGGTCAACTAGATGAAAACAGTATTGATTATCCGGTATCTTATTTCAGTAAGATGCTTTCAAAGCCTGAACGCAACTACAGTGTACAAGAAAAGGAGTGCCTGGCTGTTTTGTTGGCTGTAAAGCACTATCGCCCTTTCCTCTATGGGACCTCCTTTACTGTAGTTACTGACCACGCTTCATTGAAGTGGCTACAAAATATGAAGGATCCTACTGGTCGGCTATCTCATTGGGCTCTAAAGCTCCAGCCTTATGATATGAAAATTGAACACCGTGCTGGAACTCTTCATATGAATGTAGATGGGTTGTCTCATTTGCCAGTCCTTCATTGGATAATAGTGAAGCAGAAAGGTTACATGATCTATTAATGACTCCAAATGAATGGGAGGATAAAGATGATCCAGTTCAGAAGATGTTAGCCCGCCACTCGCGCAACGCCAAAATGGAAAATGGGAAGTTGTATAAGCGGGTGGGGGCGAAGTGGTTGCCTTACCTCTGGCCCTCAGAACGCGTACCTGCCATCCTTAAAGCTCACTCCATTTTAGGCCATGGAGGGGCAAAGAAAACTTATGAGTGGCTTAAGGATCGATACTATTGGGATGGAATGATGGAAGCTATAGTTGATGTCTTGGAAGCTTGCCTTACATGCAAGAAACAATCTGGTTTCAAGACTAGATAACAGTATCAACCAACTACCCCGCAACAACCTTTTCACACTATTAGTTTGGATGTCGTAGGTCCCCTTCCACATTCTACCAGTGGCAACCGTTTTATCCTAGTAGCCATCGACCACATCACTAAGTGGGTTGAAGCTGTGGCGCTTCCTGCCCAAACAGCCAAGGCAACTGCCACTTTCATACATCAACACATTTTCGCTTGGCATGGCTGCCCCCAAGTACTACTCTGTGATAATGGCAAGAATTTTACCTCCAGAGTAATCAAACTCCTGGCTACCTCCATGGGAGCCCAACAACTCTTTTCAGCTCCGTACAATCCATCTACCAATGAGGCAGTGGAAAGAGCCAGTGGAACCTTAGTTTCCATCCTCCACAAAATGGCCTCTTCCAATCCACTTCACTGGGATCAATTGTTAACCAGTGCCCTTATGGCCTACCAGATTAGTTATCACCAGATTCTGAAAATGTCCCCTTTCCAAGTTTTGTATGGCCAGGAACCAAGCATAGCTGCTCTTCTGGCTAAGGATGTCTTCTCTAAAGGAGAGGAGCCTTAGAAAGCCATGAGAAGGTTAGCTAACCGAATTATTTAACTCCAAGCTGAAGCTATGACCAACTTAGCAAAAACAGTGACTAAAGAAGGGCAGGCTGCCAATGAGCTCCGCACCCCCATTCCTACATTTCAAGTGGCTAATAAGGTGTTATACTACCATAACCGCATCACCCCAAGAAGCGGTAAGCTTGGCTTATTTGGGAGGGACCTTTCTCCATCAGCTACAAAAGAGGCAATGAATACTCCATCAAATCATTAGCCACGGGAGTTACCATAAACTGGGTACATGGCCAATTCCTACGATCCTATACTCCTCCCAACATTCTTGAGGGGGCAATGTCAGAAATTCTCTTCTCAACTTTTGAAAAAGAATGTTGGAGTCCCATCTTTGAATAATATTGTGGTTATCAATGATATGAAAACCAATGGTGAAAAGACCTTGGCAGATTCTCGGTGGAACCCTATCTAACAGGAAAATATGATTTATACCCAAAATTGGCCTAATAAGGTAAGAACTAATAATAGGAGTGCTCCAACTTCTTGGCCAAATTTGAGGTGTTCATTATTGCATGGGTCTGAACATCCCCAAGGTGAGAAGATTTTACCCATCAATGATTGGGTGCAAATTAACAAATCATTACCACTCAGATCTGAACACCTCTGAGGTGAGAAGATCTTACCCATTGGTGATTGGATACAAAGTATCAAATCATTACCACACAGTTCAGTTTTGCCACAAAATATTTATCCTCAATCTGATAGGCCAAACGCCTATATTACCTAATTTGGATGACTCAGCTTTATAATGCTTTAGCCCCAAATTCCCATGGCCCAGAGGATTGGAACTAGTTTAAATATGATATACTAGTACTGAGAAAAGGGCTTTTCTCTAGTTTTGCCTTAGATAAAATAAAAACTAAAAAGTAAAAACTTAGTTTTATTAAGAGTTTATTATATATTTTATTTAATCCATTGTGGAATCCAGTGGCACATAGCACCAGCGAGCATAACCCTTGCTGGATTTTGACACCTAATAACAATAATTTAAGTTTAAGTGTATTGTTTAAGTCTCATGATGAGACTGCTGAACCATAATTACTGGTTATGTTCAAAAAAAGGACCTCCAAACCAGAATAGTTGGAAAAGAAAAGATGAGCCTATGAACCTACTTATAATAGTACAAGTCCCATTGCAAAAATAGAAAAAGATACAAAAAACAATATAAGAAAAAGAAGACAGAAAAAATATATAAAAAATCAAAAATGTAAAAAATATAATAGAATATAAAATTTTCAATTTTACTGTGATCAAACGTTTGTGATAGTGTTCCAACTTACCGCTGTCAAGTGATGAAATGGGGGATAAATTATGACAGGATTAAAGAAGGTCATGGAAGTTGGCAGGATCAGCCTGTGTAGAATTGGATTTGCCGTGAAAACTCCCAAGGAGGAAGGAGTTTTAGAAAATCAATTCTGATCAAAAACGGAGAGCATAGCCTGGGGAGTACAGGAAACAAGGAATCAGAGAAGCTGGCCAAGAATATCCTTTAAATGGCATGAGGTCATGATCCCTAACCTGAAGAAATACAGGATTTCCAGACATATTGTTGGTAACAAAAATAGTCCTGGTACATCTTGGGCCATAGAACCGCGCTCTAAGGAGGCATCAGCAAGAAGGAGCGAAGAGGAAACGCTCAAAGGAGAAGGACCACATAGAGATGCATTGAGCAAGGAAAAAGGAGATGGATTATGATAAATTAAACTCTAAAAACATGCTGAGGTACTCAGGCTGATAACAAAGCAGTATCTGCCTCCAAAAACTAGCATCATTTGATAATCTTCTCAAGCGGAGACCTTTTGGAGTTTTAGTATGCCATAACGTCCAGCTTAATTATATTATAATACCATCTGCTTATCCGCTGGGAGTTTCACCTTAGTGGATGTAAGTTATCATAATATAGATAACTATTGCCATTAGTTATACCTAGCGGAATAGTAAGCAATTAATAAATTTTTTCCACTGGATTACTAATATTTTGTCAGGGATGATCCTTGATTTTTAACAAGTGATCAAAATAGCAATTTAAGCATATTATTACTTAATTATCTTGAGGTAGTTTTATGGGAGTTAGCCTTTGAGTGACTAAGGATATTAAAAGTTATTGGACATTGTTAACACTTCTGTAAACAACTTGCAAGTTAGCCTTTAAGGTAACGCCACCTGCCACTAGTGGGAGAGAGTCCCATTACTTAAGCATTTTTCTAACCTATTAAAGGTAATACACTGATGTTGAGTTAAGGCGTTGGAACACGTTCTTCAATTCAACACAGAAGAGGTTACATTTCTAGTTGATGGTGGAGTATGACTAGATAGAAGCGGAAGATAACTATTGGGTGCAACTTCAGATGGTTAATCCAATTTTCAAAAGCTGCATTTTCCAGATGGAGTGCCAAGAGTAGGGTTAGGCGCCTACTCTTTTTTAAATTACCTAATTTCTTAAAATAAGCATATAACAATTAGCTTAATTAATTGAATTTTTGGCCTCTTATTTGATTGTTGTACCTTTGTAAGTCTGGGGGAACTTCCCCTCTAAGTGGACTGGATGGCGTTCCTGTTCCCATTAAAGAAGGGCCCAAGAGGGCCAGCTGCCCTCTCATCTCTCAGGGTGACCTCACCCATGTGGTGGATGAGAGCTGGGTAACAGTAGACCCTTTATAGACCCCTCCATCTGTCCCCACATTTATTTCAGCCAGATTAGTACGGCAAATTAAGGGAATTTGTGCTGAGATATACAAAAGTTGGCATATTCATGGCCAAAAGGTTTACATGAAGTTGATGCTAACAAGCCTTTGGCATAAAGGCCTGAGAGCCCCAAACCCTTGGCAACAAAGCGTGTAGGGCGTGTACTTTTTTAAAAGAAGTGTCAAGTGTTTAATCATCATCAAAGCTCACCAATGGCATTGGGCCATTGAGAAATTTTGCTGCCAGTTTGAAACCTGCCCCAAAATCATCAGAATCTCTATCCAAAAAAATCTATCTTGGTTAAATGGATACCAAAGTGACCAGGTGCGGGTGGTTGGGCACCCCAACCACATTCCTAACTCTTGGGACCACCCCTATGTTGGGTGACCATGGGAGGTTCCCATTGCCCATTGGGTAGACGCCATTACGGAAATTGTCTAAACTGCAGTAAAACCACAATTTGGGCATCTGTAGATGAACTGAAAGTGATTTGGCCTGCCGCAAGCTCTTTTGAATCATTATAAAGTAAGTTTGTTTTCTCCCCACACACTCAAAGTTCTCTGGGTTAGGTCAAATCAAGAGGGCCTTGATCTTGCACTTTACTAAGCTATTCCATAAATGGATCATCTATTTCAGCAGCTGTAACATACTGAGGAAATTACGGTCTATTCTCTTATTCTAACATTAATAAAAAATATTTCTTCACTCAAATTTATTTAAACAGGTATAAATTTTCCTTGCTAAAACCCTGTGATATTAACATTGTGGCCCTGCGGCCTGCATAATATTTGGGCTGTCTCAGTTATAATTTTAATTATGATCTTAACCTTAGTCACATGGGACTATTGTACCTAGACATTTATGGAATTTACCCCCAATCTCACAACCCCCTATGACCAGTACCAATGGTTCTTGGGATGCAACAGACTAAGTTCTTGCCAGGTTGTCTTTAAAACCCGTGGCCCATTAGTACCCCATTTTTAATCATATCCTGGTACACTTAAATGTTGTTTGTGAAGCAATGCCCTGGCATTCTGGATTACCTTTTGGGTTCTTTTGCATCGAAACTGGTAGGCCAATCTAAACTTAATCTTCCGTTGCCCTTACATAATCAACCGTCCATTGTTTCTGGCCATTTCCGCCCTCCTCATTGAGATGGTCGATGCAGTGGTCACCATCTTCCTTATGAATGTTCAGCCAGTAGCCTGCCTTCAATTGATTGTCTGGTCAATTGCCAATCTTTATGAGCAGTTTCTAGATGGCTTTGGAGGAATTCTTTCATGGTCAACTTGTTCCATCACCCCTTACTTTCCCTTAGTCCACCCTCAAAATGGGAACTTCTTAATTGGATTACTAACTTGGCCTCAGGTTTTCTTCCTAACGCTGAACCAGTATCTCTTTTGGTCCCAGGTCTTGATGCCATCTCTGAGTTTGAGTCGGTGTGTTCTAGCTCACCTGTCTTTGCAATCTCTTTGTTGCCTGCAGAAATTACCATATCCGCCAATAAACAAAATTCTGCCATCTTTTTTTATTAGTAAAATTAGTATTAGAGCTCTCCGGTGTCCTTTGAGGCTTTGGTTGATACTGGAGCAGCGGGTTACTTCATGAGACTGAAGTTGTCCCTGCAGCTTGAGCTTAACATGGACTTTTTCCTGCGTGATGGTCGCCTTGTCAGCCTCCAAGCCATCATGTAAAGTACAGCATCCAGTACCCTTCTTGGCTCATCAGTTTAATTTTGTTGTTGCTTCTCAGTGTCTCCTAATTAGTGTTTCAAGTCATTTTGGGTGTGGGTTGGTGGCATCAGCAGCATGTGAGAATTTACCTTGAATTTAATATGCTGTCATTTTCCAACGGTCAGGCGGAGGGCGAGTTTCCCATGTTGGATACCTTAAAAAACTCAAGGTTGTGGATCAATTGCATCCCTCATTTCTCCCATAGGTCTTCTATCATACTTTCCTGCGGCGCTGATGGGGGATCAAAGCATCTTTGGCTCCAAAAAGATGGATCGTCTTCTTCCACATATGGAATTCAACTTTGGTTTTGGACAATGGTGGAGGGGGTAAACATAAACTGCCACTATACCCAAATACAGTGGAGGAGGCTGCTTTCAATGCATGGTTAGATGTCATTCTCAAGTAGGGTTGTTTAAAAAGACTTCCCCTGTTGCCTCTTCCATTGTTTTTGCATAGAATGCAGATGGTTCCCTTCATTTCTGCATGGATTACGGCCACCTCAATAATAACACGGTTCATGATCCCTACTCACTGCCTTTGGAAAAGTCAATTGGCCAAGCGATTGCCAAGTTGCGCGTGTTCTCAAAACTTGATCTCGTTAATTTTTAATCAAATTTAGGTGACAGAAGGTCAATAATAATTTACCGCTATCCAGACAGGATGAGTCATTTTACTGATTTTGAGTGCTGCCTTTTAGGCTCAAGAATGCGCCCGCAAAATTCTAAAGGATGATCAATAATGTTCTATGTGATCTTCTGTTTACCTGTGTTGTTGCATATATCAATGATATCCTGGTACACTCCCATACTTTTAAGCAACAACTATTAACTTGGAAGAAGTAGTTGCTACCCCGCAAAAGGCCTGTTTATCTGTCAAGCCATTCAAATGCGAGTTCTATCAGGAATTTGTCACCTTTAAATAATCTCGTCTTGAAAGATGGGTACGACATCTTTCAAGCTAGCTGGATGCTGTCCACAAGTGGCCACTCCAACAACTCAGAAGCAATTGAGAAGCTTCTTGGGCACTATCATGTTCCTAAAAAGTTCTCCCCTGCACTCTCACAGCTAGCCGCCCCTTTCCATCCACTAACAGGCAAAAATGTTCCTTTTTGTTGGACGTCTGAGTGTCTGAAGGCATTCAATTTTATTTAAGATATAGTTTTTGTCACCCCCCATCCTTAAGCACATGGACCCACTAATCCCTATATTATAGTCTGCAATGCATCATCTGCCGCAGTAGGGGCTGTCTTGCTCCAAGAGAACAATGGGTTGGAACGCCCAGCCACATATTTACTGCAATTTCTCTTTTACTGAGAAATCCTGTGCCATCTATAACAAGGAGCTGGCAGCCGCAGCGTAGGCCTTGAACCACTGGCAGTATCTCTTGCAGGGCG
Source organism: Massospora cicadina (assembly GCA_022478985.1). Lineage (NCBI taxonomy): Eukaryota > Fungi > Entomophthoromycota > Entomophthoromycetes > Entomophthorales > Entomophthoraceae > Massospora > Massospora cicadina. Next base: position 197,525 of record JAKSZP010007965.1, on the reverse strand, counting down.
CTCAGCATGAGTTGACTGTGTAACGGACCACCAAGCTCTTTTTTATTTTTTGCAAGCCACATAAGTTGGCACACTGGCAGGCCCAAACCTACCGGTATTTGTGCAACTTTAACTTTAAGTACAAGTTTTTGAAAAGAGCGGTAAATAACCTTTCTGATTTTCTAAGCTGCAACCCGCAATTTTTCAGCTGACTCAGATGAGGTGGATTTTGTCACAGTCATTCCCCCACTTAAATCAAGGCTCTTGTTTCTCCCCCGGTCTTGGCTGCAGATCTTATTCCAGACACACCTTTGATTTCGCGGTTCTTGACATCCAGACAGCATGTTCAGAGGGTGTAAGAACTTTTGGAGCAGTTGTCACTCGTTTTCTCAAATAATTCCCTCTATTCTATGGATGTGGGGCTCATATAATTTTGGTCATGGGTGTAGATTGTCCTCTTCTCCGATCTGAGGTAATTTAGGCTCATCACAAAACCTCCCATAGTTGGCATCTATGGAATAAGAAGAGTTTTGATTTAATTAAGCGCACCTATAATTGTTGGCCTTGTCAAAAGATGTCCCAGTCTGTATCATGGATTGTGTAACATTCGCATAAACCAAATTGGGCCAGTTGGGTAGAAATGGTCTCTTACATCCCTTGCAGCAGGCAGAGGGCCCATGGACATTGGTCTCTGAGGATTTTATTGTTAAGCTACTCAGCTCCAAGGGGTTCACAGCGGTTATGGTGGTTGTCAACTGCTTCACTAAATTCTCCTTGTTTATCCAATGATCTTCCTCCATCACTTCCAAAAGAATTGACCATTTGTTTTTGTGCTATGTGTTTTTGATGCTTGGTTTTTATAAGAAATTGTCAGCAACTGTGGGACCCAATTTACAACATGGTTTTGGAATGAGCTCTTGGTGATCTTGAAAATCACGCCCTGTCACTCCAGTGTGTGCCATCCACAGTCAGATGGCCAAACTGAATGGGCCAATCAGATCTCAGAACAGTATCTGTAGTGCTATGCTGCTGCCGCACAGGATATATGGGCTGATGACCTTCCCCTCGCTCAGTTTGCATATAATAATGGAACGCATGCATCACTGGCTTTTCCCCATACAAAGTAACCTTGGGGTACAATCCCTCCTTCTTGTTTAGCCCTTATTTTCTCCCAGAGGTACCAGCTGCAGAAAACCATGATCAGCTCATTTGGGTCACATAGTCCCTAGTTTGTGAGCATTTAACTAAGGCCACATGCTATTACAACGTTTTGCAGATCAGAAGCGGCTCCCAGCACACAAGATTAAGGCGGGTTCACGCATAATGCTTGACACGCGCCATTTGTGGATGCAGGTGCCCTCACATAAGTTTGTAAGTAAATGCTCAGGTCCCCATTTTGTGGAAAAATACTTAGGAAATGGTGCTTTCCATTTAAAATTGCCACCACACTGGAAGCAACACCCAGTCTTCCATGTGTTTCAGCTATCCGCGTTCAAGGGGTAATCCCCTTGGATCCAGAGCCCATCGTGGACAAGGAAGTAGAGGAAGATGAAGTTTAGGGCGTCTTGGATTCTCGTAAATCTAGACGCTAAGTGCAATATCTAATCTCATGGAAAGGATATCTGGCCTATGTGAATAGCTGGGTCAGCGCCCAGGACTGTGCCAACTGTTCAGAGCTGGCGAGGCTTTCCATGTCACCCACCATGATGCTCCCCATCAACCCAAAGATTGCTATGCTAATGGCGATCAAGTTTCTCAAGGCCCATAAGAACGTGGCCCCGCTTAATTCACAGTGGTGGCGCTCCCCCTTTGGCAAAAGGGAAGGGTAATGTAAGTCCAGGAGCGCCCTCTTTTTTAACTTGGTGGCGTTCCTGTTCCCATCAAAGAAGGGTCCAAGAAGGCCAGCTGGCCTTCTCATCTCACAGTGTTACCTTGCCCATGTGGTGGATGAGAGCTGGGTAAAAACTCTCCCTTTGAAGTCTCCACCACCAATCCCCACATTTAATTCAGCAAAATTAGTACGGCAAATTAAGAGAATCTGTGCTGAGAAATACGAAAGTTGGTATCCTCATGGGGAAAAAGTTCCACATAAAGGTGATGACAAAAAGCCTTTGGCATTAAGGCCTGAAAGCCCAAACCCTTGGCAACAAAGCCTAAAGGGCACGTACTTTTATTGAATGAAATGTCAAGTGTTGAATCATCAGCTAAGCTCACTGATGGCATTTTCTTTGGGTTATGTTTCCATCAGTTTGAAACCCGCCCCAAAATTCATCAGAATCTTCATCCAATAAAATCTTGCTTGGTCAAACAGATACCAAAGCAACCAGGTGTGTGTGTGGGTTGAGCAACCCAAACCCATTCTTAACTCTTTGGACTGCCCTACATGGGGGTAGCCATGGAGATTCACGTTGTCAGTTTGGTGAAATGCCATCACGCTAACTTCTAAACTTCAGTAAAACCACAATTTGTCATCTGTGGATGAACTGAAAGTGACTTGGCACAAAGCTCTTTTGAAATAAGTATAAAGTAAGTTTGTTTTCTCCCCCACCCAGAGTTCGCTAGTTAGGTCAAATCTTGAGGTCCCCAATCCTGTTCTTTACTAAGTTATTCCCTAAATTTATTGTATATTTAATCAGTCGTAACACACAAAAGAAATTGATAATCATGTCTCTTATTTATACTTAAATAAAAATATTTCTGGACTCAAATTTATTTAAATAAGTTTGAATTTTCCTTTCCAAAAACCCTGTGCCATTTACAATGTGGCCTCGTGGCCTGCATATTAACTGGAATGTATAAGTTGTATTTTTAATTTTGATCTTAACCATAGTCACTTGGGCCTATTGCTTAGACATTTAGGGAATTTACCCCATTCTCACAGCTCCCTATAACCAGGCTCATTGGCACTGGGGGATGCAACAGCCTGGTTTTTCGCTGCTTTGTCTTTTAACTTTGCAGCCCATCAGTATCCTTTGTTAATCAAATTCTGGTACACTTAAACATCAATTGTGTGAAAATGCCCCTGGCATTCTGTCTAGCCTTTTAAATGCTTTTGAATCCCAACTGGAAGACCAGTCTAAACTTTTTATCTGCCATTGCCCTGACAGAGAGGATTGAAGGGGTCCTGTAGGCCCAACAGCACTAGGGGGTTCAGGAGGTCCAGGCGGAACTATTGGAGCAGGAGGTCCTCCTGGCCCAGGGGGTACGACTAATCCAGAAGGTCCAGTGGGCCCTCTAGGTCTTATAGGCTTATTGAGCCCAATAGGTCCAGGGGGACCCACTGATCCATGAGGACCTTGAACCCCAGGTGGGCCCATAACTCCAGAGATTTATTCCGTTACTGATTCAAATTTTAAATTTGGAGAATAGTTGCTCCAAATGTAAAAGGCGATTTCTAATTATCTCTTCCACCGCCTGACTTTGGATGGCAAAGCGGTTAAGGTTATCTCTCCATATAACTTAAGTTTACCAAACTCGCTACACCAACCAAGTGTTAATGATGCTAGATATTCTGTGATCAAATTGAGCGATTTGCTACTCTACGTCATATAGATGATTATGGTTACTATTAATTCCATCTTAATTATGCTTAATAAACTTGGAAGCTGAATTTAAGAGCCAAAATAGAATTGTTTAAAGATTGAATTCTTTATAATAGATTGAAAATCCCTGGTGATGTATTCCCACTACTTGCAATAAGTTGTACAATGCAGGGTGCACAAACTGGCTGATAATGCCAAGTACTAACCCTAGGCAAAATGAAAGGTTTGGTATAATTCCCTTATGGTAGAGGGCACAGCACTGGTTTGAGACGAGTAGGGTGTATTATGGGAAAAAGGACCCCATTGAGTAATTTATAGATGGTGTCTCCTAAATCTTCAGTCTGCATTTGAAAATTTGTAATGAAACTTATTTTGGAACCATTAAGCTCTAAAATGCACGAAATTCCAACGTAGATGGTGGCCTGGGATTTTAGTCCTAGTAGAACGACCCAACGCAGAATACTACCAAGTTTATAGTCCTGAGACTCTTTGGGAGAAAAAGGAGAATTCATTTTAGTGATTGACGTTCTAAATGGTGTATAAATCAGAGTGACCCCTGTAGTGAGCACCATACATGAAGTTTTGAATCACGTTTTAAAATGGCAGGTATTTTATCAAAGTTACTTTGGTGGAATCTCCATAAAAGAAGATATGATTAAAATAATACTTGATAATTTCTGGTCGTAGATTTAATTTTATCATTAAAATCTTAATTTATAGGCTTTGCAGAGGCTCGCTTTTATTCTGATCTTTTGTTAATCTCTAAGAGATTGAATCTTCTGAGATTACATGTTTGGGATAAGCGTGATTGTGCTTAGAAGACTTGATGAGACCAAATTCACTAAATTCCCCCTCAGCAACTGAAGGAGGAGTCTCAGGGTAATGGATCCAATAATGAAAGAATTTGACAAAATTCAACAGGGTGGTTATCGCTACATTAACATTCTTTGATCCTGAGAATGCCAAAGGAAGCTCAATGGAAGCACTCATACTTAGCATAGGACATGTGGTGGTAATTTCTTTCTTTATGGGATTTTTTATATGAGGCAGAAGTAAAAATACCATTTCTACTCTGCCCTGGATTTTCCCACTTCTACATCATCCACAGGGTGCGCTTCATAGTCTTTAGGTCTCACACTAAGATTAGTGCATTGATTGGCATAATGGCCCACTTTCCAACAGTAGTTACAAATGAAATTGGCTAACGTCTGACTTTTATGACTTCAGGCCATAAGGCGGAGGTGGAGGTAACTCTTTCTTTGGCGAAACGGCCCTAGGATGCAGTTTTTAAGCCTCCAAAAAATTCTTGTTTGGTGCTGCAAAAGTAAAGGTTCAATGATGGAGGTAATTTGTCATGTGAGTTGTATTGTTTTCTCATTCAACACTGGGATCATTACCTGATTTAGTTCCTGGTAAGGCTCACAGTCATGGCATAAAAATTTGGGCATCAAAGTCATCAACTACATAAGCCCTTCCAGAGTTTGATCTTCAAAAGGAACCAGTCTACAAAAGCTTTCACTGTTTTATCTTTCCTAAAACAGATGGTAACGAATTTAGTTTCATGTGTTGTCATCCATTCCAGTACACCGGATTCTTAGATGAGTTGGTTTTTGCGTTGCAGTAGGTAACGCCCTTCTTCTTAAACTAGTCATCACTAGCCCCTGACTCTTAGTATCCAGGGAATTTATGATAGCCACCAACTTAGCATTCTCTGATGCTCCGGTCATGCTTATCTCAAAGAGTTTAATAAACTATGTACATTGTTTTCTTTATAAATCTTTGGCAAGTTGATCAGATTCAGATGAAAAAGGTGACTCATGTGGATAGGCCAAAGGCCCTTGCTCGCCCCTCCTTGACTTCCCACGTGGTGAAGCCAAGATGTAGGCATGAACTGGCCCTGAACTGTCAGCGCAGCTTGAGTAGGAGCACCTATAGGATTAGGTGTAGTATCACTAGTAGAATTTCACACAGGAGAACTGGAGAGTCACAATTAATTGAGTCTGTTAACTCAAGGGGAGAAGTAGAAGGCATCTCAGGAGTACTGAGGCTCCAACCCCTAGTGCTGAGTTGTAAAACAGGCAACTTGGACATTCCCTCTGCCTCATTACCATAATATTTATAGCCAAAGGCAAATATTTTGATTTATCATGGGTAACCTTGCCAGCCTGAATGGCCAAGGGACTATTGAAATATTTCCACATGGTACCAACACAGCGGGGTTCCATCTGTAATAAAGTTCCATATCTGCAACTTTTTTAGTGGTGGCCAATAATTCCGCTTTCATATTGATATTCTCATATATGAGGAATCTAACCATCTGAACCTGGGTTTCTACCTCAAGTTCTAAGGCCTTAACAAGTTGATCCAATTTAGTATTATAATGAAAAGCTCCAGTCATATCTTCATAAAACCTCTCTAGATGATGTTCATTTATACCATTTAACTTAACCAACTCTTTTTTCTTGCTGACTGTGGACAAGAATAATATTAGATAGTGGACCAACTTGAGCATTTGAAGCTCTTGAACATGGCAAACATAATTGGACTGAATTTTCAGGAGCTGCTAGGGTGACCTCTGTCATGGTTGGATGACTTAATAGTGGGAACTGACGCTAAAGATAAGGCTGGGTGACAGGAGGCCCAGAAAGTGAAACTTCAGGCTCTTCCTGACCTGAAAGACACATTAGTTTAACGCTGGGTGCATGCCAAGCATGCCCAGGTTGATACTAATGGGGTGCAAAACGCCCAGCCTCTTATCTCGGCCCAGGCACTGAAATGAACAATTTATGTTACAAACAAAGATGGTTCAATTCGGTTAATTGGAGAGCAGGGGTTCAAATCCCATGAGTTATGAAATTTTAAGTTCAGGTAAAATATGGCTTCAATTGATTACTCAAGTAAAGGCACTTTCAGTGTATTTTATAAAAATGGATAGAAGCATCTGCTTATTGAAGCGTCAAGGCTTGGGCGCACTTCTGCAGAACCTGAATTTCACTGGCCCACTTTAAATATGTTTTTTGCGACCAACATTCCTTGTTGGTCGACTTTCTTAAATAAATTTATCCATTATTTTACATTTTACTCATGGTCCCTTGGGCAAACTTGGTGGCGGACCTCTTTGGGGAGGTCTCCAACTATGTGGGCCACTACCTTTTATCACAATTTACCAAAATCCCAGGGGCTCCCTTGGGCTGCCCAGGTCCCCTCCAGATCGAGGCACCCAAGCCCCCTGACGCCAAGTTACACTTGATTATGGACTCCCCTCTGGGGTCCACTCAAGCGGTTATGTTCCTCACTAACCTGGTACTATATGTTGCGCTCTACACCCTTGCCTGGGGTACCTTTTGCACAGGTATCATTCGAGGTGTCTTCTTACCCTTTTCTTAATGGCTAGTTCCCTAGCAATGTGGGTTTGCATCCCACATCACTTTGCTGGGAACGAGAGAGTTACAGACACTCTCTTGACATTAGTTGACCAACCTTTTTATAATACATGCATAAGAATTATTCGTGTGGGACTTTCATTATTATCAAATTGGGTGCGCTGGCCATTTGTCACTGCCACAATGGTGCCCACCACAGTGTTCTCATTTAGTTTTGTATTGGTGTATCTCAGCGTTATTCTTGCAACTACCAATTGGGAAGTGCCCACCCTTCCTGCTTGTACCTGGTTGTCTTAAACTTTTCACGATCCTAATGTTATGATTCCCCGCCTTTCCCCCAAGATTTACTCAGAAGATTGTCAGGCCTAAGCTTCCCTTGAGCCAAAACCCTTGTTAGGGAAAAATAATTCGTCTAGTTCATGTACGCTTTTGCAAGGAGTGGATCTGTTGTCCCAGTTGTCTCCCAAGGCGGGTGACTGGGTTTTTGTGGTACTCTGCACACAGCTGCTCTTGTGGCAAGCAATAGAGGGTTTGGAACAGGTCTTGGAGCAGAATCAACCTGATAAAGCATCACTCCATTCCTTCTTTGAGTTCTTTTCTCTGCGTCAAGTGGGTCAGCTGATGAAAGCATACTTTAGTGAATTCTACAAAAAAGCCCAGGCTTTGCCATTAACTGATGAGGTTAAAATGTCATTTCTCCATTTGACCCTGGATATATCGATGTGAAACTCCCTGATTTGGCAGTCACCTCCTTCCAATTTCGATCATCTTGTCAAAACCCTTTGGGGTAGTTTCCCCGCCCCAACCCAGAAGGGGCCAGGTAATTTGGCCGTCATTGGATCAAATCATATAAATACAGAAGCTGAAAAGTCACGCGCGCCTCTTAAAATGAGGGAATCTTATCATTCTAAACCTTTGACTTCTTCTAAATTTGGAACTGTACAGGGGTCTAGCCCTAAGAATGTGGTAAAGGTTTCAGGTGATTCTGCCACAATGATGTCACCCATGCTCATCCCTATAAATATCGCATCCTTGACTAGTGATATTTCCCTGAATTGTGAGATTATTTCCACTGATTCCTCCCCATCTCGGTGGAAATTGGGAACATTGGAGGGTCCAAACCCAAATTTGAAAAATAAAAGGATTCTGTAATTGTTTTTCTCCCCAACACGTTTCTGAGGTGCATTCTAAGGCATCGGCTCTGGGCTTGGGGGTGATGGCCCTGGATAGCGATGCACACCGAACCCAAGAATGAGTGTGGGTTTGTTAGAACCAGAAAACGCGTTTTATAATGAGAGCAATTTATCCCAGAACGAGCCGTTTATATGCTCATATGGCTTGGATGAGGACCCTATTTTAGTATATCAGATTACTCCTGAGAACCATCGTTTGACCCCTACCATGATTAAGGGTTCTCAGGAAGTTGAAAAGGAACTTCGTCATAAATATAATGATGTATATGCACCTGCAGAGGGTGTGGTGGGATATGTGGCCTCAGTAGTAAGAGTGGCCCACTATCCCTCCCCTTCTATGATTCCAAATCATACCCTGATGAATTGTTCAAGCCAGAGGAAGAATTTTCTGGTGAGTTGATGGCGTTTTCTGCGTTGAATAAATCCAATTCTGGATACTTCTTGTTGACTGCTACCCTTACATCTTCTTATGGAAAGTTCAGCACAGCTATTTTGGTGGATACTGGTGCCTTGAATAATTTTATTGGCCAAAACCTTGCTGACTACCTTGAGTTGAGTTACTCACCAGGTGTTATGGTTTGAGGTGGGGCTTCTCAAAGTATCCCCAAACTGAACATCATGGAGTCAGTCGATTTCCAGGTAGGTTCTTATCTATTGTTTGACCAGTTTCAAGCTATCAGAAACCTCTTGTTTCCCATCATTTTGGGTGTTGATTGGTGAGAAGTTTGACGTCAGAAAGAATTTGATAGAAAACACTTTATTCTTGTCTTTGACAAACGGTCACCAGTTGATTGTTCCTTTGTCTGAGGATAACACCCAAGGCAAATTACCCCATTGGCCCAAAGTTCCCAGTTCATATCTTGCCCCTTTGCTGAAGCCCACTGTGGGACTTTCCTTGCCTTTCTGTTTGGAGGAGTTGGCATCTTCTTTTGATGCAGCTTCAGCTAGTACGCCACCAGAACATTCCGAGTTTGATTGTGAATTTAAACTCACTGTGGATATGGTGCATATTTCTTCCCCATATACCCATTGACTGTCCGGGAGGAAGAGGTTTTATATGTATGGGTGAAGGAGCAGTTGGCCAAATGTGCCATCTTTCAGCGTACCTCCCCTGTTTGCTCCCCACTTCTCTTTGTGGAGAAGGCTGATGAAACTTTACATCTGTGTGTCATTTATGGAGATTTAAACAACGTGACTGTACCTGACCTCCATCCCATCCCTTTAGATTCCCAGATTGCACGCTATGTGGAAAAGGCAAAAGTTTTCTCCAAGTTGAACTGCCTCAATGCATTCAATCAAATTTGGATAAAGAAGGGCCAGGAGTGGTTAACCATATTCCATACCAGAAAAGGGATTTTTCAGTTCTGGGTTATGCCTTTTGTGCTTAAGAATGCCTCTGCCATCTTTTAACGCCGCATTGATGCTGCGTTGGGGACTTGTTGGGGGTATGTGCGGTTGCCTACATGGATGACATCCTGGTGTTTTCCCCCGATCAAGAGTCACATGCAGTACACCTTCAACAAGTAGTGGAGAGATAGAGGGCCGCTTGCCTTACCCTCAAGATTAGTAAATGCGAATTCTTCAAGTTCCAGGTTACTTTTCTGGGCAACGTCGTTTTTGACTAGGGCCATATGATAACTCCAGACAAGGAGAAGGCTATTCGTGATTGGCCTACCCCCACCTCTGTCAAGAAATTGACGATCTTTTTGGGGACATGTACGTTCCTCAAGAAGTTCACACCCAATCTCTCCGAGGTGGCAGCTCCCTTATATAAGGCCAGCGGTGCCAAGGTGCTTCAGTGGTCCCCCAATTTGGAGGATGCTTTCCAAGCGGTGAAGTGCACCTTGTTATCCACATCCATCCTTCGCCATGTTGACCCTGCCAAGGAGTTCATTGTGTCCTCAAATGCTTCCAACTTTGCCATTGTGGCTGCCCTGTTACAGGTGGGTGAAGATGGGTCTGAGCATCCAGTAAGATATTTTCTAGGAAAATGTCTCTGCATGAGTTCAACAAGGGCAAGGAGAATGGTTTGGCGGATGCTTTGAGCCGCAACCCTGCTTTGGCTCCCAATCCAAAGGAGGTAGAGAATAACAACACCAGTTGATGATTCCACCAAGTATGATTCTGTCTCAGCTTCCTAAGTCCAGGGTACATACGCCAGCGCTCATGCCTCTGGAAAATGCAGCAGAATATAGTATGTTTAGAAAGGTAATTTCTCAGCCATTATCAGCCGAATATGCTGTTGTTCTCGCTAAGAGCGCCCTGAGTCAGGAGGACTTATCCAGGGGGTATCACATGAAGGATTAGATGGTGTGGTTTCAGGGGTGCCTATGGGTTCCTGCTGGACCACTGCGCCTGGAGATTATCCAGGACCATCATGACGGAATCACTGTTGGTCATCCTGGGAAAGCAAAGGCCTTGGAGTTGATACGACGCACTTACAATTGGAAAAACTTGCCTGTTCAGGTAGGACGGTACTGTAAAGAGTGCCTGATCTGCAATCAAATGAAACCCAATTGGCAACCTTTAGCAGGGTTGTTAGTACCAGTCCAAAAGGCTGAAGGTCCCTGGAATTCCCTATCAGTGGATTTCATTGTGGAGCTACCAGTCTCATATGGATATGATGCTATCATGTTGGTGGTGGACCGGTTTACAAAGTTCACCCACTTCATTCCTTGAAGAACCATGATAATCGCAGCTGAGATGGCTAGGCTTTTCGTCGCCCATGTGTTTGCACTTCATGGGGTTCCCCAAGAGATTATCAGTGACTGGGGACCCCAATTCAACTCTATTTTTTGGGAAGAAGTGTGTAAGACTCTTCAGATTCACCCTTGCCGTTCAACTGCCTATCACCCCCAATCAGATGGGCAGACTGAGCGAGTAAAACAATGCTTGAACAGTTCCTGCGGTGTTACACTGCCGCGTATCATTAAGATTGGGTTTCTCACCTTCCTATGGCTCAGTTTAGCTACAACAACACTTTGCATTCATCAATTGGTTTTTCACCTTTTTTTCCAACTTTATCTTTAACCCTGCTTTTAACATGGAGCCCAGCTGTGGTTCCAAAGTGGAAGCGGTGCTGGACTTTGCTAAGACTCTCAAGAAGGTCCATCAGGGGGTGTCAACACGTTTGGAGGCGGCTATGCTGGTTTATAAGGAAAATGCCTATGGAAAGTGCTGAGTGGGTCCAGCATACAAGGAAGGGGATCTCGTGATGCTTGATGCTCACACAACCCTATCAAGCAGCCATGCAAAAAGCTGGGTCCAAAGAGGATTGGTCCTTACCGAGTAGTTAGAAAGGTGGGACATGCCTCATACCAGTTGGATCTTCTCTCTGCGTTTCAGATCTTCTCCATCTTTCATGAAAGCAAATTGACATTGTTTGAGGGCCCTCCTCCTGTGACTCCCAAGGCTTATCTTGTGGATGGGGCACCGGAATGGGAAGTGGAGGAAATAGTAGCCTCCCACAGGGTTAAGCGACGCCTTGAGTACCTGGTATCCTGGCAAAGGGTTTGACGCAGCAGTGAAACAGTTGGGTGCCAGCACGGGATTGTGTACATGCCCAAGACCTGATTGAATCATTTCATAATCATTTCCCTGAGGCTGCAGGATCTCAGCCTAAGCCGGCCGTTGCTGCTATGAAGTTGCCACCAGCTCATAAGAACTTCTCCTTAGCAAACGCCCCTGGAGGGGGGGGGGAGAGCCCAAGAAGGAGGAGAGGGTAATGTCATGGTTGGATGACTTAATGGTGGGAACTGATGCTAAAGATAAGGCTGGGTGACAGGAGGCCCAGAAGGTGAAACTTCAGGCTCTTCCTGACCTGAAAGACACATTAGATCAACGCTGGGTGCAAGCCAAGCATGCCCATGTTGATACTAATGGGCTGCAAAACGCCCAGCCTCTTATCTCAGCCCAGGAACTGAAACAAACAATTTATGTTACAAACAAAGATGGTTCGATTCAGTTAATTGGAGAGCAAGGGTTTAAATCCCGTTTAAGTTATGTAATTTTAAGTTTGGGTAAAATATAGCTTCAATCAATTACTCGAGTGAAGGCACTTTCAGTGTATTTAACAAAAATGGATAGAAGCATCTGCTTATTGAAGCGTCAAGGCTTGGGCGCACTTCTGCAGAACCTGAATTTCCCTGGCCCACTTGAAATATGTTTTTGCGACCAACATTCCTGGTTAGTAGACTTTCTTAAATAAATTTACCCATTATTTTACATTTTACTCATGGTCCCATAGCAAACTTGGTGATGGACTTGTTTGGGGAGGTCTCCAACTATGTGGGCCACTACCTTTTATCACAATTTACCAAAATCCCAGGGCTCCCTTGGGCTGCCCAGGTCCCCTCCAGATTGAGGCACCCAAGCCCCCTGACGCCAAGTTACACTTGATTATGGACTCCCCTCTGGGGTCCACTCAAGCGGTTATGTTCCTCACTAACCTGGTACTATATGTTGCGCTCTACACCCTTGCCTGGGGTACCTTTTGCACAGGCACCGTTTGAGGTATCTTCTTTCCCTTTTTCTTAAAGGCTAGTTCCCTAGCAATGTGGGTTTGCATCCCACATCACCTTGCAAAGAACGAGAGAGTTACAGACACTCTCTTGGCAACCTCTTCAACTTCTACCACAGTTACTACCTCTGGAAGAAAGACTCCTTCCTTGAAGCTGCTGGTATCCATACTTGATTTTTAAACTACAGGGAACTAGAGCAGCCCCCTGTAGTGAGCACCACAATGTTAAAATTGCTATCTAGGCGTTGTATTTTTAAGGCACAAGTTTTTAGACTCCAATAAATTAGGTGCTGTATTAATATAGCCGCCTTAGTAAACTTGCAAAAAAGGACAAGTTTGACAAGAGGGTTTTCTTATTATAAAACTAGATAAAGCACTTTGTAGTTAGCATACTCACAAAGGCTCAAATCCTTCACAAGCTGATATCTTTAGGCAGGTTAATAATCTATCTATGTCATAAAAGGATCCTTTCCCTCTTAGACTTCAGTCTAGATATTCCCTCCTGATAGTGCTCCTATTAGTGTTTCTTATGTGTACTAAGTAGCACTTCAAAAAGTAGACTTTTGGGCTAATAATCCAATCTAGACCAATTAAGCAAATTTCAAGGCCAACATATTTCTATTGTGATAGCAATTGACAAATTACATGAGAGGCTCCGGTGTAACGCCATAATAAAATAAGATTCCTCATACAAAATATTTTACGCTGGTGCAGGGGACAAGAAAATGGATAAGGGTATATGTAATGGAAAAAGACCTAATTCGCCAAGGGCAAAAGTTTAATCTATTAATATGATATGAGGATAGGAAGTTACACTGGAAGTTCTGGGTTTCTCTTTGATGGATTACAATACTCTGGCGTAGGGACAAAAGAGTAAGCTAATACACCTTCAGCACTCCTTAAGAGGTCAAGGCCCATGAGCTTAAGGCTCTATATACTATTAAATCCCGTTTTTAGGTATTAATGAAAGTTAAATATTAACCACTTATTGCTTGAACTAATAATTAATCATCCCAATTGTAACAATCTTTTTCCCCATATTGATATAATTTCAAGCTAATAACTGAATACCAATTTTATTTTTAAACTGCTAATTCTTGGCATAAAGGTCTTGATTCTGCCGAGTCAGTTTAAACAAGGTTTTGGCCACTGAGCAACCAAAATCAGATGATATGTAAATCGCCAATTCTAATATAACCCAATAAATGTTTATGGAGCAATCATCCCTATTGACCCTTTATTAATCTTCTAATAATTGCAGACTTATCTGCAGCAACCTACTAAAAGAAAAAGACCTCCTCCTCAATCCTCCGTTCAACTCTTTAAATCTTGGTCCCCCCAAACCAAAATGCATCCTCAGCTTGGTAATCTCCTATTTGGTTTCTCTTTTCTATGAGTTCTCATCTAACTTAAGTTCTCGGTGTAATTTCCCTTGATTCACCAAGCAGTTGTCACTTTGATCAATTTGCTTTTCATATGTCTTTTCCATCAATCTCGTAACTCGTCTCAATTACTACTCCAGTCCACCAGAATGTGTAGCTTATTGTCCTGTAATATCTATCTCTTGACATTACCCCCCTTTGACTAGACAAGATTCTCTTATTGCTTACATGATAAAATGAACTTTGAGTGAATTTGGTTGATAAACTGACCCCCCGCAGTTACTTAATGGTGTAGGCATCCATGCCAGTCTTCTCAATTATCTCAAATAGCCCAGCCAAGATGTTAGAGAGCTTGTTTTTCCATACAAATCCTTTTTGGTCATGGAATAAGATATGATCCCCTACAGCAAACAGAGGAATTCTGCTCCATTTTTTCTGGTCAGCCTCCTGATTGTGAATCTTCTTGGACAAACTGGTGGAATAGGCTTCCGTTTGTAGCTTGATCTACATTTCTGTAAGATTCATCAAATATTGCTGAGGGTCCACACCACCAGTGTCCTCTACGCACAAGTAAAGCAAGGCAGGCAGAGCTTGATGTCAACCATACATCAGTTGGAAAGGGCTCTTACCTGTGGAGAATGATAACTGGTTATATACGCAAACACAGCTGTAGGTAGAAGGGTACTCCATTTTGAGGCTTGATTCTTTATCAACTTATGGAGTATGTTTACTAAGGTTCCATTAACCCGTTCCAGCATTCCATTTGATTCTGGATGGTAGGGGGTGGTCAAAACTCCGTGGATCACCATCAACTCGTTTAATTTGGGCAAGATGTGCAAAGTGAAATTGGTTCCATTATCCGTTAGAATGAACTGCAGGAAGCCATGTCGCTGTATAACAAACTCCAAAATAAACTTGGCAGTAGTGACCGCTCTCAAGTCGTTAATGGCCCTGGCCTCCACCCATCTTGTCAAATGATCAATTGTAATAATTATATACTTATATCAGTTGGCGCTACTTGGCAAAGGTTCCACTACATTAAGAGAAATGGTGTTCCAGGCGAATCAGGGCTTATCAAGGTGGTATGTGGTCTTCTTATGGAATGGCTTTTCTACTTGACACTGATGGCAACAACTTATCATTTAAATACATTATAATGCATGCTTTCCCAGTAGTAGTGAGGTCATAAAAGCTTCACCGTTTTCCACAATCCTCCATGTATTACCACCTGATGGGCATCTATAATGATTGCAGGTCTAGCAGAAGGTTTAGGGAAACTCAGCGTTGAGTCTCCAATCTGCTTATATAGTTGCCCCTCACGTAAAAAGTATCGTGCCTAAGCCCATCTAGTACCTTGATTACTTGTAGTGGCTCGTCATGATATTGGTTCACCACATCTTCTCATACATAATATCAGCTAAATCTGCTGTGAGAGCAACCGTTGTTAGTTGGTAAGACAATCCACATTTTGATATTTTGCTCCCAGATGGTGTAGAATCTCAAAATCGTACACCTGAAGCTTTAGTGCCCAACGCTTGAGCCATCCTTCCAGTCCACAAAGATTTTGCAGCCAGCACAAGGAAGTTCGATCCGTCACTACTTGGGATTTTATCCCATGTAAATATACCTGAAACTGTTTGTATGCGTAAATTACTGCCAAACACTCCCACTCAGTCACAGTATAGTTTTGTTTGTGACAGTTAAAGCTTTGACTTCAAAACGTGACAGGATGCTACACGCCGTCAGCTTCCTTCTAAGATAATACTGCTTCTATAGCAGGAGAGATGCATGCATTTGTGCTATAAATTGTTTGTTAAATATGGGATATTGAAAAATGGGTGTGCTTGATAAAATGGTTTGTAACAAATCACAAGTGTTTAAGCATTGTACTATCCAATTGAAAGAGGCATTTTTAACAGCTAAAAAAGTGGTGCCCCAATACAACAGAAGTTGGGAATGGACCTTTAGTAGTACACAACCATCCTCAGAAAAACTTGAATATTCCATTTGTTACCTGGGCGGGTCATCTTACTTATTTCTTCCACTTTTCCCAGATGCAGTTTAAGCCCTTTTAATCCACTAAGAACCCAAAGTATTCTAATTGTTCTTTAAAAAGTGACACTTCCAAGGCTTGATTTTGTTATTAGCATTATAGAGATAATGGAACACTTGTTCCAAGTGGGCAAGGTCTCTGTATTCGTCCACAAAGACACATTAATATCATCAAGGTAAACTAAGATTTAGGACGTCTTTAATTCAACTAAAATTGTATCCATGGCATGCTGGAACGTAGCTGGGGCGTTACACAGACCTTTGGCATGTGTATCAGCTGAAATAGCCCCTTGGAAGTGATGATAGTGCATTTCTTATTCTGCCAATGGCAATTTAATCTGCCAATACCTCAAGATCAGATACATGGCGGAAAAATGAATTTGCCCCACCCAATCGATCCAACACATCATCAATCTGTGGAAGAGGGTAGGAATCCTTTTTTGTTACACTATTGAGTTTGCAATAGTTGATAACCACCTGATTTGTGCCATCTCTTTTTTTTACAATGAGCACCAGCGATGCCCACAGACTGTTTGATGGCTCTAGCATCCCTTGTTCTATAAGTTTATCTACCTCATTGGAGACAAACTCTTCTGCGTGTTTTAACGTCTAATAGGCCGCAAATGAATGACAAAGCTGATCTCCTGTATCTATTTAATGTACAACCCTTTTGGCGCACCCCAAATCCTAATCATCATATGCAAAAATATCCCATTATTTTTCAAATAAAGCTATAGTCTTATCTTGCTGTTCCACCGATAATCCAGTTAGTGCTTCCCATGAAACCACTGTCATTATGCCATATGCTGAATTTGTCAGTAATTTGAAATCTTCCCGATCCAAAATCATGAATATGGCTAACTTCCTCTATAGGAGCTAATTGTAGATAAGCCACCACTTGGTGCTGCTGGATCATTATTGTCTCCTTCTGTAAATTCGCTAGCAGCACCTTCACCTCCCCATTCCCAGGGATCAGTAGCCCTGGAGCCACATGTGGTTCAAGCCATGAGTGCTGGTGAGGCCCCATAATTTCCCCATATAGCCCTTTAGGGATGTCCATTTTGAGCTCAGTTCCTACTATGCACTGATGTCCAGATGTAAGCTCAAAGCACTCGCTGCTTAAAGTGGAATCCCTTTATACTCATAAATCTGGTTGGGAAGGGCTCTGGTTCTCCACTTCATTCACCAATATCAGACAGGAATCACTAATCTAATGTACGCTAAATTGATTATACTAGAGCAGAACAGATCCATTAGGATTCTTCTAGAGGTAAAATAAATGGGAATATGTTGTCCCAAATTCTTAAGGATTTCCTTCGCCAGAGACTCCACAGCTCAAAATTTACTCATAAATGCTGCACTGATTAACATGTCATAGTTATTGTTTGGTAGAACCACTGCTGGAACGGACTCCCTGACTAACCCAAATCGTAAAAAGCAACATGCTATAAGCTTCTTCAGACACAGTACTCTGCATCCCCACAGTCCCGTATACTACTCAGTGGTCCACATCCAGCTTTAACAGAAGCTTAGCAACTAACTTGGTAGGTATAATATTCACAGGTGCTCCCATGTCTAAGATAGCGCGGATTCTTGTGTTTTGAACAAAAATGTCACAGTAAGTGCACTCTGAGTAAGAAGAACCATCAGTGTTTATTATGAAGACATCCAAAGGCTTTTGTTACTCAGAAAGGAGGAAATGCCCATACCGACATGAGGATACTCCATAGTGATTTTTCAACTGATATTGCTTCGTTAACCCCTACTAAAGAGGCAACTTCCATAGAGGGATCTGCGTTGCTCATACCGGTTTGTTCCAGGATCTGCCATGCATATGGCTTCTGCATATCATGGAGAACTCAGAGCTTGGGGGTGAATAATCACTCTCTGGAATGGAAGCAGGGGTAGCCAATAGAAGCTGTTGGTATAGCAAATTGTCTGGCTGAGTTCCAAATCCTACACAAAGAGATTATTTGTGAATTGTTGGTGACAATTGATTTGGACTTAGCAGATGTGGAACGTCCTAACTCTAATCTGCTCGAGCTTTTACATGTTCAATCTTCTCAATTGGCATTGCATACACCTGCAGTTTGCTAGGACAATTTCTTGCATAATGCCATCTTTGTCCGCACTGGAAGCAATTATTAATAAAGGCTCATTTATTAACTTGCAGTGGGAGGACTAGTTTAAAGATCAATGGTATTATTCCAAGGTCATTGATGAACCAGTGAATCATACATATGTTGAAAAAGATCTGCTGACTTATATGATGGATGAATATGTTCCAGTGGTTGATAGCTCGGATGCTGAAGCCCATATCCCAAAGGGTATGCTGCAGTGACAGCAGGGGTCTTTCAGGCTACATTAGGAGCGCTGATCGTGGTGGAGAGTCAATATAATATGTTTAAAAATTTAAAGAAGCCCTGAATCTTCTTCCAAAACGTGAGAAATAGCATTATGTAATTCCTAATATGGTTTGACAGCCACCGTCATTGCTATACTGACATCCTCAGTGGATAAAATGTTGGCTCCAAGTAACATAACTGCTTCTGCTAACAATTGTTCAGCAAATTCTAACAGGGACTCGTTTTTGTGGAACTTTATGGTCAAGAAGCAGCCTTTTGTTAAGCCATCTTGGTCGCGCCCCAAACAGCTGGAGAACAGTCACTTTAACTTCTTCATAAGATTTTGAGCTATTTGGAAGGTAGCAGGTAACTTGATTGGTACCTTCCACATCCAAAGCGGACAGCAACAAGTTCGCTTTCTGCCAATCAGAAGCCCCTTCTACAGAGAATTCAAATTTCTTAAAGTAGCTATGCATATTCACATCATGACTGAAGGGAGGTAATTTCTCAATTTTAACAGATTCACCTTGCTCTGGGCTCCAGCTGCAAGGAGCAGTTGAATTGGGTCCTGAGTGACTAGGGGAACCACCCCTTGTGAACTATCATATGGACAGGCGGAAAGAATTGAATCCGCCAAAATGGACTTGGAAGAAGTAGTGTCATTTGGAGGGTCCACCAAAACTCCTATGGGATACTTGTTTTCTGATACATAGCATTTTCCCCCAAATCACCACTAACTCCACCACTTCCCCCTACTCCAGCGTGCTCAGCAAAATGTTCGCTGATTATCTGTTCCATTTTAACCAAATAGCATCTACACCGTTCATCATGAAAATCCCTGTTGCAGCATCTCATATTGATGTTGCAACTCCTAAAAATTCTCGCTCAGCGTCCAGTTTCTTCTCCACTGCCTGTAGTCATGAGGGGAAATCCTCCACTGCGTTCTGCATTCTTTCATGCTGCCTGCTAGCCTTACATGCTTGTTGATAGCGTCATTTATTTTGTTAAGGAGGGCGGCTTATTCTCACACCAATTCCTTGTTGGCCCATCAAATGGTATCAAGTCATACTTGCATGTCCGTGTACTCTCTTGTCTCATTGAACAAAAGAGGAAAGGCTCAACTGCACTCAGCCTGGCTAATGACCTCCAATTGTGTAATATGACATATTAAATTATAGATACTTAGGGGACGTCAACCAGAGGTTTAGCGCATTATCTGTCATCTGCTGATTACTCCACTCAATGTGAAGTTGACTAAAATCAAGTGCTATGGAACTGACATAATCCATTAATCACCGTTCCGTCAGTGTTATCCTTTCCCTAATCTGAACTATTGCAGCTTCAAGCGCTTCCACTATTCTTCTAGGTCCATCATAAAGCGCTCAGTATTTCTTCCCAACATTGTTATGTCCCAAATTCATTACACTGATAAGCCATGCCAATCCAATAGTTCACCTATCACCTAAGGTATCTCTAGATTTAACTGTGGCACCAAAATGTCCTACCGATGATGGACATTCCCAACATAGTGGTCCACCTATACCAGTGCCCCCTGCACCTATTAAAAGAGCAATCAAGGCGGTCAAGTAGGAGGCGATTATCATTCTGCCGGGTTTGAATGAACCGCCTTACATCCCCAATCTCAATATTGTATCAAGCCAGAATATGCAGTACCTGGCAGATAGACAGTTGCTCATAAGTGACTAGATACTCCTCAGTTTCATGGGTACTAAGTTGGTGAGACAACCCCATTGTGGTCACATCCAGGTAGGACATATACAATGCATAGCAGTTTTCTTGGTTTCATTGATTGTAAGAAAAAACAAGGCATGTTTCCCCACCTCATCTTTCTATAGTCAATACTCCACAAAAGCCATTTAAAAATGTCATACAGATGCTGAGGGGTCACATTTGTAGAGCGACCTTGCTGGTCAGACATCAGCTCAGGACAAGCTTCTAATTGCAAATTGACTATAGCACTTTAATCACCTGGCTCAGTTACTGTAAATTTACTGGTTTGTCATTAGATGCTTACCGTGCTTCCTCAGCATATCGCATGCATAATCTGTTCAAGTCTTGTCATAAAAAGTGAGGGCTCACCATTTTACCCTAGCGTTAATAAACTACAGTTGATCAGTGGCCCACTGAAGTGAGCACCACTGTTAATTCTTGGCTTAAAGGTCTTGATTCCGCTGAGTCAGTTTAAACAAGGTTTTAGCCACTGAGCAACCAAATTGAACAATATGAAGATTTCCAATTATGATAAAATCCAATAAATTATATATGGAGCAATCACCCCTATTTCCCTTTATTAATATTCTAATAATCGCAGACTCATCTGCAACAACCTACTATAAGAAAAAGACCTCCTCCTCAATCCTTCATTCAACACTTTAAATATTGGTTCCCATGATGGATGCACTTTCAGTTTGGTAATCTCCTATTCATTTTCCCTTTTCTAGGAGTTCTCATCTATTTCAAGATCTTGTAGTAATTTCCCTTGATTCTCTGAGTGGTTGACACTTTGATCAATTTGCTTTTCATATATCTTTTCTATTAATCTTGAGACTTGTCTCAAATCTCACTCCAGTCTGCTAGTTTGTGTAGCATATTGTCCAGTCATATCAATTTCTTGACATGAACCAAGAAATCAGTTACAGGAAGATTGAGACTGTCACAGAAGATATGATAAGTGTGATTTGATTGTTAAAGAAGTTTCAGTACCTAATTGCGTTCCACATAACTTTTGTAACACTTCAGTTACAATAAAAAAGTGTGATGGCCCTATTTCTGAGTACTTAAAGATGAATTGCATAATTTTACTATATAAATGTAGCATATTCTCTCAAAAATTTAAAGGCATACCTATATCATTATATAACTTTTTAGCTGGTTACTTTAGGCGTCTCTGAAGACAATTCTTCTATATGCTTTTTAGCCTGATATGAATTCTTGGATATAAAGGTTTCAAGCATAGGATATAACATTTGTTGGAAAAAAATATAAACGTCAATATAATTTCTCCCTCTAGAAGTTTTCAGGACATCGTGGTAATAATATGTATTCAGTTAGTATTATAATTTCATCCCTGTACTATAAATTAGCAGAAACGGTAATAACTTTTAACATTTAGTACTTAATCTGTTTTTAATCCTTAGCAAGAGTAATACTTTTAACTTTTTTCAAATAATTGGGCTTTTCCTCTATTTTAGATCACGCTGAATTCAACTATCACTTCCTTTTATTCACTGTTTTAGTAAAGATTTACCAGGGCAATAATAGTTCAAAACAACCAAAATCAATTATTTATTTAGTTGTTTACTTTATAAAGATCTTAGCAAGGCAAATTATTATATATTCTAATTAATAGTGGTATTTATCTGCACTTCTAGCGTGTAAGATAGTAGACACCTATGAGATGAATTATATAGTAAAATTGACCATGCTTCAGACTGTTTTTTAACAAATAAAAGTCAAGAGTATGATAGATAAAATGGATCTTCATCTAAAAACCCAAGAATATTTAATTTTTAAACAAAACTAGGATTATAGATCAGGGCTTAAGTGAACTATATAATGCTTGTCTTTAATATTTTGACTCCATAGGAGAACGAATTTGTTATCTTATATTTTATTATCTTACAAATTGGAAACTGATACATAAAAATCCAGGATGCGCTACAATGGCTCACATAAAACACTCATATGTAAGATGAATCTTTATATAATCTAGATGATAGAAAATGCTGTCATGTATATGTCCCTAATTTTTACTGACGCTATCCTTGAAGGGCATATAATTGTTGACCATGAGTCCATAAAGAAGATTACAAGTAAAGAACAAAGAAACTTCTTCTTGACATCAGATGTGAGGACAATCCACGAAGTCAAGATGCTTTATTGACAATTCAAATCTAAGATTATCAGTTGCCAGATACTGATATCAGCGATGCTACCCTCCAATCTCTTAAGTGTGGTAAGTATAGATGTGATAGGACTTACCAACTAAACTTCAAGTACCTAGTTCTTTACTAATAGTATAACATCCAAATTAACCTTTAGAGGCTATCTCTATTCCAGCAGCTATAGCAAAGAAAATGGCTTTATTGCTTTTTTGACATATATTTGCACAGAATGACAGTCCCAAAATTTTACTATTTAATAAATGGATTATACTTTCTATAAAATAGTTCAGAAGTTATGTCTTTCCCAGCACCTCTCAATCATTTTTGCGCATACAAGACAGTCTTTAATGATTCTGTAGAACATACTTTTGATATTTTAGTAAATCTTATTTATATACTTGATTCAAAACTTTTTAAGACGTAGTCAGCAATCCCAATGTGATACTACTTTACTAATTGAGCTACAATCATAAATTTAAGACGTTGATGCTCCCTGATTAATATGTGAGATCTCCCTTCTGCATGTAGTATAAAAACTTAATGTGATAATATGTCCCAAAAATTTCAAACTAACTATTTGTTCCCATCTGAAAAGTAATTAAATTGCAATCCTTGTTTTAGAATAATTGTTTCTGCCAATACTAAGAGACTAACAGGGTTAGTATAGGTTAACCTTTTTTACAGCATTTAAAGTTTATAATATGATATTTGTTTATCATTATCAGCAGATGGATAAACAAATAAACTGGATACATCTTATTTTGCCTGATTATCTGATTAATATAAGGCTAGGTACATATAGCATATCAGACGTATCCTAAAGAACATTATTGAACCAAGCACATAGAATATTCCTTTTATTACGTTCTACTCCAACAGGATAAAGGGGCGTTTTTTAGTTGTAGCTCTTCATCTTCAATGTGAGCCTAGTAATTTATATTCACCCTTATTTCATTCCCCAAAACTAAAGATGATAAGTTTCCCAAATAACGCAAGGACATTGAATTTCTGATAGAACGTCAAGATTAAATGCTGGTTTAAATAAGCACTTGGCCTAGATTTGACGATGATAACAGATTTGGTATATTTAGTAAACACCAAGCTTTGTTTTTTCATTTTTGTGATGTAGCAGTAAGGCCTAACATACCCAAGGTTCTATTTATAGGGCGTGGCCACCTTAAAAACCAAGATTCTGGTCTCTATATTTGAAGAAGTAAAAGGTCATAATGTATATAAAATTATTTTTATTACCATAGATCTCCCATATCCCTAAAATTTTTTTGTCTTTTTTAAACTAGTATAGTCCTATATTTATCCATCAACTTTTTTTATACTTATTACTTGGATAAAAGTGTTTGTATAATTTGAATCTTAGAAGATTATTAAATCTAAATGACTTCTAAAAATTGATCTTAAAGAATTCAATTATAATAATTTTTTATAGAAATAGGCTTTGTCTTGTCCTGTAGTGTTTCAAAAATTTCCTGAATTAATATCTCTTACATTGGGTAAGCTGAAGGTAGTATACTTCAATTTAATATTCTTATACACTTTTTTAGCTCCCTCTAGTTTATTATCAATTTTTTATCTAATTTTAATATCTTTAGTAATCTCTTCTTATAACAAGTAAACCAATGGAGCAAAATTCTCAGTATCACTATTCAAAGCTTGATATATGTATATCTTGCGACTATATATTTATAACTGGCTGCCTTAATAACAGCTTAACGCGTCAGAATATATTAGTCACTGGATTTAGATTAGTGAGTGCTTGAGGCAAGCGACCAAAAAATAATATGAGCCAATGTGGTGAGATACAATAACCATATTATAGGGTACAGTAGAGGCCTAGAGTAGGTACCACATCTTCTGTCACTTTTGTATTGATTAATAAGGCCATTCCAGTTTTTTCTTGGTACTATTTAACGAAGTCAAAGTAAATTCAGCAACGCCTGGAGCACCTTTTTGATCGATGGTTTTCTGGAGCCATTACGTTCCTCATGTAGAATATGCTGGATATTAAAAGTATTTATCTGCCCTTTTTTGATAAAAGTTATTATAGAAGTTAGGAGGTTGATATTATTTTTTATAAAATTTATCTTAATAATGAATTTATAAAAGACATATTGGATATGAAATCAAATACTGTGCTTTAAAGGTTCCACTATATTGTTTTTCTTTCTTGTAACAATCACTTTAGTTACTACAATTTGATTCGAACAGCAAATTTGGATAATCACACACAGGAAAGATGGGCGACTTAAATAACAAAAATAATACAACATGGGCAAGCGTTGTGGCAAGCGGTGCGCTTAACAGTGCAACTAAGGGCAAGAAACACCCTGGAGGGGGACCAGGAACCCAATCTGCAAAGAAATCGCAAGCTCAGACACCATCTGGGTTTATGGTATTTACTGTAAAGCACGCGCAATACATGTAGATTCAATTCAACCAACCTTTGTCAAAGGTGGAACACAGGATCAGATTCTTCTTTGGAAATGATTCACCAACCCTGTGGGAGAAAACATGTGAGGCACAGCCCTCACGTTTCCCTCACGCGGTGTACATAGCCACTAACAACATGGGCCACAGCTGGATTGATATTGGTTTTTAAAACAGCCGATGAAGCCAATGCCACAGCAAAAATCTGCATGGAAATTGCCCTCCCTGAAGGCAAAAAAATTGTGCGCACCGCGCGCACCAGATGGAACAAAGCAAAAACTTTGTTCATCTCCTTTGACTCGCTCCCCACCAACCTTCCTCATAAGGTAATTGAGGAAGAGCTCCACAAAGGTCTTGTGGCCTACGGAGAAATCCAACAACTTGAATTACAGCAATTTCACTTAATGCCCGACCTGTGCACAGGCAAAGCTATTGCTGTAATCAACTCCTTCCCAGAAGTGGAAGAGGATTTATCCAGAATTCCCCGCGCAGCAGAATTTCACTTTGCAGATGGGGGCCAGTCAGCTGCATTCTGAGTTACACCAGAACGCGCACCACCCATTTGCAACCACTGTGGCTCACTGGGCCACAAGGAACATGCATGCCCTGTATAAGAGGGCTTAATGGAAAATGATTTTTGTGAAGAAGCTATGGACGAAGATAATGAAAACTTCGCCAAAATGTTTGATGGCCACCACCCATTCCTCTGGGGTGAAGATGGACTATACTCCATCGTGGACCCAGTTACAAGTAAACAGCATAAAGCAGCACAAAAAGCCCACAAGAGAGCATTGGCTGAAGCAGCGGCACACGTGGGATCCGCCATTAACCACAGACAAATTCAGGAGGATATTTCAGATATTCCTCAAACCAGCCAATCAGAACAATATGCCCAGGTCAAAAATTTTCACAGTAACCAGACTGAGCCACAAAGCGTCATCAATCGCACATACTGAGGAACAATGAAACCGCAATTTGGGTGAAAATGCGGTGCACAATGCAACAAAGTTGAACCTCAAAAATATAAAATCCAATCAACAACCCGCATCAAATCAACATGAGACCTGTGCAAGAAAAGTTGATGCAAATGCAAAAAACGCAATTCCCTTGAATCATTGGGTCAGATCAAGGGAACCAACAATGGCAGTGAAAGAGTTGGAGTACAGATGCGGAGCATGGCCAAAATGAGCCGCGGTGGGATAGGACCAGAGGGTCCTCCCAACCGCTCCTGAGGCACCACGGGCACCTCAGTGTCAATAAAGACGTTAAATATTGTGGGAGCCAGGGCTCATACGTCCCAAGCCAAAAAGCTGGCATTCCTGCAAAAACCTCTTGTAGACAGCTTGGCCATCCAAGAAACCCACTGCCTACAAGGGGAAGAAGAATCCTGGTCAACCAGGGTTGCACCATCACAATCAGTATGGACATCTCACTGTGGGGTGATAGTTTAAAACAACAAAAAAATTTTAAACTACAAATTCATCATCACACTTGCACGGTTGAGTCCTGGTAGCAACAATCACATGCCAAGATGAAATAATTTTGTTAGCATGTATCTATGCACCGTGCAATGCAACTGAGAGAAAAAAAAATTTTGAAAAAATTTCTACCCTCACCCTCCTACCAGATATCATCATGTTAGGCGATTTCAACTGCTGGGATAACCCCAATACAGATTGGTGCCTAATCCCAGAGGATACCCACCTGGACACATTAAATATCGCACAATGAAGGCATCTCTTGGCTTACAGGATGCTCTTCCTCCCAATTCACCAATCCTTCCCCATATGACAAGACCTAACATACGTGAGGGACTGCTCATATCAATGAGTCATATTGACCACATCCTCATTTACAATCCCACCACTCAAGGATCTCCAAATTTACAACAAAAAAGATCAATTTTTCTGATCACCGATTAGTTATGGTGCAGTTAGCGCCAACCCAATCCCACACACAGGTGTCGCCTTGGAGAAAGCTTCACCTAGAAAATATAAGATTTCCTGAGATATCTGACTGGGTTGAAAACAAGGCTACAAACCCAGAATTCACAGCCCCATTCACTTCGGATCCCATCAGAAAATGAAAAAATTTCAAAAAAGATTTAATCAACAAAACCTGACATATTGCATCATGCAAGTACACCGCGGACACAGCCACAATCAAGCGTACCTTGGCAGAACTAGACCACCTGGAAATAAATACTCCGAGATCTGGCTATAGCCCTAATTGGGGACTCAAATGGGCAGAAATTTCAGCCCAACTTAACAATCTCATCTTTGAATACCAACACAGAATCAAAGTATTGAACAAAGGTAAGTTCATAAAGGAAGGCAAAACCTGTTCAACATACTTTTTCCGCCAATTCCACTCCCGTGGAAACCAGCCCACATGCACACAGGTCCGCAAGACCAACGGCATTGTGGCAACTGACCCTGAGAAGGTCAAGGTGGAAGTACACCACTATTACACGAATTATATCGCGATATGCCAACAGATCCACAAAAAATTAAAGAATTTATTCAAACTGCCAAGATACAAAGTACACCACCAAATTACAATATACTATCCCTTATCACACGGGAGGAGCTTTGGGAAACAATTCGCGGTGCACCACGTAGGAAATGCCCAGGGCCTGATGGGATACCCTACGAATTTTACAAACAATATTTTCAACAAATCGCCCCCTCCTATTGGCGTCAATGGACCAGAGTTTGTTGGAAACACGCCTATTACCAGGAGGCCATGAATCCTACATTATAACCTTGTATAAAAAGGGTGAAAAGTTAGACCTGGACAACTGGCGCCCAATTGCACTCTCCAACACTGACACAGAAAATTCTAACAAAAATTCTAGCAGCTAGATTAGGCGCAATTGCATCTGACGCCCTATCACCCAACCATTTGGGTTTATACCAGGGCGTTCAATCTGGAACAACATACACCCTGTTGCAAAAATTTGCCAATCCAAAGCAACTGGTGCCCTGGTCTTCTTAGATCAGGAAAAGGCGTATGACCGTGTTACCTGGCCATACCTAAAAGAATGTCTACATGCCTTCAAACTCCCACCAAGATTCATAAAATGGGCGATGCTCCTAACAGAATCTGCAACCATGGCTGTATGCGGCCCTGGATTCCTAACAAACAAGATTAAACCACACAGAGGGCTCAAACAAGGGGATCCCCTCAGCCCACTGCTATAAAATTTCATCTTTGACCCGCTCCTCCGAGTAACTTACTCACGTCTCATGGGGATAACCGCACAAGGACAACCAACAGTCAAGATACTGGCCTTTGCAGATGACTGCGTAGCAGGTATAGCAAACAATGAAGATGCCCGACAGCTGGAAAACACTCTAGAGGAATACTCCAAGGTGAGCAATGCATCGCTTAACAAAAGGAATACAGCAATCATCCTCTTAGGCAAATACTCAAACAATTGTGCCACAACATCAGAACCTCACACCAACACTCGAAGAAAAAACCCAATTATATTACCCTTTGCAACACCTCCCACCACCACTCCTGTCTGACACCTTGGAATCTGGCTACATTCAGGGGGATATGCTAATGAGACAATGGAAAGTAACCTGTTACAACGGGTATCCAAACGCGTAGCCTCCCTCAAGGGGAGAATTCCAGGACTAACAGGACGAGATACAGTTGGTAACTCGCTCATCCTCCCAATACTGTGGTACCAGGCCCATGCGATAGCCTTCTCACCTACCTTTATAACCTCAATTCGCGCGCTTATCCAGGGCTGGCTTTGGCCTGGCTCTCACCCTCCTATACGGATGGAAACACTATTTGGCCCATGCTCAAGCGGAGGCATGAGACTAATAGATTTTGAGAGCCATGCCAATCACATCCTAGGTACCTGGATAAAGGAAATCCTTGCTCCAGACCTCCCACAACAACATTGGTCCAGAGCAGCAAGGACTAACTTTGCACATGCGCTCAAATTAACCAACCCACATAGTCCACCCAGACTACTTTCATACCTTGCCAAGCACCCTACTGCAACGGGCCCACATGTAACCTCCCTTCATTTCAAACATATCCTCCAAACTATCCGCCGTATGGGATGGACCATAGAGAACATGGGTACTATACAGGGAAGGGGACGACCCAGCCCCCAATTCAAATTAAGAAACCCAGAAAACCACCCCCAGAGGGATATGCTCGCAACAGCCCCAAGCATAGCTAGGATAGAATACCTAGATATGCTGGACATTCCCTATGATTTAACCACACAGAAAACAATGTGGAAAATGACACACCACCCACTCCTACAACCAAGGATAAGAGCAAACGCCTGGCGCTGTTTGAGAAGGACCTATAGGACGGCGGACCGCTCCAACTCCCTCCACAAAACATGTGCAGTATGTGGAGGGGAGGGATCCCTACATCACCGCCTAGAAACATGCCCCCCAACTAAAGCTATATGGCAGGAAGTCGCACGCCTGCTTAAGATTCAAAACGAACAGGAATTCTCGATATCAAAGAGTATCTTCGCGCTCCAGATTGAGTCACCAATCCCATCTACCCTCCGCTCCCTAATAATACCCATTGCAATGTGGACAATACACACAATTGCATTAGATTCGTTCAAGGGCACAGTCCCAACCATTCATGGGATTATTAACAGATTCCATGTCCACTTACTAGAGTAATTCCAAGCCTGGCTCTATGGATATATGAGACCAAGACAAAAAGCGCTCATAGAATCATGGTTCCCACTCTGGTTCCTCCACACAGACCCTTTCCTTCACACCTGCTACATAGCAGGGAAACCCCCTCGGAGTAGTGCACCAACCCCCATACCTGGCAGTCCCGCTGGCAACAGGGGTAACTTGAGTACCCTGGGGTGCCCAATTTTTATATTTTTTTAGTTATTCTCTTAGTTTCACATATATTTGGTAATGTCTGTCCCCTGGTCAGCTTACCTCGGTTAAATAAAAAAGGTTCCACTATATATGCAAAACCAAGGAAACTCAGAGTCTCTAAACTAGGTTAATACTAACAACACTTTAAAAAAATTTCACTCTTCCTGTGTTTAATTTTGACTGTATTCTTTTCAAAATTGTATCTATTTGAGTAAACCTGGGGGATAATCTAGCACCCATTAATGGGGAATTGTGAAATCTAATATAAAGGGAAATCTGATAAATTTAGTAAAAAATCACACACAGCTTTCTGATAGGTCAAGAATAACATAGACCGCCTTACTATTTTCTATCTTGGTTTGTGGCATTTTTGCGCAACGCTAACACAGTGATATAAATTTTTCTTACCCAAAATTCATCTAACAGGATCAAAATCGTGAGCAGTGGTCATTGAGTCCATACTCTACCACTAAAGAATCCCCTTAAAACAAAAAAGCTACCTATCTGGTAATTGTATCATGGCTGCTCTGGTGAAAACAGACCTTTTAATTGCTTTTATAAGAATTCCATAATTTATTCAGATAATATAAAGATAAGAAATAAAGCAAGAAGGGAATGTCAGAAATAGAAGTTTTTGCCAAAAATAAGACTGGGTTTTATGCCACTAATTAGTTAGCATTCTGACAAATCCTGATCTGCAATCACTATCACAAGACATGTTTCTAGCGCCAGTGGGCTTTCTTTCCATATGAGCTTTGTTATTCAGGTTGATTCGTTGCGTTCATCAGTTGATCCAAAGGAAATCCAGGAGATATGCTTTATGAATCCCCAGAATTATGCGCAAAATTTTGGAGCTCTCCTTGAGTTAATTAGAAAGCAGTCTTTCATTTTTTAAACTAACCTTTTGTAATTGAGCCATTTGTGGCTCAACTGATTAGTCACATTCACTATTTTAACTTATATAAAATCTTTTAAGAGAAAGGCTTTGAGCTGGATTAGCTGTTTTCAGGGTTTTGAATAGAATAGGTCTTGCAAGGGATGCAGATCCAATGACAACCATTATCCAGAAAGTAGGTGCCTCATGGTAGATCAGTACCATTTGAGATGGCACATTCAAAGTAGCAATGTTTAATATTTGCATAGGACTTGGTGCATACCAGGCAGTCTCTATAGGGGTAGTCCAGGCCTCTGTGTTTTCATGACTTTATGCTGGTGTAAGATCTGCTAATAAATCAAACGCTGGTTGGAGGATACAATTTGAAATTTAGGACTGACACCAACAACTTTGAGGTTGAAATAAGTCTCGCGCCTTCCTAAGCTTGATTGACTAGATTTGGGGTCTCATTGATGGGTTCAGAAATGGCTTTTGGAGAAGTTTCTCAACTTGGTTCAGCCTAGTTTATAAAAAATTTTCCTTGTCAGAAAGTTTACTTATAATTTGATTTCACCCCTCCATGTTATTGCTGAAATCATTACCAACTTTTAAGATTCAATAACACGTTGTATATAGTTGGCTCCTGTATTGAGGGTTCAAATGACCAGCCACCTAGCTGCAATGCCCAGTTACACAGCCACCAGTAGTAGGGGCTCTTACGATGAGTGGAAATTTTGGTATGGGTCGCCATCCATTATCAAAGGGAGCTCAAAAAATGGGTTCAAGTTGGGCCTGAATTCAGGATCAGTTGCGCCCCATGCAAAATGTGGGTAGCGCATATACATCTGCACCATGCAGTGTAATGGCTAGGTCCTTATCCTCTGAGCGTGGGCTATAAAGTTCACAAGGACCATACCCCATCCTTATTGGGTTTTAAAGTGGGTTAAGGGTTTTTTTCTCATTTGATTTGTACCACAATAAGGTTTAGAGAAGCGACTTCATTCTATTTTCCAGTTTTGGGCTCATTGACAGTACGTGAGAGAAATACCAGATCTTTGACAGAATGAATACTTTAATTGCTTGAACTTCCCTTTAAGGCTTAGGCACGCGTACTTCCAGTAGGTCATTTGATCCAACATGATGGTAAGCACCGCTTGCTTATTTTTTCAACCTTTGGACCTTTTTTGTTGAAAAATTCCCAATTAGTATAATGTCTACATTGGGATGAGGGTGTTTATTCTGGATGGTGGATTAAACTTTGCACTTCTAAACTTCACCATAACGGTCTTAATATTAATTTCTAAAATTTGACACTAATTGATAGGAAGAAGCTCCTTAACGTCTTGAAAGTCGTCCTTGGAGACAATTCCCACAACCAGGTCATCTGCAAAGGCCTACATTCTGAATGGCCATTAGTTGGGGTGAACTAAGCCCAGGATCTTTGCATCTGCCATTGCTATAAGATGTTTTTGGAAAGTTGTAAAGAATTGACAACATGGAAGCGCCTTGGCAGTGGGCCTTCCTGATCAAAATAGCGTCTGTAAGGCCATCTGCAGCTTAACCTTAGTGTTTAGACCCAAAATCAATGTGGTTGTCCTGTCTTAAAGTTAATGGGGATTCCATCTGTCATGAATCTATATGAATGGATGACAAGCCACAATTATGACCAACTAATTATTAGAGGAATTCCGCTTAAGATTTAATAGGAATAATCTTCCAGGGATGTTTCAGAGCTATAATTATTCACTTGCCTTAGGATGAGGCAATATTGGGCTATAATGGGTCATTATTGGATTGCCTTCAAAATAGTGTGATATGGCGATGTTGACATTTGACAAAAAATAATTTGGATTGCCTCAAATCAGGGCAATAATGAATTGAAGAACAACAAGCCAAAACCAATGAGAATATGGTGGAACAAATAAACTAACCAAAAGAGCTGGTACTGACTGAGGTCGCTTGGCTATCAGCGAGATGAGGGATGTACAGGAGGAGGGTTTTTAGAGTTAAGAAAGAAGTAAGTAAGAGGGAGCAGACTAGAAGAGATCTGCTGAGATAATTATATTAAAATAAAGAAGTTTTGGGGTAAATGCTCCCATTGATTTTAGGTGTTTGTCTATAAGTGTTCTTAGGAACCAAAAATCTTCATATTATTTGTTCCAATTGTTCAGTGGGCGTAACCCTATGTAAAAAAACTCTTCAGCGTATATATAGGGAATCCTGAACTTACAACAGTAATGCACCCTACAGGGGGCCCATAGATAAATTACAAAATAATAATAAAAATTCAATTGCGGGCTATGTTGCATCCAGGTTGCTTTGATAAGGAATCTGCACAACAAGCTGGGCCCGTTGCATATGAGTAACCGAAACTTGCATTGGATACTGTTCTCAAAAGACAATATGAGCTTCTCCATAAGGTTTGCAATGATAAGCTGCTGCCTTTTGATCGCGAAGGAAATATTCATGGGTTCTTTCAACAATTTGAGTTTGCGATTGAAGGAACTTTGGACCAGTTTATGGCGAAACTGTTGATCTTCCCCTTAGATGTTGCAAGTGTGATCAAGTTGTTTGTTACCTTTCAGATAGTTCGGTTATATACCAGAAAGCAAGGAGATGGTGCTACAGTTGTATGGCAGAATTGCAAAGAACCCGCTATGAAAAGCTGAGTTCTTGACTATTAGGTTTCAGCAAAATGAGACCCTCACCACATTTGCTGAGCAATTTATGGTGGAAGCTCACATTTTGATTGGGGCAGGGATTTTATCTGAAATTAATGTGTGAATTGCAATGCCCTTTGCAGTAAAGCCATACCCTGAGCTTTACAATGTCATGGCCCCATTGTTGGAGGATGATGTACCTCTTCTTGAAAATAATCAGTCATACGTTGCTTAGCTGTATCTTTCCCTCCACCCAATATTGAACAGATTCACACTGTTGCCGTTGTCAACCCTAATCATTTGGGTGGAATCAACCAGTTGGCGCAGGTTCTGCCAGGTTACTTATTGCAGTCCAAGTCCATTCCATAACTGCCAATTGACAACTGGACAACTACTGTTTTGGCCCTAAAGACGCTGATCAGCAGCAGGCGTTTTACCAATTTTAGTCTGGTTACACAATCATCTCTGGAACAACCTTCCATATGGGCCAACTTATATTAAGAACATACGTAGGTCCTATGGGGTAAGTTGTTTTAATTGCAGTTGCCCTGGGCACATGGGACGATGGTGCCCCAATCAACAGATCCCTTACATACAACATGTCAATATTACCAGGTAAAAGTCATAGTGGAGTAGAGATGGGACTCTCTACTTCCGCTATCTCAAATTAAATGTCCCACCTGAATCTACTGTGTTAACTGCAGCAGAAGCCTCCCAGTATGATGATACACTCCTCTACCAACAGCCAGTTGGGAAGTAACAGTGCTGACCCAAGCACAAGCCAAAGAAATGGCAGACAAAGGGTTTCTGGAGAAACTTAAGCCTTATGCTTGTCAGATTTTAGACCAAAGTCCGTCAGACCAGCTATAACTGTTTGCAGATGCGTTTTCACTGAGAGGAGTAGAGGTCTTTCTTCCAGTGGATGCTATTATAACAGGGTACACTAAAGTTGGCGCGGGTACCATAAGTTTATTAGGAAAACGTGAACTGCTGAATGTACACGTAGTAATTAGCTGGCATTCATCTAACTCGGAGTGCTCTTACTGTGACATTGTGGTAGCCAAAACCTGAATACAAGCTTTAATTTTTATGGGTGCTCTTATTAACATTGTCTCCACTAAGTTGGTGACAAAGTTGTCTTTAAAACCTGGCATTACCATCGGATAGTATATGGGACTGCTGGAGCAGAAACCATGGTCTCTGAGGGATTGTATAGCATGCTTACCTTGCGGTTTGGATCCATTGTTGTTGTGGCTCCAGTGGTAGTATTACCAAATAGCAACTATGATCTGTTGATTGGGACTGCCTTTATGTAACACTATGGGGCTGTCATTGACATGATAGAAGAGACCCTCGCCATTTTTTCTAGCGGATCCCAATTTACTCACCTCCAGCAGAGTTCCAAAGGGCTCAGTGCATAGGGACAGATTAACCTTTCCTACAGCGATGGGGTCATTCCAGTGCGCTATCATCAATTAAAAGTAAAAACCCATCCCTTCCCCATCAGATATATGTTTATCAAGGGCTACCTCTTAGAGCAGCTGGATCTATATCTGTTTCCTCTGGACATCAAGTAATACTAGACACTGAGTTAGAGGTGGAAGTGCCAGCTGGGCTCTATGGGGAGATCATTGGGACTTATCAGCAATTGTGGCTTGAGCCCCACGTGGCTCCAGGCTCATACTTCTGGGCCAGGAGATGAAGGTATTGAAAGCAAATCTTCAAGACATACCAATTCGAATCCGCTGGCATCAGATTATAGCATATATACATTTGAACCCAGTTAGAAGGTCAACCAGTTTCATGAGTTTGAGCCTCTGGAGGAATTTGGTCTGCCCATTGAACTGCATCTCAGTGTAATGGTGGTTGTATTATGGTAGATTTAATGAGGTTATCAGAAGACCAGAAAGATTGGGCGGAAGCTTTATTTCAAAATACAAAGAGATTTTTGATGTTAACAATCATGATTTGGGGTGCACTTGGGGGGTTGTTCATCGGCTGGACACTGGGGATCATCCCCATCTTGTCTCAGCCAATCCACTGATCAAGGGCAGCTGAAGAAGTTGTCACTGAGGAGATTGACAAACTGCCAGAGCAGGGAATGTTTTTACATTTTGTAGTCTGTGGGTTTCGCCTGTCCTAATTGATAAATAGAAGGATGATACTAACCGCATAGTAATTGACTACCAGAAGCTCAATAGTATCACCAAAAAGTCTCATACCCTCTACCGCAGATTAATGATGCGCTAAATCAGTTAGGTGGAGATTGCTATTTTTCAGCAATGGATATGATATCCAGTTTTTGGCAAATTGAGTTGCCTGCAGTGGAACAAGAAAGATGCGCCATAATCACATCAAAAGGGATTTTCCAACCAACACATATGCCACAATGGTTATATAATGCCCCAGCTATATTCCAACGAGCAATGGACATTCTTCTAGGCGATATGAAGCTGTCATGTGTTCTTGTGTACCTTGATGATATTAATGTCTTCTCTCACATTTTCACCAAGCACCTTACCCATCTGGAAGGGGTATTTCGCCAACTGGGTGAGGCAAATACTAAAATCAAGCCCCAAAAATTTAACTTCTTCAAAGATCAGCTGGAGTACCTTGGGTTTGTGGTGGATGCGACTGGGCTAAGACCCCAACCAACGAAGGTGTAGACTATCCAAAAGATGACTAAGCCAGTTAGTAAGTAGACATTCAGGTGTTTTTGGGATGGTGGGTTTTTATTGACGCTTCATACCCAATTTCAGTTGCATTGGAGGTCCGCTGTTTGAGCTACTAAAGAAGGATGCCATGTTTGAATGGACATACCAGCGCTAATGCGTCTGTGATACCCTTTGAACGACACTAATTAGTGCTCCCATGTTGCGCTACCTTAATTTTAATAAGGAATTTATAGTGCAGATGGATTCATCACTTTCTGCTGTTGAAGCGGTCCTGTCTCAGAAGGATGATGAGGGGAGGAGCACCCCATGACATACTGCAGTCATAGCTTGAATTGCCATGAACGAAATTACACTGTATACAGCAGGATTGTCTAGATGTGATTTATGTGTATAAGCAGTTTTTGATTCTACTTGCACGGAGTAAAGTTTAAAGTTGTAATGGATCATGCATTGTTATGCTGGTTGCGAAATTTGAGAGAGCCTGAGGGGTGATTAGCCCGATGGGTTCTTGAGCCGCAAGCTTATGACTTTGAAATTCTCCATTGACCAGGAGCAAAACACTAAAACGCCACTTGCTTATCAAGATTGCCAACAATTACAGTTACAGCGGATTTAAGTGACATAATGTTTCCTAAAATGCTCAGCAGAAAGTACAATGATGAACCGCCTCAGGTTATCAAGTTTTTAGAATGACTCGGGACCAATATGTTTTAGAAAAATGGGGAATTGTATAAGCTTATAGGGGACACTACTGTGAATATCCCCAGACCTTCTACCAGAATAAATATTATCATGAGCGCACACTGAGAAGTTGGCCATGATGGAGTCTGAAAGACTCTTGAATTCTTGAGGCTGCGATATTATTGGGAAAGCATTCAATTTGACGTGCTTGAGACCCTGTACTAATGCCATCAGTACCAGGTGGAGAAGCTGTTCCACCAGAAGACTTCATACCAGTTAGTAAAACCTCACTTTGTTTGGCATACAGTCTCTATCGATGTTGTGGGACCTCTGCCAACTGGAGTTAACCGGTCTAAGTATATCATGGTGGCAATTGACTACTTGACCAGGTGGGTTGAGGCGCGGGCCATTCAGGATCTAGGGGCGTTTACTGTGGCTAAGTTTGTAATTTAATGCATCATTAAGCATCACAGCTGCCCACAGTTTATTCTTACCAACAACATCACTAATTTCACCTCTCACATAATACACAAGCTCAAATAATTGATGGCTATCCGCGGGAACTAACAACCTCATATCACCCCGAGTCCAATGGAATGGGTAAATGGGTTAACAGGACCCTGGTGAACATACTACAGAAGTTGGTTCAAATAGGCCCTCCAATTGGAGTGCCCTCCTTTTTACTGCGGTGTTTTCCTACAATATTTGGCTACCATTCTGCCACCGGGAAAAGCCCCTTCCAATTGCTTTACAGACGTCACCCCGCTCTGCCTGCGCTTCTATATGCCTGTGTAGAGGACACCGGTGGAATGGATCTACAATGCCATTTAACTGCCCTAGCAAATATGCTGATTAAATTACAAACTGAAGCGTACTCGTTCAGCTTAGCCAAGAAGATGAAAAACCAGGCTGCTGATCGGGTATGGCAAAGTGGTCTAGCACAGTTCAAA
Organism: Massospora cicadina; assembly: GCA_022478985.1. Taxonomy (NCBI): domain Eukaryota; kingdom Fungi; phylum Entomophthoromycota; class Entomophthoromycetes; order Entomophthorales; family Entomophthoraceae; genus Massospora; species Massospora cicadina. The sequence goes on along the minus strand of JAKSZP010007965.1, from coordinate 160,057 downwards.
GACAGAGATATGGTGCTATTCCACTATCAGCACAAGTTTGGGTGGAAGCTCAAGCTTGCGAATATTTAGATTAGCCATTTGAAATAATAGAAAAAATTGGTGTTGCCACCTATACTATCAAGGATCCCGCAAGTGGTAAGATTATAAATCAAGTGCATGCGAAATTCCTTCAGCCATATAAGCAGCAATAGAGCCTCTCTAAAAAAGATTAAAAAGAAAAAGAAAAAAAATGATGATGATTGTATAAAACTATCTTATGTGAGTTTTAGCTACGCTTTTCTGAGGTTGCTGTTGGACATCTTTCACATAGATGACTTTATCATCCAATCTTTTTTTAGCTTCTGGCGGTGTTCCTTTTGTTTTGACCAACGGGACCTTCGTTTCTTCTTCCACCTCTTTTAGGATGCCGTGGTATCTATGGACTCTTCTGGGGTTGGGGGTGGAGGTGAAGGCTGCTGAGGTGAGAGCGAGGGAGCCAACATCTGATTAGGGGCCACTGCACTAGTCTGAGAAGTGGAAGCCGGTGTGGCGGGACTGGAAGAGGAGAACGACTGGGGTTCCATGGCAACAGGCGAAGTGGTGAGAGCTTGGCAGGTTGATCGAGTTGAAACCATTCTTGCCCCTTAGGAGCAAAGCCTGCAACCACATGCATTGATGGTCCCAGGAAATCAATGATTAAGTAAGCAGAGGGGGTCAGAGCCACAAGGGCTGGCAAGTTACAGGTGAGTTCCGGCTTGAGGGAAAAGGCTACGCCCAGCAACAGGCAATCTACAAGGAAGTCCTCCATGCTTGGATACACCATCAGAAAAGGAGCAGTTGTGGTGAATGCCACTCACTAGGCCACTCAAGGGCTGCCTGGTGCAGCTCTATTCCTGACCCTAATGAGGTTGTGGGATGCAAAATTAGGTTACCAAAGAGCGCCATGACTGGAAGGTACTGTGATGGATCATTGGCGCTAAGGGCAGTGAACGCTGCGGTGACCCCAGAGTAAAGGTAAGCTAGACAATTGTTGCTTAATTTTTCCCCCAGGGACTGGAAGTGGGTGGGAGCATGGGGAAAGGACCCTGACCAGCTGGCTATCACCTACTTCATGAATCACAGCATCCGCTGAATAGACAGAGCTGAGGGAGGAGGCTTGGCAGTATATGGAAGCATTAGGTGACTAAAGTCACTTGCCAGGAGCTGGGCTGCTTTTTTATACAAAGGCCTCAGCTTCGCTCCCCTCCCCAGCGTAGCTGGTCCATTATGTCCCCAAAGGGGGCACACCAGGAAGCCAAATGGCTGAAGAATTCAGAAAGGAGCTCTTCCTGAGTGAGAACGGTCGCAAGGTCCACGTCAGCCTCATTTTCATTAGCTGGGGGAAGGTAAAACCGGGGAAGAGGGATGTGGCCTGGGTCAGGCAACTCCACACCGAGCCACATATGGAAGGAGAAATTGAAATCATGGGCCCATGTAAGTTGGCGTGCGATGGTTTACATGGCGTTGAAGGAAAAAAATGTGAAGCTTATTGTCCAGTCAAGGGGGTAATTTCGTGAATCTATATGACTGGATGACAAGCCACAATTATGATCATTGAATCATTGAGAAATTCCGCCGAAGATTCAATGGACAGAATTCGCCAAAGATGTTTCAGAGCTATAAGTATTCACTTGCCTTGGGATGAAGCGATATTAGGTTATAATGGGTTGTTGTCAGATTGCCTTCAAAATAGGGTGATAAGGTGATGTCATTGTTCAACAAAAGATAATTTGGATTGCCTCAAATCAGAGCGATAAAGAATTGAAGAACAACAAGCCAAAACCAAAGATAATATGGTGGAACAAATAAACTAAGCAAAAGAGTCAGTAACGACTGAGGTCCCTGGGCTATCAGCGAGATGGGGTGATTGTTGGGAGGAGGTTTTTTAGAGTGAATAAAGAAGGAAGTAAGAAGGAGCGGACTAGAAGAGTTCCGCTGAGATAATCATATTAAAATAATGAAGTAATTCAGGGAAATTGCTCCCTTTTCCTTTAGGTGTTTGTCTATAAGTGTTCTTAGGAACCAACAATCTTCATATCATTCGTTCCAACTGTTCAGTGGGCATAACCCTGTGTGAAAAACCTTCAGTGGATATATAGGGAATCGCCAAAATTACAATGACATCCGATCACATTGCCATGTGCATTAAAGTCCACAAAGCTGATTGTAGGCCTCCTCCATGTCTAAAAAATGAGGTAGCCATCCTTAGATCCTCACATGTCCTGCAGGAGGTTTTAACGGAGCTGATAGAGTCCCATATTGTGAACCCCTTGATGAACCCATTTGGGCCTTGTGGAGGGAGCATGGCATCGTTGTCACCTCGCAGTTCACTAGATTTCTCATAAGAATAATGTAATTGGCGTTGGAAAGGGCTAATAAGCGCTAATTCAAAGGTAACACTGAGTGCCTTTCTTGTACAGAAACACAATCTGGCTATATTGGCCCCAGAGATTTGGAGTCCAGTTTGAAGGGAGTAATTGAGCGGTTGGGCAAGTTCTGGCACAATGCAGTCACAGATAGTGTTCAGCATCTCCACGCACATATTTAATGGGGCCCAGTGCCTTTAACTTTTAATGACTCTTTTTAAGGTTCACCTCACTTCTGTGATGGTGTTTTTGGCAGTTAGTTTCCATCTACTTTCAGAAGAGCATCCCCCTAATGCCAGCTTAGCCAGGTCAATCAGAGATATATTTGCTAATCTGTTTAATTCATATTATTTGTTAGTTTGCTGAAAAAGTGTGCAATCTTGCACTTAGTCACTTCAGGGTTGGAGAACACCTCACTTGAGTTAGTTTTTGCCTGCTATATCTTTGCCCAGGATCAGATTTTCTTGATGCTTAGATAAATTCTAACCACTAAAACAACAAGGACTTGAAAGCGTTGCAATATTATTTGGAAATTCATTTTCTAAAGCTGTTTTACACCTAGATTTCAACTTGAATTTCGTGTTCTACACGCGTATGTATAGTAAAAAAGAATATTTCTTCTAAATTTGCATCATTCCCATGTTTTTCAAAATTTCAGAATTTTTGGTTTCTTCCAGGCTTAAGATTTTGGAACTTCTTTGTTATTTTTACTTTCTTCATTCTTAACTAATATCAATATACTGATATGGTGGTCCTAAGTTTTCTAGTAAAAATTATTCTATCCTTCCTACAAAAGTGTCATTAGTTATAACTAGAATAAAAGTATAGTAAGAACTATTTTCTTATAGCCCCTTCCCTAGTCATTAATGGTATATTAATTGTAATTTATGTAACAGTAAGTATTTTTTCAGATATCATACTAAAATAAAATTTATACCTAACAATTATAGTGAGCTTAATATTTGCATATGATACATAAAAATATGACTTAAAACTTTTGCATCCATAAGCTTATATTTGACCTTTTCTGTATATTTTGTGTATTATATAGAGATTTTTTATAATTTATACTTAAAAACTTATATATTATTCTCAGATTATCTAAAAATTCTTAAAATTTATATATAATCAAACATAATAGCTGACTTATAGAGATAAATAGAGTTTAACTAAATATATATATGGTTATCAGACATACAAATCTCTCATCTTACTAAAATTTTATTTTGACCTTAAACTACATTAGATGCATTAACTTACTATGTGCTCTTAGAACCATCACAATTTATAGTTTATTCTTACGTTTATAGTTGTAAGGGTTGGTATAACGCTGCAACAGAAAAAATACCTTATCCTATTTTATCTTTATATTATTAACTCACCTTATATAGATTCTGAAGTATTGTTTTTCAGATATGCTGTTGTAATATCATCTAAGATGTATTATAAGTATAACTTGACCAAATATCTTGTTGTCTGAGAAATTCATGTTTCTATATATATAATAAATTTAGAACCAAACCCTATAATATTTCAAGTTAAGATCTGAAGCAACAGTATAAATTGGTAGTATTTCTGAGAGATTATACCAATTTTACTTCTGATAATAAGTTTTGTATCAAATTTAATTCTTTTCCTCTTATCTTTTTATCCTTGTGTTTGCAAGTTTTTCAGGTTGCTGTTAGCTTTTCCTAAACTTATGAAAATTAAGTTCCTGTACCCATCAGTAGGATACCCTGGAAAATTAATCTTGTCCATGGAGGGGGTGACTCCTAAGTATTAGAACCTGAATTCCGTTATTCCAAGTTGTCATATTATTATTAGTGTACAATCATGTCCATTCTATTTTGCACAACCTAATATCACCAACAACTAACAGAATGTTACCTTGTTGCATTATGTACACTAATCTCAAGATCCATTTTTTCGCCATCTTTCTCACATAGTAACTTTTAAAAACTGCCACTTTTCTACCTTATATCCTGATGTTGCTTCTTGTTATAGCTCTCACGTCTTTTCCTGAATATTACATCAATTTGTGCATCTTGCTCATCTAAATATGGACTGGAAATACCTTAGTTGTTTTAATGCTATGCTAAATCTCCACATAATCTTAACTATATTTAAATGAGTCTTATGTCTAATTAGTATCCTTAACAGTGTTCTAATTTAGTATCATAGAAAGTATCTGATTGTGATAGATTATTTTTAGTAGATAGAGCCTTTAATTATAGTAGTTAGTAAATATGGGTTGAAGTATCAAAGGTGTAAGCTAGGATACACTAAGTTTATGCAAGCTTTATTTCAATTATACCTATTAAAAGCTGCACTTTTAAAAATTCATATAGATAGCTGTAAAAACAGCAGTAATATTGTACTGTTATCATAAGCCATATATTATGTTTAGTTTTTAGTTTACAGTAATTGCAAAGATAGTAATTTCTATATTTAAAGAACTTTTGTAATTGTAAATAAATTATTTCAAGAATCTAATTATCTATAATCATTTTGGTTATACTTTAAATACCTTAATATCATATGTACATAGAAATATTTTCTTTTTGGGCCGCTCAGGTTAGCTGATGGCTAAGTTAATGAGAAGATTTATTTTCTAAATATGTTAAGAGCTTTATTTTATTGAGTTGAATATAGCTTTTAATTGGAGAGCAGTAACAAGAGTCTAATATCACCATAAATAACACTAAAGGAAGTTCACTAAAACCAGTGTTCTGTTCAAAATTACTTGTAAATTTTAGTATAACCTTGTGATAATAAGCCCTTATATCTATTTCTCTTAATCTGCGCAATTTTGTAGATAGAAAAAGATTAGCAACCCCTTTCATGCAATACACTATCCTATATCTATTGTAATAATATTATTTCAATGGTAAGACTTCATGTGATTTAAAAAAGAAAACCATTTTTAACATATGCTGATAATTATAAAGCCTGTAATCAAAACTTTGGCTAATTATTTATTTTCCTTTTACGTTACTATAGGCTTTACTAAATTAGCTTAACTATGATACTAAAACTTATAAGAACATAATAACTATAGTAATAAATTCATTTATATATATAAACTGCAATAAAATCTTTTCTGATTAGTACATAAAAGATAAGCAGACTATCCTATAATTAAAACCTACATTTACTCCTAATTATTGGACTTCAACAAGCTTCTTATTACCTTCTATCAATATATATAAGATCTGGATCCAACTATTTAGAGGTAGTACAAAATTTCTGTTTATAAGGTACCTTGAACTAAATGCAAATGATATAAAAATTTACACATTACTTAGTTCTTTCTATATTGTTAATATAGATAGCCTTCAGGTTCTAATATAAACCTAATATGAAGGCAGGTATACAACTAGACCTTACATAGTAGTTTCCTCATGTAGGTATAATTAATTAAGATGAATAAAAGTAACCAGATAGGGTGACAGATAGCTTCTGGGCTGTACCAGTTTTCATCTGGTAAAAATGGTTGCCTATTTTGTATATTGAAGTTTTTTAACCCTATGATAGGTATGAAAGTTTTCTTTATAAAGGTTCTACCTTTCATTAAAGGATATATCCCCTATATAGTATAACAAGAAATAGTAAGTAAAAGTAATGAAATTTTTTCAAAATATCAAGGACTTAGGAATAATGCAAATCCAGATGTAGAGAGCAAGTTTTTGACATGCTAATGCACAGGCTTGGTTCTATGCTTAATTCTTAAACTTACTAGTGATTGGGCCTTTGTACACTGATGAAGGTTCCATATCATAGAGCGCTGCATAGAAATAACTACATGGTTTTCAGTACTCACTTTCTGGTATGTATCAGCTATACTTGAGTTGATTGAGGAGAACATAAAACTTGGATTGGGTAAAACTTTATAATCTTATTATTGATAATTTATAAGGTACTTGTAGTCAAATTAGCCTCTAACAATGTTATCCAGATTTTGAATGTATGATTGACAATGAGTGTAATAAATAGCATAAATTATTATTTCTAATTTGATAAAGAAATTTAAACACCTTAAGAATATTGCATATAATTCAGAAAGTTCTTGTGCAGTCAGAAGGATGATTAGCACCTGCATGCACTTATATACTATGATTGGTGTCAAACCAGTTGGGAAAAGAACTATTAAAAAGACCTAGCATAGTCCAAGCTCTTTTAATTAATCAGTGTTATGAACCTAAAGCTTAAGTACTCACCTGGTTTTTGTAAGTGCTTGCCATTAACAAATATTTAAGAAAGAAAGTGAAGCTTTATTAACTCAGATAGAAGTAGTATATAAAGTACAGGGCAAGATCCAAAATTTAATAAATAATTGTTAGCTCAATATCTTAACATAATTTCATGGGATTGCTAAACCATTTTTATTTGAATATAATAGCATTATTTAAACTTATTAAATAGGTTGAGTGTCATGGTTAAGTGAAATCATAGTGGGGACCAACCCCAAGGATAAGGCTGGGCGCCAGGAGGCCCAGAAGGTGAAGCTTCAGGCCTCCTTGACCTTAGGCACACACTAGACCAACGCTGGGTACAATATAAATATGCCCAGGTTGGTACTATTGAGATGCTTACCGCCTATCCCCTTATATTGGCCCAGTTGTTAAAACGGATGGTTTACTCAATTAATGCAGATGGTTCAAATTGATTAGTCAAGGAATGGGGTTTTGAAACCTGTTCCATTTAAAATACATGTTCAGGTCAGATCCAACTTTAATCAATTACTTTAGTGAAGTTGTTTTGGTTTTTCTAGCAATTTGGATGGTAGTGTTTGCCTATTGGTAAATCAGTGCTTGGGACCACTCTGGCAGACTCCAAACTTCCCTGACAAAGTTTGATTATGATTTTTGCGACCAACATTCCTTTTTTTGGTATACTTCATAATAAATTTTTCCCATTTTTTACATTTTTATTTATTTTGTTTCAGATGATCCTGTGAGTAAAACTCTTAGAGGAGGTCTCACGCTCCATTAACCTTGCCATTGTAGATACTATCAACTTATCCCCTAGTGCACTGTTGGTTTGCCCAAGTTCCCTCCAATCTGGGACGCTTACCCCCTTTCCCTTTGTGCACCACGTCGCTTTTGGTGGGTTACTTATTATAAAGATTGAACTTTTCTACTCAAGTTGTTATTGCTCTGGAACCCTCTGCTGGGCTCTCACAACATTCATACTAATAGCTAGTTCCTTGGCGTTGGCCCTGTGCATCAAGCACTACCACGCTGGGAACAGGAGAGTTACAGACACTCTCCTTACATTATCTGACAAATCACTTATATTTATGTGCACAAACTTTTTCCATGTGGAACTTATTCAAATAGTAAAAGGTGGGCGCCAGCTGTGGACTTTGACTGTGGTCAGTCGCACCACTGTTTCCTCATTTCCCCAAAGGTTGGAGCATCTCAGAGTTATTATGGCTGCTTCCAACTGAAAAGTACCCACCCTTGGTGCTTGTGCCTGGTGGATATGAATGCTTTTAGGTCCAAAAGTCAGGATTCCCCAACTTTCCGCCAAAATAATAAAATTCAATTTAAATAAATGAGTTTTAATTCGACAGTGCATTCATACAATGTTGGCAAAATTGGTGCAGATGAGCCTGGGGGTGTTGGCCTTGGGTAACATTGGGCATTCCATTGCAGTTAAGGTAAATGGGGTCTTTTGCATCTAATAATGCGTTTTATGACGAAAATCTTATCCATACCTATGGGCCATCTATTAGCTTTTATGGCCTAGATGAGAAACTTATTCCAATATCAAATTACCCCTGAGAACCCTCGTTTGAATCCTACCATGATCCGTGGCACTCAGGAAGTTGAGAAGGAACTTCGTTTTAAATATGAGAAAGTATATGCACCTGCAGAAGGCATGGTGGGGTATGTGGCCTCAGTATTAAGAGTGGCCAACTATCCATCCCCCTTTTTGATTCCAAAACATACTCTGATGGCTTTCTTGAGCCAGAGAAAGAATTTTTTGGTGAGGTGTTGTTGTTGTCTACCATAAATAAAAACCCATTCTGGGTACTTTCTACTGACTGCTACCTTCTCCTCCCCTTTAGGGAAGCTCACCACTACTATTTTGGTGTATACTGGCGCCTCTGGAAACTTTATAGACCAGTACTTAGCCGACTACCTTGGGCTGAGTTACTTGACAGGTGAATTGGTTAGTGGAGGGGCGTCCTAAGGTATTACCACTCTGAAGTTCATTGGAACAGTGGATTATCAGGTTGGCAAGTACCACTTGTGTGATCACTTCAATGCGGCCAAAAACTTTTTGTTCCCTATCATTTTAGGTGTGGAGTGATGGCGAAAGTTTGATGTTAGAGCCAACCTGAAAGAGAATACCCTATCCCTCACATTGAAGAATGGTCACACATTAGTTGTTCCTTTGTCAGAAGAGAACGCCCAGGGCGAACTGCCCCACTGGCCCCACCTTCACCCTTTTAGCCTTGCTCCTTTGCTGAAGCCCTCGGTGGAAATTCCTATATCTTTTTGTTTGGAGGGTTTGGAATCCTCTTTTGATGCAGCATCCACTAATGAACTCCATGAGCACTCTAGGTTTGATTGTGACTTCAAGCTCACTGTGGATCTGGTGTGTATATCTTCCCCCATTTTGCCCGTTTACTGCCCGGGAGGAAGAGGCGTTAGATGTGTGGGTGAAGAAAAAGTTAGCCAAGGGTGCAATTTTTCAGCGTACCTTTCATGTATGCTCCCCACTTCTCTATATTGAGAATTCTGATGGTACTCTACGCTCGTGCATAGACTATTAGAACCTCAACAATGTCAGTGTACTAGATCTACATCCCATCCCTTTAGATTCTCAGATTGCACGCTATGTGATAAGAAGACTAAGATCTTCTCAAAGCTGGATTGTCTCAATGCGCTTAATCAAATTCGTATTAAAAAAGGGCAAGAGTGGTTAACTGCAATCAATAACAGAAAAAGGGATCTTCCAGTTTTGGGTCATGCCCTTTGGGCTTAAGAATTCCCCTGCATTTTTCAATGCCGCATTGATGCAGCTCTGGGGACTTGTTAGGGTATGTGCGGTAGCCTACATGGATGATATCCTGGTGTTTTCCCCTGATCCAGATTCCCATGAAGTACACTTTTGGAAAGTGTTGGAGAGTTTTGTGGGAACCCAGTTGATTTGTGCTCGCTGGTGCTAGATGCCTACTGGATTCCACATAAATTATAAAAATTAAAATAAGAAGCTAATAAAAATTGAGTTTTTTATCAAACCTATTAAGGGCGATCAGGGTAAAAATGACGACCCTCAATATTTGACTATATTTTGTTTAAATTACTTTGAGGGTCAAAGGGAATTTTAGGGATATACTTGGAATAGCGTACATGAGTTCAAATTAGGAAATTTGCAGGAACAACGCATCATAACTTGGGAATTTGCTTCAGGGCAGCGGAGTGAAGGAAGAGGAATTGTGATTTGCTAGAACGTACCCATGAGGTAACGTTTTTATAAACTTTAGTCAATCACCGCCCAAGAAATCTTTTGCACCTTGGGGGACCCCCGCCAAGCTTATAAAAAGGGGGGTCCTCACGTAGGTGCATTAAAGGACTTTGAGGTGGTGAGGGGAGTGCCTTCTGATGGTAGCCCTAAAGTCCGTGATGAGGTCAGAGTAATATGACCAGGGTTTTAGATTTGGTGCCCATAGAGGTTTCAAACTTGTGTTACCCTAATTAATGTGGTTCCACCGAGAGTTGGCCAGAGTCTTTTGGTCGAAAATTTTTATAGCATTAATACCATTGTGGGAATCACTCTTAAATCCTCAGAAAATCACAAATGGCTGACATTTCCCTTTTTTGGATAAACTTGACCTAAACCATTCTTCTTGTACAGCTGTGAGGGCATAGTCCAACATTGGCCCCTCAAGAATATGGGGGAGAGTATGGACAGAGGAAACGGCCATGCACACAATTAATAGTAATACCAGTAGTTAGCAATTTGATAGGATACTCATTTTCTTCTGTAAGTGATGGTAAAAGAACCCTTTAAAATTGATCCAAGCTTATCACTTCTGGGAGTGATGCGATTATGGTAATACAATACCATATCAGACACTTGGAAAGTAGGTAGGGGGTTTGGAGATCTTTGGCAGCCTGCATTTTTTTGTCACTGTTTTTGCTAAATGGTCATAGCTTCAGATTGGAGTTGAATGATGCGCTGAGCCAAACTTTCTCATAACCTTATTGGGTTCCTCAATTCTAGAGGAAAACACATTTTTGACTAATAGGGCAGGTATACCTGGCTCCCGCCCATACAAAACATGGAATGGGGAAAATTTAGTATCCGGTGATAGCTATTCTGGTAAGCCATAGGAGCACTGGGTAGATATTGTCCCTATGAAGAGGATCAGGGGATGCCATCTTTCAAAGAATGGAAACCAGAGTTCCATTTGCTCTCTCCACAGTCCCATTGGTGGAGGGGTTATATGGAGCTGAGAACATTTGTTGGGCTCCCATAGATGTGGCCAGAATTTTAACTACTCTAGAGGTGAAACTCTTACCATTATCACAGAGTAGTACTTGAGGGCAGCCTTGACGTAAGAAAATGTGTTGGTGTAGAAAGGTGGCAGTTGCCTTTTCTTGGGCAGGGAGAGCTACGGCTTCCACCCATTTGGTGAAATGGTCAATAGCTACTAGGATAAATTTTGTTTCCACTAGTAGTCTGAGGAAGGGGACCCACTACATCTAAGCTGATGGTATGGAACGGTTGTTGAGGAGTAGTGGGTTGATACTGGTATCAATTCTTGAAACTGGATTGTTTTTACATGTAAGGCAAGCTTCCAAGGCATCAACAATAGATTCCATCATTTCATCCCAATAGTACTGATCCTTGATCCACTCATAGATTTTCTTGGCCCCTCCATGACCTAGAGTGGAATGAGCTTCTAGGATAACAGGTACACGTTCCAAGGGCCAAAGGTAGGGTAGCCATCTTGTCCCCACCTGCTTATACTACTTTTCATTCTCCACTTTAGTGTTACGGGAGTGTCAGGCTAACATCTTATGTACAGGCTCATCCTCATCCTCCCATCCATTTGGGGTCATTAGAAGATCGTGTAACCTTTCCGCCTCGTTGTTATCTAAGTGGAGGACAGGCAGTCGGGTCAACCCATCAATATTTTTTTGACGGGTACCAGCACAGTTTTTGATCTTCATATCATAAGGCTGGATCTTTAGAGCCCAGCGAGCTAACCAACCAGTAGGATTTTCATGTTTTGCAACCACTTTAGAGATGCGTGGTCTGTAACAACAGTGAAAGTTGATCCATTTAGAAAAGGGCGATAGTGCTTTTTGTCTAACAGAACAGCAAGCCATTTTTCTCTGTTACACTGTAGTTACATACCGCCTTTGAAATCATCTTGCCAAAATAGGAAGCAGGATGATCTACATTGTGTTTAATGAGTTGGGCTAGAATGGCCCCAATGACATAGTCTGAGGCATCAGTGAATAAGATGAAAAGTTTATTATAATCAGGATGCCGCAGGATAGGCCACTGTTGTAGCAGTTGCTTCATTGTTTCAAAGGCGGCCTTTTGTTCAGCAACCCATTAAAAAAGGTATTCTTGATTAATAGCTGGACAAGGGGCTCACTGAGCAGGGCAAACTTAAGGATAAACTGATGGTAAAACCCCATCATCCCTAGAAATACCTAAGCATCTCGTAAATTTTTAGGGGCTGGCATTTTTGCGATGGCTTTGACCTTGTCCTGCATGGGTTGAATCCCTTCTTGGGAATGGAATGGCCAAGGAAATTTAATTTCCTTTGAACTAGGTACATTTCAAGGGCTTCAACTTGATATTAGACTTATGTAACCTTTGAAACACCTCCTTCAAGTGATCAAGATGTTCGTTGAAGGTTTTTGAGAACACTGTAATGTCATCAAGATAGACGATGACACAAGTCAACTTGAGGTCCTGCAAGATGTGATCCATCTCACGCTGGAAAGAGGCAGGGGCGTTGCACAACCCTTGTGTAACCATGTGGGTTGGAAGAGACCTTCACTACAAATAAGAGCACATTTCTCCTGATTTTGAGGAGAAAGATCCATCTGCTAATAGCCACTGGCAATTCTATGGCAAAGAAGAAGTTATAGCCAAAGAGTTGGGCCAGGGCATCATCAATGCGAGGGATAGGATAACTATCCTTCTTAGTCTGGCTATTTAACCTATGGTAATCCATGACTATACAATGGCCTCCATTTTTATTTTTAATTAATAAGAGAGGTGAAGACCAAGGGCTTTGTGAAGGAACAAGTAACCCCGCGTCTAATAATTGCTGGAGCTCCGTCCTCATCTCTTGTTCTTCCACCTTTAATTTACTATAAGGTTTGGACCTTATAGTCTGGACATAACCTAAATCAATGGGGTGACACCAGACCTTCATGTGGCCTTAGTCAGTTTTCAATTGGAAAAATATGTCACTGTATTCATCTAACAAGGCATGAACTTTCTCCAAAACCTCTAGGGTCAACTTATCTGATATATGAACATTGGGCAAGGTGCACAACATGTTGTCTATGGGTAAGCCTAAATCTGACATAGAGCCAACGGGATGATAAGTTCAATGTCTTATAATGGGAGTAGGAAACCTCTACAAACCTCCTGGTGTTTTCGTATGATCATATCTTTTCTGGTGAGGTTTCCTAGAAGAAGGGTAATAGGCCTCTGTTAGGCTGGGTCTAGTATCCCAGGCAAGACACGAGGCTCCAAGGGGCTAACACCCTCAATACTTACGAGGTGCAATAAACAATGATGGGGGATTTGAAGGGTGATTTTAGTGCCGACCACTCTTTGGTTCCCAGGTTTAATTATTACCTCATTGGCAGCATAGAAAGGGATGCCATCCCTTGCATCCACTGAATTGGGCAATTTCTTAGTGTGACATCCTGAGGTGGAGTAAGACAAAGTCATAGTTGAGAAAGGGTATTCAATCAGGCAATAATATTCGTGCTTGCTGGGTTACTTGTTAGATAAGACTAACTGGACTTCATAGCCTAATAACGAGAGGTATCCTTGCTTCATGTTTATTACTCCCTCGTATTCAATAATAAACTGAGTACCAATGAGCATATCATATGCATTAAAGTCCAAAGCCACAGCAGGGGCTGATAAAATAAGCTTCCTAATGCGAATGGGAAGTTAAGAGTATGCCCCAAAAGCACGGGTATTATTGGGGCCTGCAGTTCCAAATTCTTGTGTATACTCCAAGTCAGGAGCTAGCTTTATTTTCTTGATGAGTTTAGTAAATAACATTAACGGGAGAGCCAGTGTCCAGGATAGCCAGTATTCAGACCTTTTGAATGACCACTTCAACTTTGGTGAGCGTTCCTCCAAAGTTAGGTGATAAAGATAAGACCTCCTTGAACCGGAAGGTGGAGGTTAACTTCTTAGCAGTATAAAGGTGTTTATCCATGATGAACTTTAAGGTATGAACTCGTTGAAGGGGACGTATCTAGCCAGCTAAGAATTGGTCACCATTGCTGGCAGTGTCAATGATTTTTGGACACCCTAGGATTTGACTGAGGTAAGTTTCCTCAGGTATGGTAGACTCATCTACTCCTCCAGCGTTCAAATGATCAGGTGCTCCTACTTCAGAGGGGGCTCCTAATATGTAGTAACCAACGTCAACATAACACCCCTCAGCTTCCTTCCCAAGAGTATTCGCAACAAAATGTAAGGCAGCGATGGAGGTAGGGGGATGGCTACAGAAGTTTGGGTAGCCTTAAGAGATGCATTTTCCAGCTTGACTGGAAGGGAAGGCACAGAGGCGATATTGAACTTGTGCGGGTGTATGGTGGTTACAACCTTACAAAGCTCTGATTCACTATAAAGGAAGAATAACCTTTTTAAGCTGCACGAAGAGAGCAGGTTTAGTAGGAAAAATAGGCACAGGTGGCCTCACTTCCAATCTACCAAAAGGCAAGTGCTCCTCAAAAGTTAGATACAAGGCTGTCACTTCAGCTTCATATGGTGTGGCACATAAATGGAGTTCAGTTACATCTAACTAGGCTTCCTTAATGTCGCGGATATTTGTAAAGTATCGTTTCACTGAGATGATATGTCGGGCTAAAGAGGGCTGAGAGGCTAGCTCAGTTAACAGGGCGGCAATAGCATCATCAAGGGTAAGCATGTTTTAGGTTACCAAACTTTGTGCAGCGAGGTAAAAGCGATCAGGAAAGTCAATGGTTGATTCACCCTCATACATGCTAAGGCGCATAAAGCCTGATTTTCCCTGTGTATAATTTGCTTTGATCCAAATTCAGCTAGAAGAGCCTTCTTCACCTATGACCAGGAGTACTCAGGGTTCAGGTTGGGGTACTATCATCTCTTGTGCTAAACGGCTTAAACAAGGCAGGATGTGTCGGACTTTTTGCTTATCTGAAGCATCATCCATAGCCGCTTCATACACGTATAAGATAATACCAATGCTCCCTTCACCAAGGATAAACTTGTCCTTAAGGGGGAGCTTGTAAGGGCGCTGTTCAAGCTCCTCAAGGCGGGACAAAGTGCAGGTTAGTTGCTTTTCAAGAGCAACAAGGTTTGGTATACAGAGATCCCCTGTAGTTAGCACCATTTTTTGGGAATCCAGTTTATTTGTGCTCGCTGGTGCTAAATGCCCACTGGAATCTGCAAATATTTATAATAAGTTAAATTAAATGCTAGTAATAATTGTTTTCATTAATTTATTATAGGCGCGATCAGGGTAAAAACGACGACCCTTTATATTTGACTATATTGTATTTAAAGTACTTTGAGGGTCAAAAGGAATTTTAGGGATATGTTCAGAATAGCATACACGAGTCCAAATTAGGAAATATGCAGGAACAACGTATCATAACTTGGAAACTCGCTTCAGGGCAGCGGAGTGAAGGAAGAGGAATTGTGATTTGCTAGAACATACCCATGAGGTAATTTTTAAGAACTTTAGCCAATCACCGCCCAAGAAATCTTTTGCACCTTGGGGGACCCCCGCCAAGCCTATAAAAGGGGGTCCTCACGTAGGTGCATTAAAGGACTTTGAGGTGGTGAGGGGAGTGCCTTCTGATGGTAGCCCCAAAGTTCGTGGTGAGGTCAGAGTAATATGACCAGGGTTTTACATTTGGTGCCCATAGAGGTTTCAAACTTGTGTTACCCTAATTAATAGGGTTCCACCGAGAGTTGGCCAAGGTCTTTTGGTCGAAATTTTTAATAGCATTAATATTATTGTTGGAATCACTCTTAAATCCTCAGATAATCACAAATGGCTGACATTTCCCTTTTTTGGCTGAACTCAACCTAAACCATTCTTCTTGTTCAGCTGTGAGGGCAAATGTCTGACAAGGTTAAAGGCAGCCAGCCTTACACTGAAAATTAGCAAGTGTGAATTTTTAAAGTCCTAGGTCACTTTTCTGGGCAACGTCATGTTTGACCAGAGACACATGATAACTCCAGACAAGGAGAAGGCAATTCATGAGTGGCCCACCCCCACCTCAATCAAGGAATTGAGGAGCCTTTTGGGAACGTGTACGTTCCTTTAGAAGTTCACACCAAATTTTTTAGGTGGCAGCTCCCTTATACAAGGCTAGCGGTGCCAAGGTGCTTTAGTGGTCCCCATTTTGGAGGATGCTTTCCAAGCAGTGAAGTGCACCCAGCTGTCCACATCTGTTCTACGCCATGCTAACCCTTCAAAGGAGTTCATTATGCCTACTGATGCCTATAACTTCGCCATAGCAGCCGCCTTGTTACAAATAGGCGAAGATGGGATAGAGTATCCGGTGGGAAAATTTTTCTAGGGAAATGTTCTTGCCAGAGTTAATTACGCCGTTTATGATAAGGAGTTACTGGCAGTGGTGGAGGCGCTGACTTATTGGCATCACCACTTTCATGGCTCTACCCAACCGTTCCACGTACATACAGATCACTGTGCCTTGCTGTACTACCGCGCCCCTCATGTCCTAACCCCATGGCAGACCCATTGTCATGAGACCCTTTCCCAATTTTCCTTTTCTTATGAGTTCACCAAGGGCAAGGATAATGATTTGGTGGATGCTTTAAGCCACAACCCTGCTTTAGCTCCTGATCCAAAGGAGGTAGAAGTTCACAAAACACATGTGATGATTCCTCCAAATAAAAATTCCGTTTTAACTTTCCTCTCCCCTGGCCAAGGGCCAACGCTTGTACCTCTGGAGATTGTGGAGGAATATGGTATGTTCAGAAGTTTGTCCTTTCTCAGCCGCTGTTAGCCAAATATACTATGGTACTTGCTAAGAGCGCTTTGAATCAAGAGGACCTATCCAGGTGTTATCATGTAAAGGATGAGATGGTGTGGTTTCAGTGGCGCCTTTAGGTACCTGCTGGACAAGTGCGCCTGTAAATCATCTGGGACCATCATGATGGAATCACCATTGGTCATCCTAGGAAAGCAAAGACCTTAAAGTTGATACGTTGGACCTACAATTAAAAAGGCTTGCCTGCTCAGGTGGGGCGGTATTGTAAAGAGTTCCTGGTCTGCAATCAGATGAAACCCAATAGTCAACCTTTAGCGGGGTTTTTGGTACCAGCCAAAAGGCTGATGGGCCCTGGACTTCTCTCTCGGTGGATTTAATTGTGGAATTACCTGCCTCTGATGGTTATGATGCCATCATGGTATGAGTGGGCCATTTTATGAAGTTCTTCCACTTTATTCCTTTCATAACAACAATAACCGCAGCTGAGATGGCTAGGCTCATTGTTACTCATGTGTTTTCACTTCATGGGGTTCCCCTGGAAATTATCAGTGACCTGGGACCCCAGTTTACTTCTGTCTTTTGGGAAGAGTTGCGTAATACTCTTCAGATTTGTCCCTGCCGTTCAACTGCCTATCACCTCCAATCAGATGGGCAGACTGAACGAGTGAACCAGTGCTTGGAACAGTTTCTGTGGTGTTACACTGCCGCGTATCATTAATATTGGGTTCGCACTTCCCTATGGCACAATTTGGCTATAATAACACTTTGCATTCTTCTATCAGTTGTTCCCCTTTTTTTGACAACTATGGATTTAACCTCGACTTTAACATGGAGCCCAGCTGTGGTTCTAAGGTTGAAGCGGTGGTGGACTTTGCCAAGACTATCAAGAAGGCCCACAAGGGGATTTCCACAAGCATGGAGGCGGCAATGCAAGTTTATAGGAAGAATGCTGATGGTATGCGCCAAGTGGGTCCAGCGTATAAGGAAGGCGATCTCGTTATGCTTGATTCTCGTAATATCCCTATCAAGCATCCATGCAAGAAGCTGGGACCTAAGAGGATTGGCCCTTACACCGTTTTTAGAAAGGTGGAACATGACTCATACCAGCTAGATCTGCCTTCTTCATTTCGGATCTTCTCTGTCTTCCATGAGAGCAAATTGAAATTGTTCAAGGGCCCCCATTAAAGACTCCTGAGGCCTATGTCGTAGATGGTGCGCCAGAGTGGGAAGTGGAAAAAATAGTTGCCTCCTGCCATGTTAAAAGAAGACTTGAGTACCTGGTATCTTGGAAGGGTTTTGATGCTGCAGAGAACAGTTGGGTTCCAGCGCGCAACTGTGTGCATGCCCAAGATCTGATTGAAGCCTTCCATAAGCGTTCTTACAGGCTGCTGGATCACAACCCAAACTGACCATTGCCGCCATGAAGTTGGCCTCAGACCACAAGATCTTTTCCCTTGCGCAAGCCCCTAGAGGGGAGGTTGAGCCCTGTCGAGAGGAGAGGGTAATATCATTGTTAAATGACATCATAGTGGGGACCAACCCCAAGAATAAGACTGGGCGCCAGGAGGCCCAGAAGGTGAAGCTTCAGGCCCCCTGACTTCAGTCATACACTAGACCAACGCTGGGTACAATCTAAATATGCCCAGGTTGGTACTAGTGAGGTGCCTAACGCCCAGCCCCTACGTTGTCCAAGGCATTATATGGACGGTTTACTCAATTAATGCAGATGGTTCATTTCGTTAGTTGAGGAACAGGGTTTTGAAAATGTTCCATTTACAAAATCACACTTTTGGGTCGGATCCAACTTCAATCAATTACTCAAGTGAGGTCATTTTGGTGTTTTCTACCAACTCAGATGGTAGTTTTTGCCTATTGGTAAATCAGTGCTTGAAACCACTTTTGCAGACTCCAAATTTCCCTGACAAAGTTTGATTATGATTTTTGCGACCAACATTCCTTGTTGGCTAACTTCCAAGAAAACTTTTCCCATTTTTACGTTTTTATTTATGTTGTTTCAGATGATCCTGTGCGCAAACCTCTTCAAGGAGGTCTCACACTATGTTAACCTTGCCATTGTAAATATTATCAAGCTATCCCCTAGTGCACTGTTGGTTTGCCCAAGTTACTTCCAATCTGGGACGCTTACCCCCTTTTCCTTTGTGCACCACGTCGCTTTTGGTGGGCTACTTATTATAAAAATTGAACTTTTCTACTTAAGTTGTTATTGCTCTGGCACCCTCTGCTGGGCTCTCACAACTTTTGTACTAATGGCTAGTTCCCTGGCGTTGGCCCTGTGCACCAAGCACTACCACACTGGCAACAGAAGAGTTACAGACACTCCCCTTACATTGAGGTACACCTCATATAAAGTATATATTAAATGGTATTTATTATCAGTTAGCTTAAGTGAATATTAGTATAAATCAATAAACACCAATGTCAAGGCTTCATCCTATTAGAAAATCCTGAAAAGCCCCATCAAAGTCTTGACTGAGGTTGGCAATTTCTCCATCCAGGTGACATGCAAACCGCACAGACCTTGGGTTTAAGTTTGGCATTGGGTGTCAAACAATTACAAGTCCAATGTATTAAAAAGAGTGATTTGGAGGTGAATGATGAAAAATCTGCCAAAAGACCCTAGTGAATTCTTGTGAAACCCCTTGAATTGAGTTCACACTTTAAATAATCATCAGGCACAAAAAATTGAGTTCAGGTAATTATATTGCACCAAATATCAGCCAAATTGGAGGAGTTCATCAAAAGCTTTTCTCTGGGCCACTCCCATTTTAGTACATCCTACACTGCGGAGACCAGCTCTTTTATAGGGTCAGAGAGAGTCCAACTAAGTATAAAATTTTTCCAGTCCACTGATTGGATGAAATACATTAAAACCTTACCGCATAGACTTAGCTTACCTGCACTTCATCAACCATCTCATCAAGGTGAAGTGAAACTTTCAAATGATCTGATAGGTCCACCATCCATATTACCTAATTTAGAATATCTAAGCAATCTGAACTTTATGCTTTGACACTTTAATTACTAAGTATTAACTTATTAAAGGGTTTCATTTATTACCTCCCGCGGCAACTAATAAACATATAAAAATACAACTTTTTAAATTTTATTGTTTATTATTTTTATCATCAGAGGTATCAATTCCCTATTTGTTTTATTTAAGGTAAAAAAGCACTAGCGAGCATCTTCAACATCAAAAAATCCAACAAGTGGTGCTCACTACAGGGGACCCTGTATACCATTAAAATCCTGTTTTAAAAGTGACAACTGCTTGGAACAAAGGCTAGCTGCTTTAGAGCAAGAACTAGCCAGTGCTTTGTCTCGCCTCAAAAGGCTTGATCATCACTCTTTACAAAACCCTTATGGGCCCTCCCCTATTATTCTTAAATCTTCGTTAGGAGACAAGTTCACACCTGGTGATGGAAATACTGCCTCCTTCCTTTATGTTTATGGATCTGTTATAGAAGGAGCAAATGACCTTCATAAATTTATGTATTTCCTTTCCTGCTTGAGTCAGATGGCTCAGGAGATCATGGTTCCACATATGGCCACATTTACCACCTGGGCGGATATTAAACAAGCGCTGATTGACGAATTTGGTTCCAAACAGAGTTTACAACGGCAAAAACAGGCTTTTATGTGCCTTAGCCTGCAAGAGGTAGAATTGATCCCCTCGTTTGTTGAGCGATTTTATAGCAAAAGCTCATCCTCTGTTACTATCTAAACTGCTTCCTCTAGATGATGCTATTTCTGCTATAGTGGCTAGCTTGTCATCTTATCCCTATTTAGCAATGCATATCTCCGCAATCAAGCACTCCTTCCAAACTGTACGGGATATCAAAGAGGCACTGCTAGCAGTGGCTGACTTTCATGAACCTGAACTTCTGCAAAGAGCTCCAAAACAGGAATCAACTCTGACCCCTTCAGCCTCTTCTATGGCTGTATCTCTCTAGAACCCAGCTTCTGCAGAGTTTCAGTGACAATATACTTCCCCCCATGTGAGGATAGCCAGAAAATACTGGCAGTTATGGGGCAGTGCTCCTCTACAGCTTCAGTTCCAATAGTCCACCTGGTGAAGTCAGTTATCTCTTTGCCTGGTTCTCCTCTGTCCAAGCGGTCTACTAAGGTGGATAAAATATCATATCCGTCCAAGCTGCTGCCTCAATCCCCTTCGCCTCGCTTCAGGCTTCCCCTAGTTCAAAACCTGCAGTCATGGGGAAGCCCAAGTCGGTCACTTCTATTTAAAATTCAAAGCCATTACACTTACAACGGCTCCCCAAAAGGTGGGGCAGTTACGATGCTCCCCTAAAAAATCAAAAGGGTAAATGAAAGCAAAAAAGCCATCCCCTGTAAGAAGATTAAGCCGGTTTCTCAGCCCTCTCTAGTAACTCGTTGATGTGCTTTGAAAATCCCTCTGATGACGAGTCTGAAGGGGGCGGTGAAGACGCAGGCTATTATGTCTTGGGAGCCCCAATGGAAGTGCAGATTCCGGATAGTTTGAGGCTAGAAAGAATTGATATAGCTATGATACCACAACAAACCTATATTCAACATTTGAGGTTTTCAGAGGTGATTGGTACCACTAGTGATGCTGACTAGCTTATTGGGACAGTTATCCGATCCACCCAGCAGTTTCATTCCTTCCAATCTATTAAAGATAAATACCCTAAAATGGCTCAACGCCTTGCCCCCACTCCCCATTTGAAGGAGGTTCTCAAACTACCCCCTACTTTTGGTAGCACAATAACAAAGTAGAGGTCATCATCAATAAAGTGCGCGTTCTAGCCATCCTTAATATGGGTGCTCCAGTGAACGTGGCCTCTTCAAAGCTCTTCAACAAAATTAAGTTGGCGCCTGATCTGGACTTACTACAAGAGTTTGGAACTGTAGGGCATAATATGCGAGCTATTGTAACCTACTCTTCTCTACCCAAATGAATTGAAAACTCCTACTGGCTGCCCTCGCTGTGGCATTAAACAATAACGCATACAACCTACTCATTGGCACTCAATTCATGATTGAGTATGACGGAATCACTAATATGAAACAAGGATTTCTCTTTCTTTTAAATTACGAAGTTTCCCTAGTCTTTACAACTGTTGAGCCTAAGAAGAAGGAATATAATGCGTAGTTGAGTACCCTTCATCAGCCCTCACCCTTAATTATACCACGTCAGGCAGAAAAATAAAAAAGCTACCTGGCTCCGTGGATGCTTCTGAGGACATTTCATTGTATGCGTCAGAGGAGGTAGTAGTCAAAGAGGGTGAATAAAAGGTGATAGACACCAAAATTACTATACAAATTCCCCACAACTACCCTCTGCACTTAATAAGCATTAATGGAATAAGTCCTTTGGAACTTTGGGTGTTACCAGGTATCCTAGACCCTTCTTACCAGCGACCTATTAATCTTATGCTAGGGAATCTCACTAACAAGGATATGTTTTAATGAAGCATCAAGAGGTTGGAAAAGCCCTGATGATTCTAATTGTGGACATCCAACAAATCCATTATATTGTGTCTATGTTATATATGGGACTACCCACTAACCAAATGATATGCGCTTTTCCCAACTTTCAAATTTCCAATGATTTAACTCTCGCTGATCTTAATAAAAATCATTCTTTATTGGAGTCATATAGTAACATTTTCTTAAATTTGATACTGACTATGGGCATATGAAGGGCTGGAGCCACACCATTGACGTTAGCGATGCTAAGCCTATTTGATCCAAGCCCTATCTGAAATCAAAAGCTGAGGAGCTCCAGTTGAGGAAGGAGCTTAAACAGATACTGGATGCAGGGATTCTGGTTCCTTCTCAAAGCCCTTGGTCATCTTCGCTATTGCTCATAAAAAAAGAAGAATGGTGGGCATTAGGTATTTATGGATTACCATAAGCTGAATAACCTCACCAAGAAGAACAGCTACCCAATCCCCCAAACTGATGACGCTCTGGACCAACTCTCTGAGTCCAAGTTCTTTTCTGCCATGGAATTGGCTAGCGGATACTGGCAGATGGACTTTCTCCGCAAGACCAGGAAAAGTTCACTTATCTGCAGTTAGGGCCTCTTCCAACCTACCTGACTACTACAAGGATTGTGCATGCGCTCACAAGTTTCAAGCGAGCCATGGACTTTATCTTGCAGGATCTGAAGCTTAGTTGCGTAATTGTCTATCTAGGCAATATCACTGTCTTCTTCCAAACGTTCAATGAGCACCTTTCACACTTTAAGGAAGTTTTCTAACTCCTGAGGCCTCTCACATTAAGATGAAGCCCTCCAAATGATTCTTCTTCCAGAAGAAGTTGGATTTTCTGGGCCACGCCATCTTCTCAGATGGGATCCAGACTCTCCATGATAAGGTTGAGGCGATAATAAAATGCCAGCACCCAAAAACCTCTGCAATATCCAGGTGTCCTTGGGCATGATGTGATATTACCATCAATTCCTCCCCAAATTTACTCAGCTCAATGAGATTCTCTTATACCTTTTAGCTAAGAACACCCCTTTCCATTGGGGAAGCGGAACAACAGACTATTAGAATGCTAAAAGAAGCTGCTGCAGTGACGGCTAATCCTGCGCCATCCTGACTATATTTAAATTTTCATTCTGTTTACTGATGCCTCCAACTACAGTGTTGGAGCTGTCTTGGCTCAATTTGATGAGCATGGGGTTGATCATCCCATCTCATTTTAATTAAGCAAGATTCTTTCTGAGGCAGAACGAAACTATAACGTCACTGAGATGGAGTGCTTTGCCATCTTGCTCGCTGTTAAGTATTACCGCCCTTCCATATATGGGACCTTATATAAAGTAATCACTGACCACGCCTCCCTAAAGTGGTTACAGAATATGAAAAATCCCACTGGGAGGTTGGAACGCTGGGCTTTAAAGCTCCAGCACTATGAAATGGCCATTGAGCACTGAGCCAGGACGAGCCACATGAATGTTGATAGGTTGACTTGGCTGCCCATCCTTCACTTAGATAATAGTGAAGCAGAGTAGATATATGACCTCTTAATGACACCCGATGCTTGGGAGGATGAGGATGAGCCCATCCTGAAGATTCTAGCTCAACACTTCCATAACACTAAGGTGGAGGATGAAAAGCTATACAAAACAGTAGGGGTTAACTGGTTACCTTACCTTCGACCATCCAAGCGATTGCCTGTCATTGTGGAGTCACATTCCATCCTAGAGCATAGTGGAGTGCAGAAAACCTGTGAGTGGGTAAAAATGCTACTCTTGGGAGAGAATAATGGAGACCTTCATTGAAGTCTTGGATGCCTGTCTGACATGTAAAAAGCAATCCAGCTTCAAGACCATGTATCAATATCAATCTACCACCCCTCAACAGCCTTTCCACACAATAAGTCTCAATATAACTAGCCCTATACCCCAAACTATGGGTGGAAATTGATACATCTTGGTAAAGATTGATCGCTTTACCAAATGGGCTAAGCCTGTGGCTCTCTCAGCTCAGATGGCCAAAGCCACTACCACTTTCCTCCATCAGTATATCTTTACTTGACATGGTTGCCACCAAGTTTTGCTCTGTGATGATGGTAAAAACTTCACCTTTCTGGTGGTGAAGATCCTTGTTACATCCATGAAAACGAAACAGCTCTTTTGTGCCACCTATAGCCCCTCAACTAATGGTACCGTGGAACAAGCCAATGTGACCCTAGTCTCTGTATTACGGAAAATTGCCACCTCAGAAACCCTTCACAGGGATCTGTATTTACCAAGTGCCTTCATGGCCTACCAGATCAGTTACCACTGGATCACTAAGATAACATTATTCCATGTGTTATATGACCAAGAACCTGGGGTTCTTGTTCTAATCGCCAAATATTTATTCTCAGCTAGGACTGATCTGGATCAAACCATGAAGAAGTTGACGCAGCATATCATTTGGTTACAGTTTGAGGCGATGGTCAATTTAGCAAAAACTGTCATCAAAAGAGGTCCAAGCGGCCAATGAGCTTCAGCCACCATTTCCTTCCTTCGAAGTGGCAGACTTGGTACTCTACTACACAATCAAATAATGCCTAGGAAGAGAAGCTTGGGTCCATCTGGAGAGGGCCTTCCATTATAACCTATAAGTGAAGGGATGAGTACTTCATCAAATCCCTTGATTCTGGAGTCACAATTAACTAAGTGCATGGACATTTCTTGCAACCTTATCCAACCCCTAGCAATCTTGAAGGGGCAATGTCAGACAAATACAAGTCTGATGTATTGAAAAGAGTGGTTAAGAGGTGAATGATAAAAAAATTGGCCAAAAGACCCTGGTCAATTCATGGTGGAACCCCTCAAATTGGGGTAATACTTCTGATAAACAGGCAAGCAAAATGAGTTCAGGTGACAGATTGCACTGAAACATCAGTCAAATTTGGGGAGTTCATCAGAAGCTTTTCTCTGGGCCACTCCCATTTTAGTACATCCTACACTGCGGAGACCAGCTCTTTTATAGGGTCAGAGAGGATCCAACTAAGTATAAAATTTTTCCAGTCCACTGATTTGATGAAATACATCAAAACCTTACCGCATGGACTTAGCTTACCTGCCCTTCATCAGCCATCTCATCAAGGTGAAGTGAGGCTTTCAAATGATCTGATAGGTCCACCATCCATATTATCTAATTTAGAATAACTAAGTAATCTAAACTTCATGCCTTGACACTTTAAATATTAAGTATTGGCTCATTAAAGGGGTTCATTTCTTACCTCCCGCAGCAACTAATAAACATATAAAAATACAACTTTCCAGTTTTTATTGTTTATTTATGTATATTCTTATCAGTGGTATATCCCCTATTTGTTGTATTTAAGGTAAAAAAGCACCAGCAAGCATCTTCCACGCCAAAAAATCCAACATAGGGCGTTGTGGCATTAGGAATAACACTTAGTATCAGTGGTTTAGGATGGGAAAGGGGGTTGAGGGCGGCGCAAGTGTGGTAAATGGCGCCAGATTGACTAACAACATAAAATTATTGCCTATTTTAAAAACCTGTTATGATTAAGATTAAGGATTTATAGGCCAGCAACAACTTAATGAAACTACTTTGAGTTGACTTGGGTTTCTATTTTTTCATAAACATCAAGTAAACCAAGATAATACTTTTAGTTATTGTTATTTTTAGTACTATCTGTTATTTAATGATTGGCAAAAAAGATGCAAAATGAAAAAAATGCATTTGACAAGGCTGGTCCAAGTAAATCATCAGAATGGTGTAGAGTCTTGACAATAAAATGTAAGCTCAAAGTGTAAGAATTGAATACATCAAGTGTTGTGAGATGGCCGCCACCTTATTTGCGTCAACAGCCATCCTGAACATGATGCTCTGCATAGCCTTTTTCTAAGCTTCTCTCTGGTATTAAACAATATCATGATGGCAGTGGCATTTTTGATCTGATAGACAGAGCCACTAAAATAAGTTGGGATAGTGGCTGGGACACTTGGTGTAAAGATTTACTGTTTTGGGTTAGTATTGGTAAAGAACCCTAGTATATCATTTTTACAACACAGGTTCAGTTTCTTGTGCACTTTGTCCGCATTGTATAGTATATTAGATTATTGGTTGATAATAGTATGACGACTATTAACTGTAGTTGAGTGTGAATTCTTATATCTCAGCCCAACGCTTGGCCAGTATTCCTGATTAAATACTTGAAATGTCATGATCTAGGATTTGTTCCCACATTCTGTACAACCTGATCTTCTATGAGATTCCCTGATGACAGTCTCTTTGGTCCAACACACAGTCAGCAGCAATCCCCAATTGTTTCTCCTTCTTCTCTAGATCCCCACTCAGAACTTTAATCTTTTCTCTAAGAGTCTCCCAATTATCGTAAACAGCAATAATTTCCTTGAGATGAATAGCACAATGGAAAGCTGGTAATAGTTTACTACTTAAGCTATATGCCAGATGAACAACTTTGAACTATATATCTGTAATATGATCTATCTTTTTTTATTAGGAGTGAAATCTAGGTAATTTATAGTGGGTATTCAGTAATCTAACCTCATTTGACATTTAAGGAGAGTGTCTGTAGCTCTACTGTTTCCAGTGTGAATGTGCTTGGTGCACAAAGCCAACGCGTGGAAACTAGCCATTAGTACTAAAGCTACTAGCTCCCAGCAGAGGGTGCTGGAGCAATAATAACTCAAACCAAAAAGCGCGATCAGAAAACCCAAAAACGATGAGGTGCACAAGAAGAGGAGAAGAAACGGACCATGTTGGAGGGGACCTGGATAAATCAACAGTGCTCTTGGGGAAAACGGATTGTGTTCAAAATGGCAAATTGAATGGAGTGTGAGACCTCCTCAAAGGGGTCCGCGCACATAAACTTTGGTAATAACATTTAAAAATGGGAAAAAATGGGGGATTTATATTCCGGAAGTCAACCAACAAGGAATGTTAGTCAGGGGAAAATGTATGTAAGCTCAGATGGGGAAATTGGGATTATGCCACAGTGGGCCTAAGCAGCGACTCACCAATAGGTCAATACTGCCATCTGAGTTAGTAGAATAGGCCAAAACCAACTTCACTCAAATGATCAATTGAAGTTGGATTTTGACCCAAGCGCGTTATTTCATAGATATAATGGGTTTTGAATCTTCGTTCCTTGACTTACTGAACCAAACCATCTGCCTTTATTTGGTAGATAGTTCATTTTAATGCTTAGCCCGACATCAGGGGCTGGGCACTCAGCACCCCACTAGTACCAACCTGGGCATATTTTGCCCTTACCCAGCGCTGGTCTAGGGTGTGCTTCAGGTCAGGAAGGGCCTGCAACCTCACCTTCTGGGCCTCCAGGCGCCCAGCCTTATCTTTGGGTTAATCCCCACTATTATGTCATGTGTACATGACATGACACCTCTTTGATGAAATGGCAGCCGTTGCCATTGAATCACCCATCCTCATCTCAGCAGCAATGGTCTTCCCCATCTTGGCTAGGATTCCATCATTTGACATCCTTGAGACCTAAGACAGAAATAGTTGTAAAACGTGTCTCTAACGTTTTCTTCTCGATCCAAGTGAGCCAACCATATTTGGCTGGTGACCTGCTTAAGTAATTGGACTTATTACCCATTAAGGCAGGTCATGTACCAACTGATCTATTAACTAGTTGCAGGCAGCATCACTCGCCTTGCAACTTGCTATTCATTCCCAATCATTTGGTGATGAAACCCAACCAATCTCAATTGTTACACCTGATAGTTAATCATTATCAGATGCCCCTATTTGTCAGAAACTATGGTTGAAGAGATCTTAAGTATTCATATGGATCAATCCCTGACAGATATGACCAGGCAAATATCCCAAAATTTCTCAAATGAAGTTGCTCCAAAACTTGGCCAACTGAATTCCAACTCACTTCACTTAGGGAATTATCCCCTAGAAATTCCTGGTAATCTAGCAGGCTAGGAATATGGGCAAAAATCCCAACACATCCCCCCTCTTGCCTAGATTTACCAGCGAGAAAAGGACCAGGGCATTAGAACACCGCTTCAGATATCTGGTCAAATACTTCATTGGCTTTAGTGGAGTATGATTATCAATACTCAATGCTGCTCGGGACAACCTTTGGCATGTGGCGCTCTTCCTCTTCCTCCTTACTACCACTTACTTAGAGCGCAGTCCCCATGTTCTACTGTCATGCTGGGAAGATTGATTTACTTGTGACAATATTAGTCCTGGGATCCAGTTTTCCCCCTGTCAGGGCATATGACCTGCTGTCATATTCAGGATTCTTGGTCTGGCGTCCTTAATTTCCTGATTTTCCCCACATCCTAGACAGGAGACACTTGCCGTCAATGTTTGTTTCATGGCCCAATTAAGAATACTTATTTTTATTTGCCTTTGTTATTTCTCTCATAACCTCTTGGCTCAAGTCATTCCCAATTCTTCTCTTGGAGATCTTATCCCATTAATTTTGTGATTAATTTCTCCAAAACTGGAGCTTAATGGATTGTAGAGTGCATAATGTCGATTTTCATATATGTCTGAAATCCCTCCTCTCATCCAGCTCATATGTCAGATTCTGAGTCGTGATGCCAGCAGCTTCTAAATAGTTTGTCTGATCAAGACCTCAGGCTCCAGCAGATGAGACAGGATTCACAGGGGAACCTCTTCTACGGTCCTTCCAGGACTCATACGCCTAGTCTGGCACCAGCAGCTAGTCCTCCCATTAAATACTGGAAACAGTAACTAATCCCTCTAAAACCAGGCTTGCGATTGTTTTGTACAACTCTTGGCTGATTCTTCCTCTGTCATCAATTACAGAGTTGTATTTCAAAACTCTCCTGGATCTGGCTCCTTTTGCTGATGCACTGACCATCGTCGTGGATGCTCCAGATATTATGACATTTGCTCTTGATTTCTCTTTTCTTACCAGGTTGGACCTGCTTCCTGAGTTTTTCTTCTGACTCAGACAATATTACAAATCCACTGTCCTGGCTACAGAGCTCACCATTGGTAACAATATTCATTTCAAGCTCCCCTATGCTGAACTCTGGGCACAAGCCACCAAGGCTTTGTCCCTAGCGCTGAATCCCTCTGATCTTGATAACATCCTGGATTGGGATACCACCACTTATGCTCTTTGCTTTGCTGGCCAAATTCTTTGAAGTTGGTCACGAAGCTTCCTGCCTCTCCTGAATTTCACCGCTCTTTCAGCTTCAGCTTTTGAGAAGCCCATAGTCATTGCTTTCAGGATGCCATTCGCCCCTTGCATAACTATCTCTTCGCTGGCATTTCCCATTGTATCTTCCTCTGATGGCTTTAGTAGGGGGCATGATTTGGCAGCCCCCATCAAGCATCCCTTGTTTGCTGCCATCCCATATGCCTGGTGTTCTTTATGAAGCCCGTCATCAGGCACTCAAAACTTATCTTTCAGCTCTATACCATATTGGGATTACTTTGGGTTATTTGCTGACTTCCTCTTCTTATACTGTTGCTTTCCTCTCCACTCTGGGGTTTCACAATTGGCTTCTTCTGACATTTAAATTTTTTTCATAGTTGCTTTCTCACTGGGCTCTGCGTCCACTCAAAGAATGTGGTTTTGTGTAGGTCTAGCCCTCAATAGCATCCAATCTCACATTGATTTTTATGGGCTGTTCATTCCTACCACTATCCATCCTCCCTCCCCCAAGAGTTGACATAGGCGAAATCATCCCCATATGGAGGACAATTAATAAAATTAAAAAATTTATAGAACTATATCAGTTTTTTTCTATGCGGTTTATTATCTTTTTTCCAATATCTTATATCAATTTTTTATTATTCTTTTTCCATGGGACTTGACCTTTTTTTGGTTCAGCGGTCCATCTTTTTATTTTTCCCCCAAACTGAGTCTTGGGTACCTAAACCTACCAGTTTTCTATGGTTCAGAGGTCTTTTTTTGAACTTAACCATCTAGATTGGTTCATAGGTCCTTTTTTTCGGACTTGACCTAATCATCAGGACATGACCAACTTAATGGTTCATTGGTCCTTTGGTAATATAATTTAATCTTTTCATCAATCCATTGCTTTAAATACTTAGCATGGACTCAATTCACAAGTTTTCTTCCAAGAGATTCTTGATGGAGTAAGCATCAGTCACTGTCTTAGCAATAAATTCAAAGAGACCCAACCACAATGCATCTTGTTTGTTTCTTCTTCCAAAACCATGCATATTGAAATAGGCTACTCTTTCGCCTTTCAATATTCTGCTAAGGCCAGTCAGTTTTTATCATCCATCAATCTTGCTTGTATCCCTTTCTTCAATGTAGTATCGAATACTTGTGATTACATATTGATCTGGATATTCATTAGTTGGTTCATGTACTGTTTGGCGCTCATCCCTGACGTTGGTTCCACTACTGAATATAAAATTGGTGGCAACATGGCCTTTCTCCCAAACAACAATTCAAATGGTATTTTTCTTATCACTGTATGATGACTGATATTTTAGGCAAACATCACCAAACTCAGGTACATTCTCCACATGGAAGTTCTTCCTGAGACCAGCTTCCTCAGCATCTTGGCCAGCATTCCATTCACCCGTTCTACCAGTCCTTTCATCTCTGGCTGGTAGGGTACTGACATGCCTCCTCTGATCCCCATTATTTTATTCAATCTCAGGATCACATGAGACATGAAGTTTGTCCATTATTGCTAAGAAGGACCTGTGGACATCCATGTCAATATAATACTTGATCCAGGATGAACCTCGCGGTGCTGGTAGCATCTACTTTTGTTAGGGCATTCATCTTGACCAATATTGTCAGATGGTCGATGTCAACTATAATGTACTTGACTCCCCCTGTGCTTTTTTTCAGCGGTCCCATCACATTGATAGACACCATATGCCAGCAAATCCAGGGCGGACCATTTGGTATCCAGTTGTATTCTTATGTGGTTTTTGCAGCTGGCACTCCACAAAACAAGCTAGATAATCCGTGACATCGTAGTTGATGGACTCCCAGTAGTAGTCCTGGCAAATATGATCTGTTGTTTTCTCATGCTTCTATGCCTGACAACCTTATGAGCTGCTTGCACGATAGCTGCTCTTCCTGATGGCTTTAGGAATAATAAACCGCTTCCCATTGATTGTCTTAAAAACTTGTCCATCCATGATCTCAGTTTTCCATCACTTTCTGAGGCGCATTTTAGATTTTTCAGGGCTCATTCCCAATTTCTCCTTCAACCATTCTCTGTAATAGCTCATCTACCTGCGGGTATACCATCTGGACCATTGGTAACCGCAATAAGCCATCTGCATTCTGGTGAGAAGCCCTCGCTCAGTGGATAATCTTGTAACTGTAAGCCTGTAGCTTAAGTGCCCATTGGGCCAGTCATCCTTCTGGCTCTCTCAAATTATGGAGCCAATGCAACGAAGAGTGGTCCGTCACCACTTTAAATTTAAGCCATGGATGTACACCCAAAACTGCTTACATGCGTAAATGACCGCAAGGCATTCACACTCAATTATGGTGTAGTTCCTCTCAGTGGCTGAAAGTGTCCAGCTCACAAACGCCACCAGATGTTCGTCCCCAATTTCGTCTACTTGGCTTAGTATGGCGCAAATCACTGTCAATGAAGCATCGGTCTGTATAATAAACTCTCAATTGAAATTTAGATATTTCAGAATTGGAGAATCTATTAAATACTTCTGTAGCTCATCAAAGGATTCCTGGGCCTCTTCATTCCATATGAATCCTTTTTTCAGATTCTTCAACAGATGAAATAAGGGCTCAGCTATCTAAGCGAAGTCCTGAATAAATCTTCTTTAGTATCTGACCATCCCAAGGAACACTTGGATGTCTTGGACACTCTTCAGCACAGCCATCCATTCTATGGCTTCTATCTTCTGGGCTTGTGGCTGAAATCCACTAGTTTTGATCACAAATCCCAGATATTCCAACACTTTTTAAAGAAGTGGCACTTCCTTGGCTTGATCTTCAGGTTAGCCGTGGACAGTTGCTTGAATACTTCTTCCAAGTGGTGTAGATGATCAGTAAACGTAATAATGAACACATTGATATCATCCTGGTATACCAGGATGCACGACAACTTCAAGTCGCTCATTATAGCATCCATGGCCCTCTGAAACGTTGCAGGCGCATTACATAGACCCTGGGGCATCCTCATTGGTTAGTGTAGCCCCTGCGCGGTAATAATTGTGCACTTTTCCTGGTCTTCTTTTGGCAAGTTGATCTGCCAATATCCCAAGATCAGATCCATTGTGGATAAATAATTCGCTTCTCCCAATAGGTCTAGCACATTATTGATCCTCAGTAGGGGATATGAATCCTTCTTGATAATTTTTATCAGCTTTTAGTTGTCAATCATTACCCAGTTGGAGCCATCCTTTTCCTTCACGATTAGAATCAGACTCGCCCAGGGACTCAACAATTGAACTAGAAGCCCATGCTTCACTAGTTTGCTATTTCATCCTCAACTACTGCTTCAGCTGCTTTAAATCGTTAGATTGGTCTCATTCTGATCTGCAAATTTTCCCCAGTGTTGATCTTATGGATCACATCTCATGTGCATCCCAAATCTTGGTTGTCCTGAGTGAACACTTCCTAATACTCTTCTAATAATTTGAGCACCTCCTCTTGCTGGCCTTCTGACAGATTAGCGAGTTGCTCTTGATCAACCAATAGGTTGATGTTCTCAGTTACCCCCGGCCAGTAATCCAATCTCATTGAGAGTCCCAAAATCGTGGAATCTCCTTATTTCAGACTTCAAGATCAGATGAACAAACGCGATGATCTGATTATTCATAATCTTCATTGGTTTTTCACTTAAGTTTGCCAGGAGAAATCGAATTTCTCTATGGCCCAAAATTATTATCCCAGGAGCCACCCATGGCTCCACTCTGGACTTCTTCCAGGGGCTTCTGACCTCCCCATGCAACAGCTCAGGTATCTCCAATGTCAACCCATGTCAACTATTATCTGCAATACTGGCGGTATGGTCTTCTCATTCTTGATCATCAGTGGAGTCCCCGGTTCTCTAGGATTTCCGCCGTCATTTTGCATCACTTCCTAACAACTAATTGGAACTGAATTGGGACATTGCCGTCATTGTATATTAGATTGATGGACTTGTTTATCCTATTCAGCGGAGCTTCACCATTCTTCTGATATACCAATGATAACGTCTGACCCAATATGGTCAATGCATTATCCTCAAAGTTACATTTAACTATGTACTTGCATAGAAGCTCCGTTACAATCAGAATGTCATAGTTTGGGTTGGCCAAAACTATTGCTGACGCAGATGCCACCAATGACCCAAATTGTAGTGGCAAAGCACTATACGCTCCACAGGAGACGGTGGTGTTTGGCCCAGCTGTCCTGTATTCCTTCATATGTTTCAAGTCTGGCAAGATCTTCATCCTCTTTACCAGCTTGGTCAAGACATATTGATGGGTACTCCGCTGCATCAGTAATCGCCCTCACCTTCACTCGTTTCACTTGCATGTATATATATTTACACTCAGAGTATTACAATATAGAAAATACTGAGTGAATAGCGATTTTATCATCCAAATCAAGGCTGTGAATAATTTTTGCCAATAAATCAGGAAACGATTCCTTTATTGCACTGAGGGGGATCAACAGATTGGCCTCATCTAATCAGAATTCAAATATTTCTTCAGGATTCTTGGCGGTTCAAATCTTGTCCACCAGTTTTGGGCGTATGGCCAGGAAATTTCCTTGATTATCTCAGGGGTCAATTCTCTTTGCCCTGTCTCTGGTCATGGCATTTACATCCAAATTGACCACTTGATACAGCTGATCCTGTATGTTGTCGTCTACAAACAGATCACTGATATCAATTTCCTTGGTCATGATGTCAGGAGGAACAGGATTCTACGCAGCTCTAGACTGTTCCCCTTCTAGGCTGCAGGCCCTTTTCCTGATTCCTTGGTGGCAGTTGACTCTTTCTCCTGGACCACGTTGATCTGATCCTTTGGCTTCTTAAAGTTCATGGCGAAATGTCCCTTCCCACCACATTGGTAGCAGACCTTTTCTTTCTTATTCAACCATCTGAGTTCTTTGGGCTTATTCCCCAGCACGGTTTGGTTGGTCATTTCTTTAGCTCCTTTGTTTCCATTCGTGGTATTAAGATTACATGCCAGATTGGATTTTAAGTTTCTATTTAGGCATTAAATGTAGCTCCCAAAATGTTCAAATAATCTACCATTTGAGAGGTAGTTATTTCCATCGTGAACATGGAAGACATCATGCGATGCAATTTGCAATAGGGCTGAAGGGCCACTTGCAAGGTAGTTCTGGCATCGAAGTTGTCCAGTACATTTGCTCCAACCAGGATTTTTGACTCCTGATAAAACTGATCTGCGAAGCTTGCTAGAGACACATCTTTATGGAACTGTATTCCCATAAACTCCTGTTTGCGCTTTGACATGCGCGTTGGACTCCCAAATTCTTTCATGATGGCCTCCTTTGCCTCCACATATGACCAGCTGTCCCCCTCCAGATGAGGTAGCACTAAGTTCTGACAGTCAGTGTCTAGGCAATTCATGACCATCAACGCCTTTTGAAGATCCCGTAGCCATACGTGGTCATATCAAACAGTCATAAAAATGCTGGGGCATTATCTTAATGGAACGTTGGCAATTTTGGCATTGCCTTAAATTCCTCTGAGTTATCTCTAGACTATTATCTAGGCTCATCCACTCAGCTAACTTGAGGAGTGACTTCAGGAATCATCTCCAAAATGGCAGCAAAAGCGGGTGGCATGTTCCTTGGGGTATTCGACTTCCCAAGAATTGTGCAAGGACTTTTTCTTCAGCTTCGCTTGCTGTATCTGGCTCACAACCGCATTTGTGAGCTTTAAGTTCCTCCACCTGTTTGATCAGTCGCTCTATATCAGCGCAGAAATTTTCAAATGAATATGATCTGCTTCTTGCTCCATTTTCAGGTATAAGACTTCTCAAACTAGATACCCTTCTTTCTTCTTCAACGAAGTTTTTTTCCAAGTAACTCGTTCCCAAAGCTTGCAACATTATCTATCCTTTCCTCCACCTTGGCGACTTGTTCTTCCAAGGCTGCAAATTCCTGATGATCCGCTGAGTTTAGGGCATTCTGATTACAGTGACTAATTCCACCCACAATTTGCGTAAATCATCTTTGTACAACATTCTTATAGATTCTTCAACTCAACTACCCCTGTAGTGAGCACCAACTTGTAAAAATTTACTGTTTCAGGCTATTATTGGAAAAAAACTCCTAGTAATCTATTTAATGCACAGGTTTGGTTTCTTGTGCACTCCATCCGCGTTGTATAGTATATTAGATTATTGATTGATAATAGTATGATGACTATTATATGTAGTTGAGTGTGAATTCTTATATCTTGGCCCAACGCTTGACCAGTATTCCTGATTAAATAATTGAGATGTCATGATCTAGGGATTTATTCCCACATTCTGTCCAACCTGATCTTCTATAGATTCCCTGGTGACAGTCTCTTTGGTCCAACACACAGCCAGCAGCAATCCTCAATTTTTCTCCTTCTTCTCTAGATCCCCACTCAGATCTTTACTCTTTTCTCTAAGAATCTAACAATTATTTCACACAACAATAATATCCTAGAGAAGAATAGCACGATGAAAAGCTGATAATAGTTTGCTACTTAAGCTAAATGCCAGATGAACAACTTATAGCTATAGATCTGTAATATGATCTAATTATATGTTTTTATTAGGAGTAATTTAAGGAAAATTATAGTGGGGATTCAGTTGTCTAACCCTTAGTTGACACCTCTTTAATGAAACGGCAGCCGTTGCTGTTTAATCATCCATCCTCATCTTGATAGCAATGGTCTTTCCCATCCTGGCTAGGATTCCATCATTTGACATCCTTGAGACCTAAGACAGAAATGGTTGGAAAACGTGTCCCTAACTTTTTCCTCTCAATTCAAGTGAGCCAACCATTACTGACTAGTGACCTGCTTAAGTAATGGTACTTATCACTCATTAAGGAAGTTCATGTACCAACTGATCATATTGCTAGTTGCAGGCGGCATCACTTGTCTTGCAACTTGCTATTCATTCCCAAATAAGTCAGTGATAAAACCTGACTGATCCCAATTGGTACACCTGATAGTTAATCATTATCAGATGCCCCTATATTGTAGGCAACTCCACCTGACGAGATCTTAAGTATTCATATGGATCAATCCCTGACAGATATGACCAGGCGAATATCTCAAAATCACCCAAACGTAGGTACTCAAAAACTCAGGCCAACCAATTTCCAATTCACTTCGCCTTAGGGAATTATACCCTAGCAATTCCTGGTAATCTAGCAGGCTGGGAATATGAGCAAAAATCCCAACACTTAATCAGTGTGGAAACTAGCTTCAAGTGGAGCTTTAAAATAGCAGGAATGAAGGAGGCAGCCAGAGACTCATCTGTAACTGCAAGTGCCTCTTATTTAGCTGATAAAAATACTGAACTAAAACACCATGCTTTTTTGCATTAGATCCTTTCAGGGGCTTGTACACTATAGATAATACATATAACTGGTAATGCTATTGGGAGAAGAGTAGCAAACCTTCTGCCTCAGTACTTGGTGCCAAAGGACTAACTGTACTCAGAAGGATAATTCAACTAATGGTGATAGCAAACTTAAGCTTGGCATAAAGGGCCGCGGATTAGAAAGATTTCAGCAAAAGAAATTTCAATTAATGCTTTCAGATTTAAGCCGAACAACTTGAGCTTAAAGGTGGTGCAAGGGAGGCATTATAATAGTTCCAAAGGTGTAATAAGCTTAAAACATCGCCCCTTACCCTTGCTACAGATGTGAGGCAAAATAGGGGCTATAATGGCGGAGAGTAGTGGCATGGGTGTCATGGTCAAGATTTTGGGCTAGATGGCCCATTGACAATTATTGAAACCATTTAAGAGATGTATGTGTGATTCCAATTCTTTTGTTTAAAAATAACCTAAAAGTTATTATCATCACAAACAATATTTAGAAATTAGATTCTATAAATTAAATTAAATCAAAAGATTATACCGTCATAAGAAAGTACTTAAGATCTGATCAAAGGCATTTTCTTGCCATGTCCAAATAAACTGCCAGAACAGAGGAAGGAGCTAGTAGAATCATTTTCATATCACTTGATTGGTGCGTCACTAACAACTGGTTAAAATATATTAGAAAGTTCCATGTAAAGCATGTGCTCAGCTGAGGAATTTTTTAGGTCACTCAAACAGCTCCTGATATTTCAAGCTTTGTTTGAGGCCTAGCAGGTAATTGCTAGTATATGAAAGTAACAACCTTTTTCCATAGAAGCGATTCTTTAAGATCACTTGATGCATTAGACAATTTTCTCTGTTATAGTAGAAATCATTTATCGATTAAGTTAAGCAGTCTCATTAGAGGGATACAGGATGGATGCAGAATCGTTTATCATTCATTTTTCGTTGTTTTCATAAGTTTCTTATGAGCCTAACAGGGAGCATTTCTGTTTGGCCAACTGGAATAAAACATTTGACTGACCTGGAAGAGTCCAGGATCTTTAATATTAACTAATGGGATGAACCTAAAGGTTGAATACAAAACCTGGTTTTTGCAACTTCTAACCAACAACAATATATTAAAAGTAATAAAAGTGATACCTTATAATTAATACAGTTTTATTATATAAAGTATTAGGGAAGATCCAGAATTAGAAAAATAAAGCGTTTGCTTAATATTTCAGATTTAAGTTAATGGGATAGCTCTGCCATCTGTAATTAAAATATAAATAATATTTTTAAGCCTTATAAAATAGGAGGATGAAGGGGAGGATACCCCAGTGGTAGAATAGGGACCTCTACCGCTGCCTCCTCAAGTTTGATTCTAGTAGATAAACTTTGAGTAGTGGACAATTATGACTGTCTTGGTTTGCGCACCAATGCCCCAAACAAGATAGCAAATAGCAAAGGCGGTCCATGGAGTTCCTGGCCTATCATATGCCACTCATGGAGGTTTTCTGGGTTTTATCCTCCTTTCCTATTAATTCAAATCCCCTTTATCCTTCATTGGTGCGGTATCATCCCAGGCCATCCCACCTCAAATAAAATTTTAAAAAATAGGTTGCCAGTGCACCAAAATTAAATTATATATTGAATAGTATTGACTATTAGATGATCTTGATACATATCGTTATAAAAATAAACCACAATATAAAGGCTTCACCCATACTATGGCAAAGCCTACCAAATGGATACATCCATCTAGTAAGTCTATCAGCACCCACTTAGTAAATAAATGGTTTTCAGAATAACCTAGCAATTTTCAAATGTATACATAAGTAAAAATTATTCAAGGTGGGTAAACCCTAGGACAAATATACCACACCAAGAATATTTTCTAGCCAGTACAGGTTTTGAACTCAAAACCCATACTAGGGGTGAAAGCAGTTTTACCTGCTCAGCTAACCACCCTTTTTGTATACATAAGTAGTCTATCTTATTATTAAAATTAATTTAATTATGCACAATAATTATATAATATATTGCCATTTTTGATACTTAATATTTTAGCTTTTATCTATTATCTTTTAAAAGGTTTGTACAATAAATAATGATAGTTATTAGTGCAAATATTAGGAAATTTTACTTTAGATTTGTTACCCCTTTTAATAAGGATGTTGTTTGGCATTATGTCATGAAAACGGCAGAAGTTTAGACCAGCCTGCCAGTCAGGATGCATAAGCACCCAAAAATCAAGCCAGAATGCCAGAGGCATTGCCGCACATATGACGTTGTATGGAGCCATGCTGTGAAATGATAAACCGTTGGTGTAGGGCAATAGTGAGCAGCAACCCAAGAATGAACCAAATGGAGACAACCTGAGACTCTGGAGTCTTGCTGCAGGGGATGGTATCACAGTTATACTTCCTACAAGGTGACCGGCGGGTGGGTTCAATTCAACTGAGGAGGCAAGGAGGCGGATCCTTGCTTGGAAAATGGTGTATGTAAGGCCACAAGATCCTGGTATATTGTTGTCAGATGTTTGAAACAATGGGGTTGAATTGCCAGAAGTATCTAGCTCACTGAATCCAGTTGACGATGGTAGGGGCCATAGTGACCATCAGTACTGGTAAAGCCCATCTGGTATAGGGACTGACAGGCCACCAGAGTAAAGCCATCAGGAATGCGGTCAGAGGGATATCAATAAAATCAGAAAATTGATGGTTTTTAGCAGAAAATTTTTTAAAGTAAAGTGAAGAAAATTGACCAACAATTTTCTCAGTGCAATGCAACTGATTAAATAGTGGTCAATTGATGCAGGACAAGCAGGTATTAGGTCCCTCAATTTTAACCTAACTGGTGATTTATTCAGGACTGGGGGCAGATAAGCTCAATGGGAGCCAACATCAAAGAATTTGGTGACAGGCCGAGTCACTGTCAGTTCAACCTCAAATGCCTGAACTGAGGCTCAGCTACGTTTCTGACGGTTGCTGTGATGGCGTTTGGCCTGCGAGCAGCAGGAATCCCCCAGGGCCACCCCACGTAGGGGCGGGCCCATTTGGTTGGGAATGGGTTCAGGATGCCTAACCTGCCTGTTCCCAGTCACTGGACCATTCATTTGGTCAAAAGCATTGTTTCATCCACAACTCCAAATTTTCTGGAAGGGAGCTTCAAACTATCATTGATGGTGTCCTTTGCTACTACCTGCACGTTGGGGATGATCCCCCACAATTTTGGGAGGGGGTTAATTTTGACAATCGTGCTGTTGGAAGAATTGAGACTGTCAGCAATTCTGGCCAATAAATCAATCTTTTTCCCTTTTTGACTATGTGGATTCTGATCATTGGGCTTGTTTCCACTTGTTTTTGGACCAATCAACTTAAGTTTGGCGAACTTAGCACTGATTTCCTTGATCAGATGTACAAATTTGGCCAAGGAGTGCATGGGTAGTGGGGGAGGGATCCAAAGAGGAAGGGCTGTTACCCAGCACTCATCTACCATGTGGGCGAGGTCACCCTGGGTAATGAGGGGTACAGCCACCCTCTTTGGAACCTTTTTACTCAAAATTGGGAAGAGGGCCCGATTGACACACATGGGACATTCCCTGGGACTTACATTACCCTTTCCTTTTTCCAAAGGAAGGGCACCACCGCCAAAAAACTGCATGAGGGCCACTTTTTTGTCCGCCTTGGGTAACTTGATTGCTATTACAGTCGCAATTTTTTGGGGGGCAGGGAGCATCGGGGTGGGATTCATGAAACGCTACAACCAGTTCCTTGCTGTTAGCGCAATTGTGGGTCTTAACCCAACTGTTCTCATAAGCTGGATACCCTTTCCAGGCCACAAGATATTAAACGGACCAACAGGACTTGCGGGATGCTAGGATATTTTCCACTTCAGCCTCCTCCACATTATCAATAATGATTGGCTCAGGATCTGAGGGAACTGTGTCCTTAAAGGGTGACAACTGTGAAACATTTAAGATGGGGTGCTGTTTCCATTGAGCTGGAAATTTAAACCGGAATGCACCATTGCCCAAGTCTTCCTCTACCAAATAGAGTCCCAAACGCTTACTTGCAAACTTATAGGAAGGTACTTGCATTCTCAAATGACGTGTATCAAGCATAACATAGGATCCCACCGTTATGTCATGACCTGGGAGTCACTTACAATCCGCGAACCACTTGTAGTCTTCAATGGCTTTGGTGAGGTGTTCCCACACTAAGAATTGAGTAGACCTAATATGTTCAGTATGATCCATGGCAGCTTGGACCTCGGGCTGCAAGCAGGGTCCAACCAAAAAGGAAGGATTATAACTCAACGTCTCTTCATAGAAAGAAAACCCCAAGTAAGCGTGAGTCCCATTGTTGTAGGCGAATTGAACAAGGGGAAGGTCTTTATCCCAGGTGTCCTGTGCATCTGCAGCATAACAACGCAGGTACTGTTCTAGGACTTGGTTAACTCGCTTGGTCTATCCATCAGACTGTGGATGATATGCCATAAAGCTACAGGGGAAGATATTGAAAATAGATAAGAGTTCACTCCAGAACTGTACCATGAACTGTGAGCCACGGTCACTTATGATCTCCTGTGGGAGGCCAAACATTGAAAACACATGGCGCACAAAGAGACAAGCAGTTTCCTCCAACGTAATTGTGGAAGTGCAGGGAATAAAAAGTGAAAGCTTAGTGAAATGATACACCACCATCACCACTTTAAACCCATTAGAGCAGGGGATTTTGATGATAAAATTCATGGACACCAATTTTCAAGGACCCTCTGCCTGTTGTAAGGGGTGTAGAAGCCTTTTTCTACCAGAGCGTTTTAACTTAGCCCAAGCACAAGTAAAGCAATTGGTAATCCAGGATGGAACTTCCTTAGTTAAAACCCCAATTGTAGGTCCGCTTGATCAAGTCAATGTATTTCTTATTTCCCAGGTGGCCAACTGTGGGGGGTGGTCATGATACGCACGAAATACCTCAGCTCTGAAGAGAGGAGGAACCCAAATTTGTGACCAAAAATAAATGAGACCCTCCACCAAGGAGTATAGAGAGTGTTTATGATTTTAGAGGGTCAATTGCACAAATAACTTCACACTTTTGGGGCAGGTCATTTGGCCAGCTAAGACCTGAGCAAGTAGTGGGGCTTCAAGAGCTTGGGCGATGGAAGAGACAACATGGGAACAATTGACAAAATTTGAGCAGCAGGAATCATGGTAATGAGGTCCACTACATCTAGGTCCAAGGAGCAGTGGCCGGGGCTGCAGCTGAGAAAATTGTGAGGTACGTTAAGTGCACCTTTTACAAATTTGCATTTGAAATTAAAACTTCACAAGTCCTGATAGATATGAGCTTGTTGATGTGCCAATTTTGGGGTTTATGGAAATATAAGGAAGCCTGGTGATCTGTGCAAACAGTTAACTCATGTTGAGCACCCTGTAGAAGATACCTCCAATGAGTCAATGTCCATGCTACGGCTGCCAACTCCTTGTCATAGATGGCCCAAGGTTGCTCCGTAGAGGTAAATTTTCAGGAAAAATAGGCGACTGGATGTTCCAAGCCATTGTGCTCTTGGAGCAACATTGCCTCACTGCCACCAATATGGCATTGCATGCAACGATATACAGCTTGGCAGGATCCACGTTTTTCATTATGGTAGGGGATAAATTCACCTCTTTGATTTATTTAAACGCCTTCTTGCATTTGGGCGTCCAATGAAACAGTACATTCTTGCATGTGAGGGGTGGAGCGGGGCAGCTAACTGGGAAAGAACCAGGGAAAATTTTTTAAGAAAATAATGGTTCCCAAGAAATTCCATAATTGTTTCTGGGTTGTTGGGGTTGGCCATTCACGGATAGCATCCAACTTATTGGGAGGAATTGCGTAGCCGTCTTTAAGGACAAGGTTCATGAGAAAGGTAACTTCTTTCTTATAGAACTCGCATTTGGAAGGCTTAATGAACAAGCCTGACTTGTGCAAAGCAGCCACGACCGCTTCCAAGTCAATAGCGTGTTGTTTGGGAGTTGGGGAGTGAACCAGAATGTCATCAATATAAGCAACCGTGCAAATAAACTGGAGGTCACCCAGTACACTGTCAATCATTCATTGAAACGTAGCGGGTGCATTCTTCAGCCCAAAGGACATTATGTGGAATTGGAAAATGCCTCTCTTTGTGAAGATCGCTGTTAACCATTCTTGCCCTTCCATTACCTGAATCTGTTTGAAGGCATTGACGAGATCCAGCTTAGAAAACACAAAAGTTTGGCTTTTGCTGGGCTGATTGTTTACTCCAGAGGCAGGAGGTAGGGATTGTAAACTGTAACTTTGTTTAAATGTCCATAATCCATACAGGGACGGAGGGAACTATCAGCCTTTTTAACAAATATGATGAGAGATGCGACTTGGAAT
This sequence comes from Massospora cicadina, assembly GCA_022478985.1. Taxonomy (NCBI): domain Eukaryota; kingdom Fungi; phylum Entomophthoromycota; class Entomophthoromycetes; order Entomophthorales; family Entomophthoraceae; genus Massospora; species Massospora cicadina. The sequence goes on along the minus strand of JAKSZP010007965.1, from coordinate 117,017 downwards.
GTCTCCTTAAACATCCACCCTTTTTTAGCATATCATCCAACCAAGTGTTAAGAGCAACCTCCTCCGCTGTATGGGGATACAACGGACAGTTGATATTCACCAACTGCACCGTCATACAGAATCCCAGGTTGAATTTAGTATGAGGAGGCAGACAATCCGCCTTTTTGGAATTAAGATACTTTGATAGCGCATTAAACTTTTGAAAATTGAACAGAAGGCCCGCAGGAGAGATGAGGTTAGTAATAGAACTGTGACCTTGAGTTTTACTTTAGAGTGTCAACTAAGGAAACTTCACCCTTCAGTTGATCATTAATGAATGGCAACATGTTAGACTCCAGATGGATCTTGACATGCTGTTAGCGCCACCATCCAACCCCTAAGATCACCAAAAAACATTAAGTTTGGCATACCAGAAAACCAATCGTAGATGCTAAACTGGTGTACCAAAAAAGGTACTGGCCAATGGACAATATATGATGTCTGGGAGGCTGAGGAATCCACCATCACCGATGGACCCACATCATGTCCAGTTCCAATTGTTGGGCTAACTTGACGCTCATGATTTTACCCACGACTCCAGTATTCACCAGGGCCTCAAAGGAAACATGATGAGATCTGATACTAATCTTCATAGGTAATAAGAAATAAGTGAAGTTTTTTTATTGTTAGATTCAGACGTTTCTGTTGCAACTGACTAAATGGCAGGCAAATTGGGGGGAAGGTTGGGGGCTTTTTCTGGAGTAAAGTTGGGAAGAACGAGGGCTTGGGAACTGGCTTCCTTCATCTGGCCTTTTACTGATACATTAATAGGTAAACCAGGATAGCCCATCTTTAACGCAGAATTAGTGACGGGCTCTGAGGCCAGAATTAGTACTGGTTCAATGATAAAAACAGCATCTGCATCATTGTTGGGTAGTCCTATCATAAAATTTCCCCTTGATAGCAGGAAGTATGGCGAGGGGAGGCATTGATAGTAGTCACGGTGGTACATATTTGATCTACCATTCCTTTCAAGGTCGACCAAACCTCATGGTGATCAGAAACCAAATCCAAACCTGATCTAAAGATTTCCTGAAGCATATCATTGGAGAGTTCCAATGTGGGAGCCTGTTTGTGGAAGGTAGAGAATAAGCAAGCCAAGCTAGGGGCTTTGGCCATAGTAGAGAGCAATCTGAATAAGTGGTCCAAGTGCAACACCGGGGGTTTCAAGGCAGCCAATATGATGGTAATCAGCAAAGTGGGATCCCCTGCTTGTGAGGAAGAACACAGAAGGCCTCAAGCCCACTGAAGGGTGTCCCCTTCCACAGCGTCCAATAAAGTGACCTCCTGTTGGGCATGAGATAATGCAACGGCATTGTTAAAAGCAGTTTGACAAAATCATTTACACTTCAGTGAGGGCGTTGAGAACCTGATTTACAATCTCACGGGAAGGAACATGTGAACTTTCTTCTGGGCTATTAGGAGAGGTAGAGGCAGTAATCCACGAGGCTCTACCAGCCTGAAGAAGTTTCTCCAAGGTAGAGTGGATACTACCCACAAAATTGGCAAGTGACCAAATGAACAACAAAAAGCAGACTATTGATTGTACGTTCATTTTGTAGATGGTAACTACTGCGACGCCCACCTCAAAGAGCAGGGCGGAAGTGGCTGGAAAAAAATGGTTGGGCAGATTATGTCATGAAAACGGCAGAAGAAGTTTAGACTGGCCTACCAGTTATGATGCGTAAGCACCCAAAAAGCAAGCCAGAATTCCAAAGGCATTGCCGCAAATATGTTGTTGTATGGAGCCATAAATTTTGAAATAATAAACTGTTGGTGTAGGGCAATAGTGAACAGCAACCCAAGAATGAATCAAATGGAGACAGCCCGAGACCCTGGAGTCTTGCTGCAGGGGATGGTATCACAGTTATACTTCCTACAAGGTGACCGGTGGGTGGGTTCAATTCAACTGAGGAGACAAGAAGGCGGATCCTTGCTTGGAAATGGTGGATGTAAAGCCACAAAATCCCAGTATATTGTTGTTGGAAGTTTGAAATAATGAGGCTGAATTTCCAGATTTATCTAGCTCACCGAATCCAGTTGACGATGGTAGGGGCCATAGTGACCATCAGTACTGGTAAAGCCCATCTGGTATAGGGACTGACAGGCCACCAGAGTAAAGCCATCAGGAATGCGGCCAGAGGGATATCAAGAAAATTAAAAATTGATGGTTTTTAGCAGAAAACTTTTTTAAAGGAAAGTGAAGAAAATTGACCAACAATTTTATCAGTATGATGCAACTAATTATAAAGTGGTCAATTAATGTGGGAACAAGCAGGGATCAGGTCCCTCAATTTTGACCTAACTGGCAAATTATTTGGGTATGGGGGCAGATAAGCTCAATGGGAACTGACATCAAAGAATTTTTTGACAGGCTGAGTCACTGTCAGTTCTCCTTGAACGCCTGAACTGAGGCTCAACTGCATTTCTAATGGTTGACATGATGGCTTCTCACTCATTAAGCAATGGGAATCCCCAAGGGCCACCCCACGTAGGGGCAGTCCCAATTAGATGGGAACAGTTTGGGATGACCAACCCACCCGTTCCTGGTCACTGGGCCAGTTCATTTAATCAAAAGCGTTGTGTCAGCTAAAACACCTGATTTGCCAGAAGGGAGCTTCAAACTATTGTCGATGGTGTCTAATGCTACTACCTGCACGTTGAGGATCATCCCTGACGAATTTGAGAGGGGGTTAATTTTGATGATTGTGCTGTTGGCCAAATTGAGACCGTCAGAAATTCTGGCCAATGAATCATTCTTTGTCCCTTTTCTACTATGTGGATTCTGATCATTGGTCTTGTTTCTACTTACTTTCAGACTAATTGACTTCAGTTTGGCAATCTTGGCACAGATTTCCCTGACCAGACATACAAGTTTGACCAAGGTGTGTGTGAGTAACAGGGGAGGGATCTGAAAAGGAAGGGCTGTTACCCAGCACTCGTCTATTACATGGGCGAGGTCGTCCTGGGTAACAAGGGGTACAGCCACCCTCTTCAGAACCTTTTTACTCAGAAATGGGAAGAGGGCCTGATTGTCACACATGGTATGTTCCCCCAGGACTTTCACATTGCTGCTACCTTGTTTTAAAGGACTTCTTTCAGATCAGCAATTTGTTGAGCTTTTCCAGTGTATATCTGTAAGGTCTTTTGACACAGCATACAATATGGATAGAACTTTGCATCCCTTTAGAATCAAAAAGGTCTCCAACCCCAGGGCCCTGTCTCTCATCAATATTACTTATCTAGGGAATACCCTGTATGAGAGATGATGACAGCTTTCCATCTTTGTTTTTCCCACCTGACCCCACAACTTAACCTAAATCTAAACACACCATTCTTGCTGAATCTACATAGCATTTTGGTAAAAAATTAAACAGCTTTGTTTAGATTTTAGAAAAGCAACTAAAATAAAATCACTAAGGTAATTTCCTCCTAACAAACATTCAACCCAGAGCACCTTTGTTTGTAAAATGATTTCTTGGACAACCTCAGGTGACAATAAGCTACTAAAGAAAATTTAAACTAGCAAAAAATTGAACAAAATGGCATAAAGGGCTTCACTTGCATCAATGAATGCCATTATTATAAGGCAGAATCAGATGATTAAAATCCAGTTTAAGATGATTAAAACTTGATAAAGGTTTTACTTAAAGGTATATTGTTTGATAATTGCACAGGCAATTTTACATGCATTTTACTTATCCAAGCTCTCACCACATTCCTTAAATTTGTTACCCAACAAACTATACATCGTATGTTAATATTATACATTACCTAAGTTTTTATAATATAATAGGTTTTCTTCAGTTAATGCGTTAAAGCCTAAAGTTCCACCCCTAAAATTACCCCTAAAGATCATAAAGGGCCAAAAGTTAGTCTTCTGTGCTGGTATAGATGTTTCTCAAGTGTTTCCCTTATAAGACCACCAATGTAGGCCAGAGGGGGCTCAAGGAGCGGCTCCCGCTTACCTAACACCAAGTTTCACTTAACCTCATCTTAAGTATAGCCAAAACGTTTAATACAATGAGCAGTATAAGTCTGTCACTGCAAAAGAGTAACATGACTTAGTGCTCATAAAGAAAGTATTGGTTGAACTAGAAGAGTATGGTGGGCAGCAACAAAGCCCAATGACCAAGTTGCATAAGTTCATGGGACTTTAAACTTCCAAAAAGGTTCTGATTATAGAAAAAAGAGTTGTTTCCTCAAAAATTCCTTTAGCTGGTACAAGCACAATACACAGTTGCTAAACGCTTATGTTTGCATGCTGCCTGTCATAAATTTTACTGTTGGTTCAGGAACCATTTTATTAATCAATAATTCAACTATCTATCTCCAGGTGGTTTTAACCCCACAATTCAGAACAGCGGCGTCTTGAGGCTTTTTGATTCTTTCATGGTTACTTAAGTACCAGCAATGTAAGTTAGGTTTTTAATTCACCATTTTTCAGACAATATCTTTGATCTAAAGTAGCTCCAAAAAGAAATTAATCAACCATCAGATATGGGTAGTAGCAGGTCAAGATATGTCACCTTCGCTTGAATTATATATCTGAAAGTCATCCTGGACCACGCCCATTAGCATCCTTACAGTGTGCACATTTACACCATCTTTTTGAGTTAAAGTTTACACTTTTATATTTAAAAACCTTAGGTGAAAGGACTTCATTCAGAAAATGCAAAAATGAGCTGAACTAACAGAAATCATGTGTTCTTATTCTTCAAATTAGAGAATTTTACAAATGCATGGTGTCATCTGGCACACTGTTACATCTTAACTGAAATTCATTGTTTGACAAAGCCAAAACACTATACAGCACTTCCTCAAAAATTTCTTTAAGTGTTAGAATCCTTTCAAAAAAATCCATACTATTCTGCTAGTCACAGATAACTCATGTGTGAAGAGAGTCTCTTTAAATTTCCTGTTCCCAGATAGCTGATGAGGGATCTAAAACCAGAGACACAGAGAGATTACTACTAAAACGGAAAAAAATAAGACACCACAAATAGTGCTGCGCCTACAGAGCCTAAAAATTGTATATAAAGCAAAAAATATGGTAAGTAGCCTAAGAAGCTACAGCTTGGTTAGACCCCATTGAGGAGTACATGACCAGCTGGAAGTCAAGTATTAGACCTTGCTGAGCTTCAATCTTAAGCGGTCTAGGATCAACTGGTGGCATAATAAAATCAACAGCCATAATTAAGAGATTATATAGTTGCTATATAATTGACGACCTCCTTAAGGAGGTCTGTGGTGAAGCTAAAGCAATAATTCATTAGTAAAGTTTATAGTATATTTATTTAGGAGGTCAACTTTAAAGAAGTTGGTCTAACAGAAAAAAATATAAGGGAAATTAGGGGAATGAGACTTAGTCATTTTGTTGAGTCATTTGGCCATACTAAACTAATAAAACTAGATATTTTGACAGAGATGCTATATCTGAAACATGTCTTTACTCTGTTTTTAATTGAATTCAGCAAAAGATTTTCTGATTTAACACAAATTTTTGCTTAAATCATGTCTAAATCTAAACTTTGCAAAACTGTTTATTAGAAATATATACTCAAAATTATTAAGGGTTTAGATGTAACACTTTTGGATGAATCACGCGACTTCTTGGCACCAACCAGGGTTGTGACTGGCTTTTATAAAGCGTTGATCCAAGTTATGTTTCAAACTAAGAAAAGGTAGTTAACTTGAAACCTTTATTCTTTGCCATTACTTCCATGTCTATGCAATTTATTCCAGTAATAATGTCAAGGATTGTGACATTACCCTCCAGATTCTGAGGCACTTCCACCACCCTTCAGGGAATCAGATAGACAGAAGTTCTTGTGATCATGAGCTAATTTTACAAAGGAAAATGTCTGGCGTTGCCTTAGAGCTATAAGAGGTAGGAAAGCGCTTGTAGAAGTTATCAATAATGTCCTGAACATGGTACAGTAGTGAGCTAAAACTCAGCTGTTCTCTGTGTCATCAAAACCCTTCCACAGTACCAAGTAGTCAACCCTCTTTTCACACACCAGGAGGCCACAATCTCCTCCACTATCCACTCAGGTGTCCCATCCACTAGTTATGACTCCAGGTTCTCAGAAGTGAAAGCTTCAAAAAAAGCCAACTTATCCTTGTAAAGATGCTAAAATTTGGAATTTTGGTGAAAGATCAACTGGTAAGAGGCATGACCCACCTTTCTGAATATGAGGTAGAGTCCTACCCTATTGAGTCTCAGTTTACTACATTACTGCTTTATTAGAATACTTGTGACATCAAGCATCACGAGATCAACCTATTTATACTCATGATCTCCCTTTCTCTTCATGGTAAAATTCTCTTTGTAAGTCTCCATGCCAGCATCATAATTGGTATTAACCTCTTAGTATACTTTCTTGATAAATTTGGAAGATCCACCATGGCTTCAACATTGGACCCACAATTGAGTTCCATGTTAAAATAAAGTTGAAACCATAGTTGGCAAAGAAGAAAGAACAACTGTTAGAGGAACTCTTGGCTTCATTATAGCAAAGTGTTCCAAGAAGAGGTGAAACCCCATCAATAATGATCATCCGAAGTAAAGAACTGCAAGAATTGTTCTAGAGAATGATCCACTCATTCTTTGTGCCATCTGATTGTGGTTGGAAGGCAGTAGAATGACAAAGACAGATCTGACAAAGTTTTTCATGACTCTTCCAAAAATATGGATGTGAACTGGGCCCACAGTCACTAATAATATACATGGGTAAACCATGGGTGGAAAAAATGTGGGAGATGAATGACTTTCAATCTGAGCCGCCGTGACTGTTGTGTGGCATAATAGAAGTGGGAAACTTATTAATCAATCCACAATCATCATGATGACATCATACACTACAGCTAGGAGTAACTCCACAATAAAGTCAAACAAAAGGTAAGTCCAGGGTCCCTCTGCTTTCTGAATTGGTTAAACAAGCCATTAAGAGGATGACTATATGGTTTCATCCTGTTGCACACAAGACACTTATTGGTATACTAAGCACCCTGAGCTGCAACTCCCTTCCAGTCATATATACGGTAGATAAGCTCCAGGGTTTTGCCTTTCCTAAAATCCCACAGTTATTTTATAGTGATGCTTCATTATTAACTCCAGGAGATGAGGTGTTGCGGAAGCCCATAAGCATCCCTGGAACCATATCATATTATCCTTTATATGGTACCCTTTCAATAATTCTTCCTGAATTAAGCTATAATTGAAAGTTTGGTTATATTCAGAGGACAAAGGTTTAACAAGACGACCTTTATGAAGTTACCATACTCCTTTAGATTCTCCCAAGTAGTGAGAACATGGGCGCCAGTACAGTTGAGTGATGATTAGATATAATCTTAGTCAGAGAAATAAGCAAATGAGTGTTATGAAGCTATACTTCTTTTGTATCAGAAGCTAAGGCTTGGTTCTGACTTTCAGATTCAGCTAATCTAGTATCATTTCCCTTTATGAACTCATAAGAGAACACAAACTGTGCTAGGGTCGCACTTCAGTAGTTTTGCTTTGGGGCTAAGACATTAGAGGCGTGGTAGTAAACCATGGCTTATGGTATCTTTATAACTGAATTAGTTACAAAGAATCATGTCAGAGATGGCGTCAGTAAGTCAACGCTTCTACTACTGCTAGTAATTCTTTGTCATATAACGCGTAATTTAACTCAGATAAAGATATTTTTAAAAGAATATTCCACTGGACGCTCAACTCCATCTGTACCTACTTGTAACAGAGCCACTGAAATAGCAAAGTCATAAGAGTTATTAGCCACTATGACTCCTTATTAGGTCTACTGATGAAGTACAAATATTGAAAGCAAAGTGCACCTTACTGGCTAGAAAACATTAATGTTCAGTAGACCACTGGAGATATTTAGCGTTACTGGCCTTATACAATGGTGTGGCAACCTCTAAAAGGACAAGAGTAAACACCTTTAGGAAGGTGCAAGTCCTTAAGAAGCTTTGATATTTTTTACTGAAGTTGGCGTGGGCAAATTTCAAAAAGCCATCTCCTTAGCTAAATATATTCTATGACCCTTGCTGAAAATGGTGATGTCAAAGAAAATTAACTTGGTACTTAAACTCACATGTACTCATTTTCAGCGTTAAGTTAGCCGTTCCCAAGTGTCCTACCACTTGCTGCAAATGAATATCATGGGATGTATGATCTAAAGAGAAATCCAAAATATTGTCCATATAAACCAAAGCTCACAATCTTTACAGCTCTCCCAACGCCGCATCAATATGACGCTTAAATCTTGCATGCTCATTTCTAAGGCTAATTGGCATACCTGAAATTTAACATCCCCTCCCTGATTCAATATGCAGTGAGACACTCTTGCCCTCTTTATGGTGAATTTTGTTAATTGCAATTAAGCGTCCCAGCTTGTAAAAAAATTACTAACATATCTAGCTATTTAGGCCTCCATAGGTATGAGATGCAAGTTGGGTATGTTGAAATTATTATAGTTAAAATATTCTGAAGAAGACTTAGTGTCATATGCTTTTCCACAAATAAAAGTGTCAAACACCAGGGAGGTCTTCAAAAAGCTAAACTATTATGCCATTTGTTCAGTAACCCAGAAGTCCAAAGCCGCGTCTTCCTTCGATGTTAGGTGTAAATGGGAGTGGAAATGCGCGCCAAGTCCAATATAAAGCTTCATTATTGCGATCATACTCAGAGTGGTCAGGTAAAGCATTTTCAGTAGCTTCATCAAAAGAGGACTCCAACCCCCTATAAATAGAAAGGTAGAAATGCTTCCAAAGTGGGATTTAGTAGAGGCATAAGAGTTAATTTTTGTACATAATGCCACTGTGGCAAATTGAGATGAGTGTCTACCGTGGACATAGTTATTACCATTTCTTTACCATTATTCAGAGTTATGGTCAAAGTTTTGGCCTTCAAATTGGTTTTGATAACAAAATTATGCCCCACTCTACACCCAAGGTAATTTGGTACAGTAAGTTTTTAACTGCCATGAAGTGATCAGCCATGTGATAACTACCAACTGGAAATTAACAATACACTGAAATTTCAGAGTAAAAATTGTCTGATAAACACCATCTCTAACCTTACCACCAGATAAGTAGTGTAGCTCTAGCTAATTAGCTAGTTTTTGATCTATAAAGTTCTTTAAGGCACCCAAATATACAAGAATAGGTGATCTAAGTTTACCCAAAGTTGAGAAAGAAAGCATAAAGCATTAAATATCCAGAATACTCTTTAGTTAAACTGGAAAGTGCAAAAAACTCAAAATAGGAAGTTTCAGGCTCAACAATTTCACCAGAGTATATCTTGAACATAAAAGCATATGGATAATTCATCACTCCTATTACAGAAGAGACATAGACAATCTAGTTTTCTACAATGGCATATCTCATTCCATATTGAGATATTGAGAAATTATTTAGACGGTTTGGTGTGGTGCATCATGTCATTACTAAGGCGAGGGTTTATTGTGAATAATTGGTATACTGGTATAATTCCAGGGCTAGATCTGTGAGAATTGGTAAATAAATAATTTGTATTGATATAGTTACCGCTAAAAGTGTCATTTTTGGGTTCCAAGGGTAGAAACCCAATATGATTGCTAATTGAACGTTAGTGGACATTGCCAAACCAGAAAGACCCCCTTTCAATGATATTTTGCTTTGTTCCACTATAAGGAACTCAGGATCAGCAGTTTTATCAAATATTTATACTAAATAAATGACAAGGGCTAGAATCCTGTTGGCTTACCATTCCGTTAAGGTCAAGGAGGTCTCATCAGAAAAGTTGGTCTTTATCCATAGGAAAAATGATGATTTTGGGGTTGGTATTTATTGGGGCTTCTGCGGGTGAGACATATATAGCTAAAACAATTGACCCATCAATAACTGGGGCGGAAAAAATCCCAAAGGGGCCAACAATACCTGATTAAAGTTAGCATGTGCTAACAATACCCAGGCGTTTTACTATATTTATCCATCATTAGATAGAGATATGTCAATTTTATGACGTTGAACAGAGGAAGGGCATGGGCTTGACCACAAAATTTATATAGATGCTTTAATATTGGACAACCTACCTGAAAGAAGATGAAAAACCTCTAAAAGATTTGAAAAGATGACAAATATGGTTGACATGCTTCTGGAAGGCGCTCCAAATCCCTAATGGATTTTAATAAATGGGGTGGGCCAAAAACTATAAAAAACCAATCTGACACAATGGGAAAAAGTCAATGCAACAAATTTGCTTCTCAAAATGCAAATATGGGCTGTTTAAAGAGGTATTAATAAAAGTTTTGGAAGCAATAGAAACTAGTGCCTGCTTTATTTCATTAAATGTTTTAAGATCATCAAAATAGGTACACTAGACCTCAAGGAGTCAAAAACAATCAGATATGTGCAGTAAGGATAGAAACTCTCTAAGTGGTGGTAGAAAGGAAATTACCAAGCTTTAAAATAAGAAACCCAATTGTGAAAACAGTGGTGAGAGCATAGTAGCTATGACAAATAGCCGCTGCCCCAGTAAATGGTCAAGGAGAGCCCTACACTAAAAATTTGCGTGCACCTATGATAAATTGGTTGGTTGATTAATGCGAGATGCGCTTTGCAACTATTTTGTTCCTATAAAAGTTATTAGGGATATAATGCCAGAGACACAGGGAACCTACTACTAAAATGGACAAAAATAAAGTAATGCAAACAATTTTAATGCCTACAGAGCCTAAACTTAGTATATAAAACCATAAAATAAGCCATGTAGCCTAATAAGGCTATAATTTAGTTAGACTCCAATAAGAGTTTATGATCAGCTGAAAGTTGGGGCCTAGATATTGCAGAACTTTAGTTCAAAGTGGTCCAGACATAACCAGTGGCATAATAATATAAATAGAGAAAAGTGAGTACAATAATGGCTTATATAATTGGAGACCTTATTGAGGAGGTCTGCGGCAAGGCTGGCCCAAAGATCCATGAAATAAAGTTTAATGATGTTTTTATTAATATAGTAATTTGACCAATAAAGAGTTGGTTTAACAGGAAAATGCTATAGAGGAAGTAGGGGGAATGAAAAGTAGTTATTTTTCTGGGGCACTAAGTCACATTGAACCTTTAAAATGAGACTAATATCATTAGTAGTACTAGAGCTGAAGTATTTTTAAACTTGTTTTACAACGAAGTCAATTGCCCATTTTTGTAATACTATAATAAAACTTTTGGTTCAATCCTCATACTGAAACTAAACATAATGACTCATTTTCCTGGCAAAAAACATGAATTCTTCAAGGACGTAGATGTAACACTTTTAGATTCATATCACAACAACTTCTTGCCACAAACCTAGGCATGTCTGGCTTTAATCCATTATTGATCTAAGTATGTTTTGTGTCAGTCAAGGTAGCCAACTTAGTACCCTTAGCCTTTGCATTATTCCCTTATCAATTCAATTTACTCCAGTGATTATGTCATGGGGTCATGATATCATCTACATTCTTAATAAACAAGGTGATGATTGAGCAAATAGAATTGGAAGACTTTTTGATCAGAGTCAAGTAAACATTCCATGATACCATCCCCCTTATAGCTCAACTTTGGTACCTCATCAATCCTATAGGACCTCAAGGTTTAATTTTATTGATCTAAAGTCACAGATTTAAGCTAACAATCATATAATAAAGATCTATATTGATGGGTAAGCTGGGGCTAACCTTTATATGGGGTTCTGATGTGACCTTGAAGCTCCTAGATACAGCAGATCATACTCTAACCCTATTGAGGAGGGCGCCAAATTTAACTAAATTATAGCTGATTAAAAGGTAGGTTAATCTTCTTTATGGGATATATAGAATGTAGTTTAAAATCTAATAAGATAATCGTTGGATGACTAGGATAACACTTAACATCTATTGAGCAACAATACTAGAAAGATGAGATTTAGATGCATCAATATGAATCTAAACCATGCTTTGCCGTTAATACTTCTTAGCTAATGATTAGATATGTATAGATACTATAAAACCATTTTCTGCATTAAATCTAGGTATTTTATCTAATGAGGATAATTAAGGGGGAAGAGTACCCTTATATATTCCCTTACTCGATATACCTTAGGGTGACCTATACAAAAAATCTCTTGAAATAGGCCATATCTACAAATATTCAGTTCATTTTCCGGCCTTAAAATAAGCCCTCTTTATATACTCAAATGGTTGCTTTGAGGTAAAAAATGTTTTTCTTAATTTGGTTTTCTGATATCTAGGGGTAAAAATGTTATCCTAAAATTCGATTGTCCAAGATATCAAGACTATATTTTTATTAGACATGAAGATCTAACTCAAGCACATGAATCTCAGTGTCAATCCAAATTGAAAACAACCATATATGCAACTATACCTAAATGAAATACAAATGGATTGACATCATAAAAGACAATCGTTGCATTATTTTCCTAGAAGCACCATTGAATCAGAAGGTATGTGATACTGGCCAATTTTGATTCTATATCAATCAAAAATATTGCGCACCTTTTGCATGTGTTTGTTCATATAATTTGCATTAAACTGGCTGATCTCTTAAGTAGGCTATTTTATTCCCACAAAATGTTATCATAAAACTTTAAATCTTATTTTTTTTGTTTTTTTATATATGAAGTAAATAAAGACTCTATAATATTATCCAATAAGTCTACATCCTATCTATATCTTTGGTTCATACTACTAAGGTCATCAACAAAGGGCAACCTTACTCAGCTTGTCCTTGAATTGGCGACCACCCCATCATCTTTTATGTAGACAAAAGTTCTACTTGTCAGAACAGGCGTGGTCATCTTTGGCCACAGATGATTGGATAGTTGCAAGTACTCAACTACTGGACAATATTTTTGACGTTCATATTTTGGGAATTAGAACCCGCATATACCTTAAACCAGATAATAGAAACCCTTGATGCCAAGTTTAAAGCGCTAATATGGTTATTATAAAGGTAAATGGACAACCAAGGTAACATCTTTAGTCTAACTCTTTAAGCTATGTGACAATCCTATCACTCGCTTACTATAATATAAATCTAAATTTGATGGAGTAATTTTTACCTTTAAAAACTAATAAGTTATGAAAGTGGCTTACTATAAAGCAACCAAAACGGTTACCTTATAATATGATAGGTTTGTTTATTTGAGGTAGGAAGACTATGGGACCAATTCTACCAAAAAGATAACAAAAAATAAAAAAAACACACAGGAGCCATGAATTTCAGGACAGTTTTTTATCTGGCACTGTCACTGTAATTAGGGGTAGGGGGTAAAGGACATGGCAGCAATACCTGAGGGTCTTAGGATCACGTCAGGATAATATATGATTGGGAATAATAATCAAATTTCTAGGAATTGTGTAGTCATCCATGACTGGATCTGGTGGCGCCATTTAAAAGGCATGATTCCAAAGAACCAGTACACAATATTTTTAGTGAGATGACAGTAAAAACGCGTCAATGCTTTGGCCTTGGTGGTAAAAGCCCTCATGATTTATAGAACAATACTATGGATTGATCCTCTACCACTGCCTCCCTGAGTTCAATTTCAGTACAGGAACTTTGGGTAGGGGACAATTACAACTGTGTTGGCGTTTCGCACTAATTCCCCAAACTGAGATAACAAATAGCAAAGGCGGTCCATGGAGTTCCTGGCCTATCATATGCCACGCATGGAGGTTTTCCAGATTTTTTCTTCTTTCCCATTCATTCAATTTCACATTAATCATTGCGGTATCATCCCCAGGTCAGCCCACCTCAAAAAAAATTAGAAAAATATTATGGATTGACCACAATGATGTGGCAGCTATCAGGGCTCTATGCGTTGGTAAAACTGTGAAAATCATCCACATGGCAAACTGGTCACAGGTAGGGTAAAATGTACTAGGCGCAGGAAACTAGAAAAGATGGAAAAATTATTCCATATTGCCTTGTATGTGGGACACACCTCTACCTTATGTATTAGAGTAATAAGGCTGCCATAAACAAGAAAAAAGTGTACAATGACTTTGGGCCTACCTGTTGTATTATTTGCCCATGTAATGCTCTTATACTTGAGCTCTATTTTTTGTGTGGAGTAAGGACTGATGAGTATACTCCACATTTTCTTCTAATCCTGTGGTTGTTAAGGGATATCCAACAAATCTGAAAAATCAACTATTTCTATAGTGACCATGTTCCTAAGACAGAAGGATTCTAGAGTCACTGGAACGTTTTTAAAAAGGTGGAGGTATGTTGAGATTTCCCCTTCAGAGTTAGTTGCATGTCAATTATCTAAAGCTCCAATTAAAAGTGCTTGATAGAATTAATTTCACCTTTAAAATGGTGATGGATGAAGTGGGGTCCTGCTGCTTTAGGATGAGAGGCTAGGTATCATAACAAATTTTTGGAATATTAGTATTCAATAACTCTTAATGCTCTTGCAAAGTTGCCTCATGATGCAGTGGACCAATGGATAGCTTTTGGTGCAGTACTAGTTACTTAAACAATCCATATACTTAAAAGATGGGTTATTTTTTGGTAGTAGTCTTGATATTTATGCTTCATGAGGAACATGAGCCAAGGCGCTTTTCAATCCTGATAGGTGCCCATTGGCTATCCCAAAACCATGATTGTGATATAGCTCTTAGAGAGTTGGAAAATGCTGTGGAAAATGGTATTGTGTGATCTGTGTACCATACTATTGGATGAATCAGTAAGTTTATTAATACAACTTTTCCAACAGCCAGTTGAATGACCATAGAGGCTGGATGCGCAGGTTTAGATACTAGATAGGAGATTACTTTTCATAAAAGTAGATGTATATCCTACAGAGTCCAAACATACACCTAAGTGACTTCCTTGTTGGGTAGAGGGGGCTGCTTGGAATGTGATGGTTAAACTCCTGGCTGAAGGTCAGCAATAAATCCTATTATTTCACTGAAGATGATGCTTGCCAAGGATTATAATCTTTTTCTTATGGTTATTGATCTTAACATTGCTTACTTGCTCATATTGACTGATGATAGTTTCAAGAGAGTAAACATCTGATGAGTTGGAAACAACACCACACAATCATCCTCAAATGCCAATATTTTAAAAGGGTTTAACATGGAGAGACAATGCCTTTCATGGTCTGATCTATGACGCGCAGATCTGGGTTCAACCTAAAGTGTGCAACAAAAGGATAGGAGTGTCACCCTGTTTTAAACCACGCTTTTGGAGAATGTGGTCTGTAAAAAACCCTAGGACAAAAATGGCCATGGAAGCTGACTCAGTTGAAAGCATCACCAGTCAATAAAATGGGGTAAAAGGTGTATATTTTTTAGAGCTGTCCTAAGATACTAGCAATGTACTTTAATCATTCACTTTTTGATGGTCAGATAAGATTAGGCGGCAATACCTATACTAACGTATATTGGCAACAGTATGGATGTTTTCCTATATACTGCAGTTAGTGACAAACTCATATTGATTGCATGATATGGTAATTTGAGTAATCTTAATTAGATGATTTGGCAATACTTTGGTCATGATTTTTAATCCGCGTTGGCAAGGGAGATTAATCACCAGTTACCTAGATTGGTAGGATCATGATTTTTTAATAAGGTGATTACAAAGGCTTCTGATCCGCAAGGCATCAGTCAAGTTTTGAGAAGGCACTTATTGATAGTGGCTTTGAGTAGGGGCGCAATCAACTTAAAGTGCGTCCAATAGAACACTAGTAAGGCCATCTGAGCCAGGTATTTTGTGGTGGGGCGCCCTGCGTACAGCATCCTATAGTTGTCATGTGCACATGACATAATAGTGGGGACCAACCCTAAAGACAAGGCTGGGCGCCAGGAGGCAAAGAGGGTGAAGCTGCAGGCACTTCCTGACCTGAGACACACCCTGGACCAACGCTGGATTTGGGCAAAATATGCCCAGGTTAGTACTAGTGGTGTGCCAAATGCCCAGCCCCTGACGTCGAGCCAGGCATCAAAATGAATGATCTACTGAATGAAAGCGGATGGTTTGATTTGGTTTGTCAAGGAGCGGGGTTTTGAAACTGTTCCATTTTCAAAATAACGCGCTCAGATCAAATCCAACTTCAATCGATCACTCAATTAAAGTCAGTTTTGGCCTATTCAACCAACTCAGATGGCAGTGTTGCCCTATTGGTGAGTCAGTTCTTGGCCCACTGTGGCATAACCCCTATTCCCCCATTCAAGATTAAATACGTTTTCCCCAACCAACATTCCTTGTTGGTCAACTTCCCAGATAAACCTTTTTTCCGTTTACATTATTTTAAATATATTCTACAAGCACCTGTGTGTGAACCTCTTTGAGTAGGTCTCGCGCTCCATTACCCTTGCCGTTGCAAGTATCTTACAGCTCTCTCCTTGTGCACAATTTTTTCGCCCAGGTTCCCTCCAACCTGGGTCACTTGGCACCTTTTGATATGTGCACCACGTCACTTTTACTGGTGTTTTTATTATAAAATTCACATTTTTAAGCCTAAGTTGTTATTGCTCCAGCACCCTCTGCTGGGCTCTAATCACCTTGGCACTAACGGCTAGTTCCCTGGAATTGGCCTGGTGCACCGCGCACTGCCACGCTGGGAACAGGAGAGTTATAGACACCCTCCTTACATTAGTTGACCAACCTCTTTTTTTATGTGCACAAACTTTTTCCGTGTGGACCTTTTCTGAAGTGGAAACAGTGGGCGCTGGCTGTGGGCTTCAGCTGTCATTAACCACACCACTGTTTCCTCTTTTGCCCAAAGGTTGGAGCAACTTGGCGTTATTATGGTTGCCTCCAACTGGAAAGCATCCACCTTCATGTTTGTACCTGGTGAATTCAGATTCTTTGATGTCCAAAAGTTTTGATTCCATGACTTTCAACCAAATTAGTCACTTTCAGTTTAAATAAACAAATGTCACATCACCTGCGCTTTCAGATGATGACAGTGGAATCGGCACAGATGGGCCTGGGGGTGGTAGCCTTAGATAACGTCGGACATTCCATTGCTGTTCAAAGGATAGGGTCATTCACATCACAAAACGCGTTTTGAACAAAAACTTGGTCTCTATCTCTGAACCGTTTATTAGTGCATATGGCCTGGATGAGAACCCTATTCCAGTATATCAGATTACCCCTAAGAACTCACTGTTGACCTTCACCATGATTTGGCGCACTTAGGAAGTGGAGAAGGAACTTTGTTTGAAATATGATCAAGTATATGCCCCTGCAGAAGGCATGGTGGGGTATGTGGCCTCAGTATTAAGAGTGGCCAACTATCCCTCCCCTTTTTTGATTCCAAAACAGATTCTATTGGCTTTCTTAAGCCAGAGAAGAATTTTTGGTGAAGTGTTGCCATTATCTACCATAAACAAAGACCATTCCAGGTATTTTCTACTGACTTCTACCCTCTCCTCTCTGTTAGGGAAGCTCGCCACTACTATTTTGGTGGATACTGGCGCCTCTGAAAACTTTATAGACCAGTACTTAGCTGACTACCTTGGACTGAGTTAATTGCCAGGTGATGTGGTTAGGAGAGGGGCGTCCCAAGGTATTCCCACTCTGAAGATCATTGGGACAGTGGACTATCAGGTTGGCAAGTACCACTTGTCTGATCACCTCAGTGGATCAAAAAACTCCTGTTCTCTATCATTTTGGGTGTGGAGTGGTGGCGGAAGTTTGATGTTAGAACTAGCCTGAAGGAGAATACTCTGTCCCTCACCATGAAGAATGGTCGCACATTCGTTGTGCCTTTGTCAGAAGAGAACGCCCAGGGAAAATTGCCCCACTGGCCCCACCGTCTCCCTTGTCGCCTTGCCTCAATGCAGAAGCCCTCAGTGGAAATTCCTATACCTTCTTGCTTGGAGGGTTTGGAATCCTCTTTTGATGCAGCATCTGCCAACGCACTCCCTGAGCACTCCAAGTTCGATTGTGACTTCAAGCTCATTTGAATTTGGTGCATATCTTTATCGCTATTTATCCATTGACCATCCAGGAGGAAGAGGCGTTAGAGGTGTGGATAAAAGAGCAGTTGGCCAAAGGTGCGATTTTTCAGCGTACCTCCCCTGTATGCTCCCCCTACTCTTTGTGGAGAAGTCTGATGGTACTTTACGCCCCTGTGTAGACTATGGTAACCTCAATAACGTTACTGTACCAGACCTTCATCCCATCCCTTTGGATTCACAGATTACGCGTTATGTGGAGAAGGCGAGGGCCTTCTCTAAGCTGGATTGCCTCAATGCGTTTAATCAGATCTGGATAAAGAAGGGCCAGAGTGGTTAACCACCTTTTGCACCAGAAAAGGATATACCAGTTTTGTGTCATGCCCTTCAGGCTTAAGAATGCCCCTGCTATCTTTCAACGCCACATTGATGCAGTGTTGGGGGACCTGTTAGGGGTATGCGCGGTTGCCTACATGAATGATATCCTGGTGTTTTCCCCTGATCAGTAGTCCCATGCAGTCCACCTTCGGCAAGTGGTGGAGCGGTTAAAGGCATCCAGCCTTATGTTGAAGTTATCAAAGTGCGAGTTCTTCAAGTCCCAGGTCACCTTCCTGGGAAACGTCATGTTTGACCAGAGACACATGATAACTCCAGACAAGGAGGAGGCAATTCGTGAGTAGTCTACCCCCACCTCAGTCAAGAAATTGAGGAGCTTTTTGGGGACGTGTACGTTCCTCAAGAAGTTCACTCCCAATCTATCTGAGATAGCGGCTTCCCTATACAAGGCTAGAGGTGCCAAGGTGCTTTAGTGGTCCCCCATTTTGGAGGATGCTTTCCAAGCAGTGAAGTGCACCTTGTTGTCTATGACTGTTCTTTGCCATGTCGACCCTTCAAAGGAGTTCATTGTGTCTACTGATGCCTCCAACTTCGCCATTGTGGCCACCTTGTTACAAGTAGGCGAAGATGGGATAGAGCATCCAGTGGGATACTTTTCAAGGGAAATGCTATGCCAGAGTTGAATTACGCCATTTATGAAAAGGGGTTACTAGCAGTGGTGGAGGCGCTGACATATTGGCGTCACCACTTGCATGGCTCTACCCAACCATTCCACGTACATACAGACCACCGTGCCTTGCTGTACTAACGCGCTTCTCATGTCCTAACCCCATGGCAGACCCGTTGGAATGAGACCCTTGCCCAATTTGCATTCACATATGAGTTCACCAATGGCAAGGATAATGGTTTAGCAGATGCTTTGAGCTGCAACACTTCTTTAGCCCCTGGCCCCAAGAAGGTAGAAGTGCACAACACCCAGGCTATAATCCCTCCAAGTAAAATTCTGTCGCTACTTCCCTCTCCCTGGCTAACAGGCCAGCGCTTGCACCTCTGGATAACGCGGAGGAATATGGTATGTTCAGAAAGATCTTCCTCTCTCAGTTGCTGTTGGGCAAATATGCCATGGTACTTGCAAAGAGCGCTTCAAATCAAGAGGATCTATCCAGGGGCTATCATGTAAAGGATAAGATGGTGTGGTTCCAGGGATGCCTTTGGGTACCTGCTGGACCACTGCGCCTGGAAATCATTCGGGATCATCATGATGGAATCACCATTGGTCATCTGGGGAAAGCAAAGACCTTGGAGTTGATACATCGCACATATAATTGGAAGGGCTTGCCTGCTCAGGTGGGCAGGTATTTTAAGGAGTGCCTGGTATGCAACCAGATGAAACCCAATCGTCAACCTTTAGCAGGGTTGTTGGTACCAGTCCAAAAGGCTGATGGGCGCAGGACTTCCATCTCAGTTGATTTCATTGTGGAGTTACCAGTCTAAGATGGTTATGATGCCATCATGGTAGTGGTGGATCAGTTCACAAAGTTCGCCCACTTTATTCCTTGCTGAACTACAATAACCGCAGCTGAGATGGCTAGGCTTTTCGTCATCCATGTGTTTGCGCTCCATGGTGTCCCTCAAGAAATTATCAGCGACCAGGGCCCTCAGTTTACCTCCATTTTTGGGAAGAGTTGTGTAAGACTCTTCAGATTTGCCCTTGCCGTTCAACTGCCTATCATCCCAATCAGATAGGCAGACTGAATGAGTGAACCAGTGCTTGGAACAGTTTCTGCGGTGTTACACCGCTGCAGATCATTCAGATTGAGCTTCTCACCTTCCCATGGCCCAGTTTAGCTAAAACAATACCCTGCACTCTTTGATCAGCTGTTCCCCATTTTTTGCCAGCCATGGCTTTAACCCCGCCTTTAACATGGAGCCCAGCTGTGGGTCGAAGGTTGAAGCGGTGGTGGACTTTGCTAAGACTCTTAAGAAGGCCCACCAGGGGGTAGACACAAGCTTGGAGGCGGCTATGCAGGTATATAAGGAGAATGCTGATGGGAAGTGCTGAGTGGGTCATGCATATAAGGAAGGGGATCTCATGATGCTTGATTCTCATAACATCCCAATAAAGCAGCCATGTAAGAAGCTGGGACCAAAGAGGATTGGCCCTTACTGCGTTGTTAGAAAGGTGAGCCATGCCTCATACCAGCTAGATCTCCCCCCTCATTCCAGATCTTCTCTGTGTTTCATGAGAGCAAACTGATGTTGTTTGAGGGCCCCCACCAGAGACTCCTGAGGCCTATCTCGTGGATGGGGCGCCAGAGTGGGAGGTGGAAGAAATAGTTGCCTTGCGCCACATTAAAAGAAGACTCGAGTACCTGGTATCCTGGAAGGGCTTTGACGCTGCAGAGAACAGTTGGGTTCCAGCATGCGACTGTGTGCATGCCCAAGATCTGATTGACGCCTTCCAACAGCGTTTTCCCCAGGCTGCTGGATCCCAACCTAAACTGACTGTCACCGCCATGAAGTTGGCCCCTAACCAAAAGAACTTTTCCTTGGCGCAAGCCCCTGAAGGGGAGGTTGAGCCCTGTCGAGAGGAGAGGGTAATGTCATGTGCACATGACATAGTAGTGGGGACCAACCCCAAAGACAAGGCTGGGCGCCAGGAGGCCCAGAAGGTGAAGCTGCAGGCCCTTCCTGACCTGAGGCACACCCTGTACCAACGCTGGGTTTGGGCAAAATATGCTCAGGTTGGGACTAGTGGTGTGCCAAATGCCCAGCCCCTGACGTCAAGCCAGGCGTTAAAACAAATGATCTACTGAATGGACACAGATGGTTTGATTCAGTTTGTCGAGGAGCAGGGTTTCAAAACCTGTTCCTTTTTTAAAATAACGCACTCAGGTCGAATCCAAATTCAATTGATCTCTCAAGTGAAGTCAGTTTCAGCCTATTCAACCAACTCAGATGGCAGTGTTGCCCTATTGGTGAGTCAGTGCTTGGGCTCACTAAGGCATAACCCTATTCCCCGTTCATGCTTAAATATGTTTTCCCCAACCAACATTCCTTGTTAGTTGACTTCCCTAATAAACCTTTTCCCCGTTTACGTTATTTTAAATTTTATGATATTCTAAACGCTCCTGTGCATAAACCTCTTCAATGAGGTCTCGCGCTCTGTTACCCTTGCTGTTGCAAGTACCTTGCAGCTCTCCCCATGCACCGTTTGTTCGCCCAGGTTCCCTCCAACCTGGGTCACTTAGCCCCTTTTGATATGTGCACCACGTCGCCTTTACTGGGGTTTTTATTGTAAAATTCACATTTTTATGCCTAAGTTGTTATTGCTCCAGCACCCTCTGCTGGGCTCTAATCACTTTGGCACTAACGGCTAGTTCCCTGGTTTTGGCCTGGTGCACCACGCACTGCCATGCTGGGAACAGGAGAGTTATAGACACTCTCCTTACAATAGTTCCTCATAAGAGACAACACTAACTAGACTAGAAAAGTAAAGAGGAAAATGTATTGTATTTGTTAAAAACCATTGTATGTCCTCTGGGTCAAAGTCATCCACTTGATATAGGTTGGTGTAATATTGTTGAACCATTTCAGATACCGTGCTGTGGGAGGAAAGATCAAACCTGTGATAAATTGAACTTAATTATATTAAATACACTTGTTTCCTTGCAGTAAAACGGTGAAAAAGTACCCTGAGGACCTCTCCCTTTTAGTGATCTACAAGTCACCAACTAGAATTCTTAAACTGTGTTGGCATGCAATATCTAGCTCTTACAAGTGAATAGTTGTGGCATCCCATTTGAAAGTCCATTCTGAGCTGTATCTTCTTCAAGGATCGTTTCTTTCCAGATGGTCAAGAGAATGTTGGAGGTGGGTAGCTGTTAATGTAGACATGTGGTGCCAGCTCATGGTAATCCACTTTACATCATTGGTGGAGTGTTGTTTCATCAGATCCCGTGTTACTAAGGGATCTTCAAAAAAAGGACACATCATATGGGGTAGAGAGGCTTGTTGTAATAATTACTGATAAAACTCCTCTCTGGATAATGTATCAACAATTACCTTATTCCAGCGTGGTTGAGTCTGAGTTGGTCAAGTGTGGCCAGGGTAATCATTACTAAATGATAATCTAAAAACTGCACCACAGTGTTATAAACTTTAAGACTCCAGGTTTGAAAATAACGGTGGAGAATGTAGTCTATGTGGGTTATTGACAATAATGTACCCTGCTGTATATGAGGCCATGTTTTGAGAATTTTACATTCTCCATACTAGGTGACTCCATTAGTGTGCCAGGCCAAACAGTATGAAGACTGCTGGCCCTTGCTTTTTCATCATCATTGGTGACCTTTCCTTACAGGGCTGCAGGCAACTCCCCAATCCAACTGGACACCAACTTCACCTTAGCAGATTAGCCCCTCTTGGTGGGCACCGGTGGTTCACCCCCATCCTGGGCAGTCTGACCCCTTACTCCTCCACCTCATGGCTAATCCCAACTTGTCCATCGCTAGCTCCACTGATTGAGCTAGTTTCCACAGTTGATCTGTAATTCCAGGTTGGGAGTTGGTTGCGCCAACCACTCCAGGTGTGTTCACCAAGCACCTAACCTCTGGGGACCTTCCATTCCTCCTCCACCAGCCAAGATGAAGTATATCCACTTTAAAACTAGCAGAGGCAGGTATCCACAATCAATCAAATAAAATAAAGATTTTATTTAAAGATTGGAAGATTGGAAGATATTTTTATTAAGAGAGATAAAGCTATTTATAGGCATTTTTTGCATATCCATGTCATTGGCATTCATTGCCAGAATCGTCAGCACTCTCACTGGCAATTTCCCCTGATTAGCATTCATCAGCACTCTCACTAATGATTATCCCTGCTTAGCATTTGTCAGCACTCTCACTGGCGATTATCTCTTAGCATTTGTCAGCACTCTCACTGGAAATTTTCTCTTGATTCATCATAATTGAATTAATTAAATATATTAACATCCTCAGCATAAGTCGCTGGTGTCAAATTAAACCTAGAATACTTGTGGGGATTCCACCCAATACTTTCACAAAGTTGAAATGCGATTCAACTTTATTTAATTAATTTAAATGGTTTGGCATCCTTAGCATAAGTTGACGGTCCTCTAAGATGTGACTTTCTGCTGGAAATCCCACAATTATTTTACACGGAGTTGATATGGGTATAAAAGCTGAGCTTAAACAATTGATATTGTTAGTTTGACATCCTTGGCATAAGTCACCAGTGTTGAAATTAACTGAAACTTATTGGGATCAAGTCCCAATACTTTTTGATGTCAAATCTAAGTAATTTGGCATCTTAATTGATAATATTAAATATCTCAACATCCTTGGCCTCAGTTGCCAGTGTTGAGACCCACCAATTTTCTATCAGGCATGATGCCCAATAATTTTTTGATCCTGCAAATCAAGACAGCTCAACCCAACTGAATGGGGAGCACAAATTAGGGTATTATCATTAAATAATTAATCAAAATTAGCTAACTAATTGGCAATCATCCCCAATTAATTATTATACTAATTTCATTAATATGTGAGGGATATCACCTGGTTAAAATTATGACACCGTGTCATTTGGGTTACACCAAAAAATCATTCAGGAGGAATCATATAATCCTCTGTGTGCTTTAAGAAATAGTAACTCTTTATGGCCTGGTGGATATTGAGATTTTAGTAGCCAATGAACAGTTGCATAATTGGTCACCAGTTGAAATCGCCCAGATTAAAGGCAGTATCTGGGAGATCAAGTTAAGGTGTACTCATAAGCAAGTCATATATCAGTTGAGTTAATGAAGGAATATGAGTTAAGTAGAGTAACCTCCTCACTATTCCACAAGAACGTTACATCTAGTGCCCATTCATCTAAAAATTAGAAGATTTACCATACTAAGACCTTTAGCAGTGTGGATAATGAACCCACAGTAATGAGACCAAGTGGATTTCATAGGAAAAGGAGCTTTTGACCACTCCTCTTCCTTTCCAGCCAAATGATGGGATTTTTGAATACCCAATATATCATCAGGTGGGTTGCATAAGGAATTCATTTTTTTAGTCCAGGATGCAGAAGCCCTGAAATCTGTGACATTGAGCACCTCTATTTTCAGTTGGGCACCTGGGCCACACTTTGAGCGGTGATATGAGGTAATAGACCCAGCCGCACCATAGGATCATCTTGACTTTGGGTGTGAGGATGCTGGCCTGAGCTGGCTCCTCTTGTTGAATGTGATGCCATATTTTTATGTGGGTGATTTAGAACCAAAATCAGTGTAACCTTTTAAACAATTTGACTTGCTGGAAGGTTGACCATGTGGATAAACTTGTTCAGTTAAATCATTTACTTAGGAATTGTGTGATGGATCAAGTGGATCAAGATCAAACACAGCTGAGCAATAGCTCAGGATGATTTGCTGCCAGGGCACTCATTGGCATTGCTGAGTGCTGAGAGGTGGGCATTAGGCCAGTGTCTCTGTGACCAATTTGTGAGTCAATGGGGAGAATTAACTCTTGTGCTGCCTTACTGAAAGCCTTTATGAGCCCCTTTTGATGCACTAACCATTGCTTGGTGGACACATGTGCCACACCTATATATTCACTGGCCTCACCCCAACAGAATGGCATAGTGGCATCAGTTTTTTAAATAATCAGAGTGTTAATCATTTATGAAGATTTCCTCTTCAGAATCCTCCAGTTCTTTCCCTTGTAAGGGACAGGCATGCAACTTGTGGCCCAGCACTTTGCATCCATTGCAAATAGGTTTTCCTCTCAAAGAGAACAGTAAACAGATCATAGGGGTATTATCAGGCAGGTTAAAGATAGCAACCCATGAAATTTTAGACATGGTGTCCCAGATTTCTGAATGGGACGAATAACAAATATAGCCTTGAGCTACAAAGCTTTGCCATCAGATAAAAGCTTTGGGGTTCAAACTTTTGTTAAGCTTTACCTTTCTAAGCCCTTTTGTTGAAGATTTGGGCTTCGCCTGATGGCTGGTTTGTTGTTTGGTGGAGACTGCAGCTTTGAGCATCTATTGTGTGAGGACAATAGAAAGGATGGTGCTTTGTATTTATGGTATAGCTTTTTGGTAATACTCAATTGTATACCTGGTCATTCCACTTGGACAATGGCACGCTGCCCTGATCCTACTGATCCCAAGTGAAAATTGACTTTAATATAAAATAAAGTGATAATGCAAAAATTTCATAAGATAAATTAGAAACTTAATCCAGAAGTTAAAGGATGATTTTATTAGTGTAAATGCAAGGGTTGTTTATAGGGTTTGATGTTATCCACATCTTACCCATAACGCCTTACTTTCAGTGACCCTTGGCCACGTAAAAAGTTTGTAATGATGTCTACAAATACTTTGACTCAGGGCATCATGCTCAGCCTCAGAGTTGGAGTAAACACCATCATCATCCTTGAGATGGCGTATCATTATATCCAAAATAGCTGAACCAATTTACTTTCACATGTAATCAGCAGCACATACCAAGGCAATTTGTATCACTAATTAGTAATTAATTCGATCAAAAACTCAACTGACATTAAAAACTAATTTTGACATAGACTAAAAAACCCACGTGCCCAAGTCATTAAATCAAAACTTAAATTTAAGTTTGACCTAACCAACAAAGCCTAAAGCCCATGTCATCATAGTCAAATATAATTAAGTGAAATTGTTAGCCACAAATTCAAGTTCAGATATACTTAGGATATCTTTGGTTTATAATAAGTGACAATTTAGATCCAGTCAACCATTCAACACTTCCCCCTCCTTGACTGGATATAAGCATCAGATACTCTTCTTCCTTGGTCACACTGTCTAATTATTTGTGTTCCTCAAAGTTTAAATGTTATCTTGATAGCCTTTCCTAAGCTGACAGGGCCAGCGTGCCTGGTGCCAAGCTTCCCTGGGTTTGGCGCATCTCCAATTCTGTTGCAGGCTTCTCCAGTTCAGTCGCGCTCTCCTCCCCCTACCAAAGAGGGGATACCTAGTTCTAATGCCAGCAAGGCATCAAATCTATGAAATAAATTCTTTGGCTTGCAATTATTATTATTATTTTCTTTTTTAATTTTTACTTTTTATTTTTTATTTTTTATTATTATTTTTTTCCTTTTCTTTTTATTATTATTCTTTATGATATGGATGAAGGAACTTAGCGTGTACTCAATTCACAACCCAGATGCCTTGATCCTTAATGGTATATACATCTTCAGACAATTTCTCCAATATAATAAATGGACCCTTCCAAAGTGAGGCTAGCTTGTGCGCGCGGCCTGCGCTATGAGTGTCACAATATACTACTAAATCTCTTTCCTTGAACTTAGTCATTCCCCATGCCTGATGGCTGGAGTATTTTCAAGTGTTTGTTGCACATAGGGTTTAGTGACTTCTTCAGAGGCCTCAGGTGTGACAACCTTACTTTGGGAGCGAGTTACCACATGTACGTTTGAGGAATCTTCATTTGATATTAAAATAAAATCATTTTTATTGTTAAGCAAGGCCCTGTGGCCTTTGTTTGCTTGTCGATCAGGTGGAACTGGTGTTGCAGGCACAATAGAGCATCCCGCATCTATTGTGCTTGTTCTTTCCCTCCTCCTGCACAGTATTGGGAAGGACTATATTGACATTTTGCTGATGGCATTGGGAAGCATAATGACCTTTACGATTGCAATTAAAGCAAGTAATTTCACTCACTGGCCATGAGGTGTTAATCTTCTTATTTATTTTGAAGGACTTTCCAGAAAAGGCAGTGGTTCCCAATCTGTAACCAGTATTAGGAGGGCCATAATTTTTTGAGCATCTGTGTAAATAGTCAACCAATTCAGATGTCACAAAGTTTTGCTTGAAAGCAGGCAATAGAGTGTTTGATATATTAGGGTAAGGTTCTACTGCATGCTCTAGTGCTATCTTGGCATCAAAATTGACCATAGCCCATACGCCTAAGAGAATATGAGCTTCATGATAGAATCAATCCACAAATTCATCAATTGCTTCATCTTTCTTAACGCTGATGTTCATAAACTTGGATTTTCTGGTCAACATCCATTCTGGACCTCCAAATTCATGAAGCACAGCCTCCTTGACTTCAGCATATGTTGGATTTTCATTAATGTGAGGCATAATTAACTTAATGCTCCACTCATCCAAGCAGTTAATCATGATGGCTGCTTTGTTACAGTCACTGGCCCCATGCATGGCCATTTTAAAGCGTTTGACAAAGGTGGTAATACTTCCATTCTTGTCAAAGGCTGGCAGGTTTGCTGGTTTGAAATTATTGCTTCCCTGTTCCTGGTTATCATGATTACTATTTTGTTGACCATAACCAGGCATACTAGGGCGTTGGGGCATTGTATCCTGGTTTGAGGTGTTAGTGTTGACCAAAGCAATCAATTGCCAGGCAGTTGTCGATGTGGCCCAGCGTCCATTTTGGTAGCTATTTCTGAAGCTTTGTCCTCATAGTATTTGGAAGAATTTCCAGTTGAGTGGGTTGTAGCACACTGACAACGCCAGTCGGCCAGAGTTCAAATTCACTTGTTGATTTCATTTTTCCAATTGACATAATTTCAAGTTTTTAATTTTAATTTTGCTATTTCCTTATTCAGGCTAGTAGCTTGTAGTTGCAAGGTGGAAATCACTTGGTCCTTTTCTTTCATTGCCTTCTTGCACTGGTTCAATTCTTCATGGAGATTATTGTTTGACTCATTAATAGCATTAACATCATCATCAAGATTATTGATCTGTAGATTAAGACAATCAATAGAGTCTCTAGTTTTTGCCCGTTGGGCCTCAATTTGGGTTTGCCAGTAATTTATTTTTTCGGTGTATTCATCCTTCATCTGCGAAATTTGGGCGCTCAAACATCAATACTGGTCACCATCTGCAGTCCCAGCCATGAGCGCCATTGTTGAATATTTGGGCTTCACCTGATGGCTGGTTTGTTGTTTGGTGGAGACTGCAGCTTTGAGCATCTAATGTGTGAGGACAATATACAGGATGGTGCTTTAAATTTATGATATAGCTTTTTGGTAATACTTCAATTGTATACCCGGTTATTTCACTTGGATGATGGCACGCTGCCCTAATCCTACTGATCCCAAGTGAAAATTGACTTTAATATAAAATAAAGTGATAGTGCAAAAATTTTATAAAATAAATTAGAAACTTAATCCAGAAGTTAAAGGATGATTTTATTAGTGTAAATGTAAGGGTTATTTATAGGGTTTGATGTTAACCACATCTTACCCATAACGCCTTACTTTCAGTGACCCTTGGCCACATAAAAAGTTTGTAATGATGTCTACAAATACTTTGACTCAGGGCATCATGTTCAGCCTCAGAGTTGGAGTAAACACTATCATCATTCTTGATATGGCATTTTGTCATATCTTCAAAATAGCTGAATTGATTTACTTTCACATGTAATTGGCAGCACATACCAAGGCAATTTGTATCACTAATTAGTAATTAATTTGATCAAAAACTCAACTGACATTAAAAACTAATTTTGACATAGACCAACAAAGCCCACATGCCCAAGTCATTAAATCAAAACTTAAATTTAAGTTTGACCTAACCAACAAAGCCCTTGAGCCCATGTCATCATAGTCAAATATAATTAAGTGAAATCGCTAGGCCACAAATTCAAGTTCAGATATACTTAGGATATCTTTGGTTTATAAAAAGTGACAATATAGATTCAGTCAACCATTCAACACCTTCCTAAAATTGCTTTTGATAGACTTGTGTGGGAGGGTACTGGGAAGGCTATCAAAACTAATAAAGTTTGTAAATAATTTTTTCTGTTGGGTGCATTCCACATATACTGTGTGGCACTCCACTGATTCTAAAGGTAATTTTAACCTTTGCAGCTTCATCAGCTGCCGCTTTGGTGGAGAAACCTAAGTCAAACTAACTACAATCAAAGTTTCCTTTATGGAAGGTAGCAGAAGGGAATAACTTCTCCTGCTACTCTGACAACTTGCCAAAGATGGGGTCTACTACCCCACAATATATGCAGATAATATGACAACTTTGAGATTGGCAGATGAGAGCTCTAGTGGTCCAACATAACACTTTGCAAAGAATGATGGTACAGGGTGTGGCAGAATACCCCCACATTTTGCCAAGTCACAGCACCATCACTATGGAGTGGAGTATCTGCGGTGTAGGTTTCCAGTAGCATGCGCCTTGCCATTTAATTTGAATCATGGCATAGACCGGTATACATCATGCATCTGTTGTTGAGCCATTTAACTGAGAGAACAAATCTGTGATCACCACGCAGAGGGCTTTTCCAATACATTTTGAGCTTAATCACATCGATGCCATCCTGAACAGAAAAACTATAAGGTTATAGGGTGAAAATTTTTGGTCTACAGGGGCAGCATTAAAACAGGAACTATCTGGAAGACCAGTGTTTGAACATCAGATGTTATCGCTGTCAGACAGTCCATCGTGCAATCTCCCAAACGTTCATCCCAAAACATGCTTTTGAAATGCGAATGTCTGATCAAAGTGTCAGTAGAATTTTAGACGCTGATCTGAAATGCCACCCTTACAAAATGTTGGTTGCCCAACAACTTCAATAAAGTGATGGCAGAACCTGATGGCATGTTGTAAGGCTAACCTTGAGAAGGTTTCTACAGATGATGTGCTGCTCCCAAGTGAATAAGCTCACTTTCACTTAGATGGCTCCATGGCTAAGCAGAATTTTGGGTATTGGGCCAAACCAAAATTTGACCGCTTCATGAAAGGCCTCTAAATCCACATATCACTGTTGGGTGTGCTGTTAAAATGGTTGTTTGAGGTCCATACTGTTTTGAGAAAGAAGGCCAAATGGTCACAGTGAAGCCTGCTCAGTGCAAATGTACACCACTTTTTGTAACCAAAACTTGCCGCACCTGGAAATTTAAGTGTAGTTTCAACAGGATCGCGCCACTGCCCACCCCACCAGAAACTCGAAGGCTGTTTTTGAGAGACCTGTTTGCCAGGTGCTTGGTCATATTACATGGTGACATTTGGTAACCTACATTATCACCTAATCTCACCCCTTGCAATTTTTTTGGCCATCTGAAGGCTAATGTCTACCTACATCGGCCACAAACCGTTGATGGCTGAGGGCTGCTATATGCCAAGGAATTGCTTTGATAACACATATCACCCAGTGAGGGATTCAAAACTTTAGTAACCCGTTAGAAATGTGTATCGTAGGTCACTAATTAGGTGATAGCATTTTCAAAACCAAGTAAAAGAAAATGTATACTTATCCTTTTACATTACGTAATAAAATCTAGGCTAGCTTTGCTCAAGTTTTTTTTTGTTGGCCATTTAAATGTGGGAGGTTTTCTGCTGCACCCTGTACAAGTCTATAGGTGGTGGAATTCTGACTTGTCTATAATCGCACCCTGTAAACTCTGAGACTCCTGGTGTGTATGCTTGTTACCGGGGGGATTAGTGCGGCCAAGGGGTGGGTCCCCTTTAGCCACAGCGGCATATGGGTGTTGGTCTTTAACCATAATCTTATCCTTAGTTATGGTCCATTTATTGGCTCAGTCGATAGTCAAATTGAAACAGTTATTAGCAATCAAGTGTCGCTGATGAGAAAAATTATGAGATGATTTGTCATTAGCAAAGATAACTTTGGAGATTTTAGTGATCTCCAAGTAGGATTTTATAATTAGGATAATCTAGAGCCAGAATAACTTTTAAAGGAGATAATGTGCCATTAGGGTAGGCTCTAGCCTCAAGTTAGTTTTTGGGCACTCATTAGATTTATTAAGCTAGCGACCATTTCTCTATTTTCTAAAGGTTTATACGATTATAAGAGAATTGCATCAACCCCACCGCACGCGGCGCAAAGTTGGAGGCCGTCAAGCACGCTTGGTAAGAAGGGTAGAACCTACTCGATTAACGCAACTCTACAAGATAAAAAACGTCCAGTTGGGGCAATAGAGGAGCGGTATGGGGTTGGGTTAAAGCGTACTAAAGCTCCAACCCATGCCATCGAGCGGGGGCAACCTTAACGAATCAACTTAAGCCAAAACTTTCCGAAGGGGTTTAATCAAGCTTAGCGTCACCTCGCCCGAATGGGGGATGTTTACGGTTTACCAGGCATAGTCAAACCGCCTGAGCGTGGCGGCGGAGGCATCGGCATCCTTCCGCGCCTTCGCCCGCATGTAGAAGATGGGGCAGTCCTTGCTGGAGCACAGCACCTCGTTGTGCACCGAGCCCTGGCACCGCTGGCATTCGGCCCAGAGCCGGCTGAAGCGTACTTCAAGATCCTTGAAGGACTCCACCTACCGTTTTAGCTGCGGCGCAGATACGCGGTACCTCTTTGCGGTAGAGCTCCGGGAGGCGGGGGCGGCACCTATCGCAGACGGCCGTAGCTGCAAGGTTAGTATTTAACGGCGAGCTACCTTCGTCCTTGAGGACCGCCTTGCAGGATAGGCAGGTGGCCCGCTTGACGGTGAAGCTCGCCATCATGCCCGAGGCGGGGGCGCGGACCCGCACGGTGCGGGTATGGTCCCCGGTGAGGAGGGCCTTGGCCGCGGCCTCCCCCAGGATGGGATCGAAGATCCGCAGGAGGGGCTTTGACAGCTGGTTCTCGAGGTAGTACTGGGTGTCGATGGACAGGTTGTTGTCCAGAACGTAGATGGGATCCTCCGAGCGCTCGTAGCCCTTGGAGTCCTTCGGGCCCTTAACCATCACGTACGCCACGCGATCCCCGAGGGCGGGGGCGGAGCCTAAAGGGTCAAAGGCGGCCGGGCTGTGACATACCAGCATCCCGCTGGCGCATCTTCTCGGCAAGCTCGCTGTGGGGCTGCTTGGAAGCGTAGTCGGCCTTGGCCAGCGACTTTGTCAGAACCAGCTGGGACATGTCAATCTTGTTCTGGAGTAGGTCCGAAATCACGCGTTTGGCATAGCTAAACGTTAGGCCGCCCAACCAGGCTTACGCTGCGGCCCCCTCGGGGTCGCGGTCGATGAGGGCCTTCTGAAGGCAAGTGCCAATGACCGTCGAAACCAGCTGGCAGCTATCGCGGCGGACCGTCTGAAGCTTAGCTGGCGGAGGGGGGTTACCTCGATGCCCTTGGTGTCCAGCTTATCGTATCGCTCGGGAGTCGACCAGTAGAGGCCGGCGTACCGCTTCTTGCTGATGAGCAGATATGGGCAGTACACCTTCTCGAACTCTAGGCTGATGGGCTTGACAAAGTGCATCGACACGAATTCGGCGGCGCGCTTGCCCATGGCCATCGCCTCCTCGATGGTGGCGGTGTGGAAGTTGACCATGACGGAGTCGGTGTCACCGTAGATGACGTTGGCCCCAGGGTACTCGGCCTCCACCAGGCGCTGGGTTTGATGGATCATCTCCCGGCCGTAAGCGGTGACGGAGGAGGAGATCTGCAGGCATGGAAGCTTGCCGACGTTGGCGCCCGTGAACCCGTAAACGGAGTTGGCGGAGATCTTGAGGGCGAGTTGCCGCCCGTCAAGCACGGCCCGCTTGAAGGGGTCGGTCTCCCGCTTCAGGTCCGCCTTGGCCCGCTTGCGCGCCGAGATGAGGTCCTCAAGGATAATGGGCAGCAGGCCCTTGCGCCGGGAGGGGGTGACGAAGTAGTCCCCCCTGGGGGTACAGATGTAGTCCTGGTTTTCGACGAACCCGAGCCGGGAGATGGTCTCGCGACTGGTTAGCGTGGTGTAGCACAGGTTGTGGGCCATCATGATGGACGGATATAGTGAAGCGAAATCGAGGGTGGCGATGGGGTCCGTGTAGTAGCCCTTTTCAGGCTCGATCACCGTGGCGCCCTCGTACTGCTCCATGGCGCCCTCGACCTCGTAGTGAGGGATAAGGAGATCCTTCTCGATGGCTTTGCGGTACAGCTGCGAGACCACCTTGATCTGCTGGCCACGCGTCAGCAGGTAGCTGAATGGCACCCCTGTGACGCGAGCCATCTCCATGTAGTTGAACAGGCACATGAGCTTGTCCATCAGCCGCAGCGGCAGGTACGCATCCTTGAGGCAGTAGACCGCCAACCGCCGCCGCGTCTCGGCATCCCCCTTCCACAGGTCGGTGATGATGGAGTGGTGCACATCCTCCTTCGTCTCGCCCAAAAAGTGCTCGCACACCGCGTTGAGGGAGTAGGACCGAAGTTTGTAGTCGCGCTGCATCACCTGCAGCATGTCCAGCTGCAGCCGGCCCTCGAGGTTGATGGCCTTGGTGTCGCGGCTGCCGTAGGCCCGGGAGGAGAAGTGGGACTCCTTGACGACGCTGCGGATGTTGCCCACCCGGCCCAAGTAGGGGAAATTGTCCAGCCCCAGCTTATTGGCGCGGTCCAACAGGTACGGCAAATCAAAGTTGGTGGTGTTGTACCCGATCACCAGGTCGGGGTCGGAGGCCCTAAAGAACTCGCCCCAAGCCATCAGCATCGCGCCCTCCTCCTCAAAGCAGTGCACCTGGGCCCCAGCGATGGGGGCGCAGCTTCCCAAACTGAAGATGACGCGGACCAGCGGCCCAGCCTCCCCGTGCACCTGGACAAGGCCAGCAATCTGGATGATGGGATCGTGCAGAGGGTCGGGGAAGATGCCCTTGCGGCCGGCACATTCGATATCGAAACTGAGGACCCTTAGGGGCCCCATGGCGGACCATTCGCCCTCAGGGGGGTGGCTGATGAGGTTGTCGTAGCTGACGTCCACCTCGTATTGGCAGTGCGACACCTTGCCCTTGGAAGTGCGGTAGTAGCCCGCGGGCAGCTCGATCCAGTTCCCACCCACCACGCGGGTGTCAATCATGAAGCGCAAAAGATACTCCAGGTTGGACTCGTACGTCGAAGGGCTGTAGGTCCCGAACCGCCCAAAGCTGATCCCGCCCTTCAACGCCCGGCGGACGGCAGCGATGCAGCGGGGGTTGAAGAGACTCAGCTTGATGAACGGCACCAGGCCCCCCGAGTAGTAGAAATAGATGCTCTGTTTGTTGACCAAAGTGATATCCTTGACGGTCTCCAGTCCGACGTGCTCCTCGATGGCCCGGTGGAGGCTGGGTATATCGCCTTCCACGAACTCGTTGGGCGCAGGGAAATAAAAGTAGGGGTAGAAGTTATGCACGGTGCATAAGACGGTGGCGCCCAACTATCAATTTAGTACCCCTACTAGCTAAACTTACCTTCGTGATGCCATACATGCGAACGAGGGGCTTTTTGCCGTCAATGGCGAGGACCTCCTCCATTTCCAGCTGCTGAAACACTAACTTGGGTTAAACCCCTTGCCATAGCCTCAAGTTACCCAAATTCTCGCTGTCGGGGTCAAGTGGAGGTACCGGAGGACGATTCCAGTGGATCTCTAAAACATCAATTGTAGTTTAGTCCTTCGCCGTTCCTTGGATGCGTTTGAAGATAAACCAGTTTATCTCGGCCCACCAAAGAGTAAAAAATTCTCACACCCCAACCCTCCGCATAACCATTCAGCTACCTGTCTCCTCTGAACTCTGGCTCGACGCATCACCGGGTTTATACCCCGCAGCAACCAGTTCAGAGTGGCTTGACTTCTGGCGTTTCGATCCCGCCAAGCCCTTCTCCGAGGCGGCCTCGGGCTCGAGCGGCCGACCTTTTTTGAGCTCGGGGTTTAAGGTGGCCATACCAATCGATAATGGTTGCGTAATACCGGCACAGGCTTGAAACGTAAATGCGTCACGCGCGAAGATATCGGACGGGCTAGTTAACCTAGA
The DNA here is from genome assembly GCA_022478985.1 of Massospora cicadina. NCBI lineage: Eukaryota > Fungi > Entomophthoromycota > Entomophthoromycetes > Entomophthorales > Entomophthoraceae > Massospora > Massospora cicadina. The sequence goes on along the minus strand of JAKSZP010007965.1, from coordinate 81,950 downwards.
AACCTTAGAGTTGAGCGTTTTATTGTTAAGCAACTGCACACGCTTAAAAAGTTTCCTCGACCCCATCTTTACGTCAGGTGACGTATGAAATCAGCTCCAATATGAACATTTTACTATAATCCTAAACCGCCGTTTAAAGCATTCCAGGTTCTAATCCTGAGCTGTGGGGAGGCTACCCCATTAAAAACTTCCAGAGTCAAGCTAACCGGATGCGGATAAAGTTTGGTAGTAAAGCTCTTTAATGGGCATAAAACGTTTGAACCAGGGTTCGGCTCAACTTTACTAGTTACGTTTGAAAAAAAATTATTTTTAAGCGGCTTCGTCGGACACAGTGAGCTAACGTTCGAAAGGGCTTGCGCACCGAGTTTAACCCCCAAACCGACAACCCAACGCTCGCCCAAGCTAGCGGAAACGGCGCCAAAACATAAAGTCTATGCTGAATGGTATAATCAACCCTGAAAAGCGACCCTTCGCCAATGAAAAATCCGCCTTTAAATCATGAGCTTTAATTTAAACCCGAAACATGAGATGGGAAGTAAATAACCCTACGAAATCAAAGTGGGGTTCAGCGAACGAGGAGGCGAGGGGTCACCCAAAAATTTAGACCCCGAGAAAGATCAACGACGTGCTACAAAAAACATGGATACCGCCTAATCTTAAGCCAAGATTAAACCTCGAGTAAATTTATCAATTACAGATGATTCTAGGTTACAGTATTTAGTTAAACCAGAAGCATAACCAGTTCACCGCAACGTTTAACTAACTTAACGGCCATCAAAAATTTATAATTTAAATGTTGGCGCGGATTCTACCACCCCACTCGCCTAGTTAAAGTTATCGGCCTACAAATATTATAGAGTTCTAAGTTGTACCTGGATGGATAAACCCCAACGGTGCTGAGGGCAGGGCAGCTATACCCCTTTTATAGGTCGAGCTGAGAAGTTGATTCGTCGAATCGAAGGGTTGTAAATTTGACCTCGGGTCATTCGGATGATCAATTGACCGAATCATGTACAATTTTGTTGATCCCACCCAACCCTTTGGAATCAATTTGGATAGATAGCTTAGAAAATTTTAATTCGATCTCGACCAATAAATAAATAATTCAAGTTTTGTGCAGAATTAAATAGGTTAACTCACATCTCAATCCACAAGTCATTAGCTTCATTCGGTTTTGGGGTTGAAAAAATTCAGAGATGCCGAGTACCCTATCACTAGGCTGATGGGGAAAAAGTTTTTTAACCTTGAAACCTACCCTTAAGTTCCAAGATACTAGGTTTCCTTGTAAAAGGATGAGGGCAGCACAGATTTTTTAAAACTTTATCAAAATCTTATCATGACCCCTGTGAGTGCTATTAACTACACCAAGCGATATTTTATTCCACCGATGATCATTTATGATACAAAGTTGTGAATTTTACATTTGTAAATCAGTTAAAATATCGCTTTATTTTGCTCATGGTAATTTAACTCCTTTTGCATTTGGATGAATACAGCATCGGTACAGTTAAAGCAGATAAGAATGGTTAAACGGGGTGGGAAGGTTGATAATTATACCGACGTAGAATTTAACCAAAGATAAAAGCAATAAAACTAATTGAAGGTAGAACTTGTGGTATACTATATAATATAAAGGCAGATGGATAAAATCGTCTTTATGCAGGCCAACGTTAGGGAAACTATAAGGCTGATGATACAGCTCATGTAATTATCAAATTGTATGATTTAGAAGTAAATTTCATCTGTATAAAGTATTTTATAGCCATATTTATTGGCTGAATACCCATATATTGCTATGGTATCTCAGAAATCTAACCTTTTACAGCGGAAAAGTACATCAATAACACTGCTAAACTTTCAAATTATATTATATATTTGATAATATAACTGAAAGATAAACTTTTTGTTGTACGATGATAATTAACTATGCGTTACAATTTAGATTATAGTCATTGGGTTGAACAAAAGATTTTGACTCTAATCAACAGATTAAGCAGATAATGAAGAACCAGGTATATGACTTATTCATTATCGCCTATCAGAATCTTTATCTTAGGTGCTTGGACCTTATTATAGTATATAATCTTAGTCATCTAACATGAAGGAGAATGAGCTGGCGGATAAAGCTTATACTTAAGAACAAAACTTTAGCTCAGACATACTACTTGGATAGAGCAATTTTAATATCCTTAATTCATTGCACATTATATAAAATTTAATTAATACCACTAATTATGTTAAAATTATTAGCCTTAGCTATATAAGACATAGGGTAGTGCTTAATAAATTTAAGATAAATAAGAACTATATTTAATACCATAACTTTATCTTTTTAGTTTAGGTGTAACCAGCCTGAAATAGCATCTTTATCTTCATCAAAGAGTTAAGTAACTCATATCTTATCTGCTAAATTAGTAGCTTCTCCTATAAATTGTTAAGGAGGTGGAAAAAATTATTTAATCTCGGCTATTTTATACCAATAAGCATGTAAACACCAACGTTGCTCTATCAGTTTATCCTGACAATCAATAAGCATAAACTCTTATAACTTTACTAAGACAGGTAATATCTACTTCCCTCCTAACAGCTTATCATCACCACCCCGAGATAAAGTTAAAATTTACCGCTGATAACTAGTTGCCCCAGATGTTTTTGAATTTTTATTCGAGGTAGGCTGACCTGAGGACAATACTGCACCAATTAAGGGGAATTGAAGAAATGGGAAAGTAGGATAAAACCTGGAAAACCTCCATGCGCAGCATATGATAGACCAGGAACTCCATGGACTGCCTTTACTATTTGCTATCTTGGTTCAGGGCATTGGTGCGCAATGCCAACACAAATCAGAATTGTCTTCTACTAAAGTTTACTACCAGGATTGAACTCTGAGGGCAGTGGTAGAGGGTCCATATTTTACCACTGGGGTATCCTCCCCTTAGTTGCTACACACGTTAATGGACACTTTTTAGATTATGAGATTGATATCTGATATAAAAAGATATTCTCATTCCAGGTAAAGACTATATCCACATATTGCCATAGCCAATTCTATAATTTATGGTAAAAGAAACCAAAAAGGAGGTCTAAAAAAATCCCCAAAGAAGTGGCTACAAACCATAAAAGATTGTTGAGGATCTAATTATGGTAAATGATAAAGAGACTGGGTAGTGGCCCTTTTAGCTTTAGATTCTCACCCAAACAATTCTCAAATTATAAAAAGGTCTAACTTTACCTTAAATCAATAAACTTATAAACTATAGGATCACGGAGATGACCAAATCCTGGCATTATAGTTGAGCCAAAGTTGCAGCGGCCTTATAGTTCTTTTAACTTTAATCCTAATCCAACCTACCCCAATTTTTAGTATTAGGCATGCCAAGTTAAACTGGGCTGTAAGTGTTATTGTCCAACCACCCACCACAACTACCACAGCCTACAAAACCACACTCCACCTCTTAAAGTTGGAGCATGTGAAATGGTGGATGGGGTTGGACCATATAAAAAGTTATGTTAAGGGTGGGGTGCTCCCAATATTGTTTGACAACTATCAGTGGCAAGTTAACTTAAAGGTTCCAGCATAGTATCCCATTTAATTTTAGCTAACCAGCAAGCCTTTTCCATGGCCTTGATCTTTACCAGCGCTATATCCACCATCGTTTTTAGTAATTTATTAAACTAGAAGATTTTGGGGTAGATTTTAGTGTTAAGGTAGGTGAAAAATAATTTAACCCACATTATTAGCTGGGTGCTGGGTTTTAGGGTTGGCAGGTGGGGAGGTGGGCTTAGGAAGACAACAACACCGAAGTTGAAATGATCACTATTATCAAAGGATTTAAAAAGGGGGGCCAAACTGTAAATTTTAATAGTATATACACCCTTGAATTTGATCAACTGTAATATTCTGGAGGTGGTTAATTCCCATGTCAAACATCAGATTATGCTTCAACGCCAGCCAAACTTGTTGACCCAACCAATTTTTGTCTCTTACCTCTTCCATATTGCTTAGAACATATTCAAATTTTCTAAGTATGCAATTTTACCTGAGGATACCCAAGTATCAAATTTACAACTGAAGATGCTCCTAGTTGAGCCCTTAGCTTAGAAGGGGAACTTGAATCTATGGTCCCACCTAAAAATAGATGTCTAAATTAAACACATACCTTTAAGATTCTTTGAAATTACTGCTCTATCAAATCACAAATTATAATAGGTTTGAAGTTGGGAGTTTAACGTAAGTTGTGAAACTAAACAAGGATGGGCAACATTTACCTGACGCTCATCCATAGTATGTTCCAGATCCCATGATTGGGTTGATGGAAACGCCTTAGGATTAGTTTCTCTTTGATTCTAGAGGATGCAAAGTTCTATGCAGCTTGACAGCTGCAAAAGGGAACCTTACATTACTTTCCCTTAAAGGATACAGTTTAATCCCCCTTTAGGGGCGTTTGACAAGACATTACTTTTGTGTGGGACTGGGAGTTTGGTTGCTGCTATAGTATCTGAAAGCGTGTTGGTAATGCTGGTGCTTTAGGATGTGCCTTATGGAATTGTGTAACCAGTCCAGACAGTTGGCACAATCTCTAGCAGGAACCCACCTATCTTCATAAGCTGGATAATCTCTCCACGTCACCAAATATTACATGCTATGCTTGCCCTGTTGAGAACACAAAATTTCCTATACCTCAGGCTTGGGGGTGCCATCCATCATGTTAGGTTAAATTTCTGCATGGTTTTTCTCATTAGGTGGTGCCATGGATGAGGCCATGAGAGTACCAGGATACTACACCTTGACTGATGGACAGGGTCCAATCTCAAACAGGCAAAGTTGTGGGCAACTTTCCCACTGCAGATAGAGTTGGACACCCCCTTTTATAGATTTGGATGTCTAATAAATTTACCAAACGCTTAGGACGATGTCATACAAAACATTTTGATACCTGAAGCTCATGGGGATTTATAGAATGCAGGTGAGAAAGCTTTCAAGATTGACTATAAATTTTGACCCCCTCTTATATCTCTGGGTTACAAAATAATTACAATTAGCCAATGATGACTAATGACCCAACCAAATTACCCCAATGGGAACAATTTTTCTAACATCTTAAAATTAATAAAAGTAGCAAGCAACCAAATTTGAGATTTGTGCAGAAACTTGGTGAAAGTGCACCAAACTGACGCCATCTAATGAATTGGAAGGTGAATAGAATTTTATTAAACAGGTAACAAAGTAATTACTAAGGAGAGACCACAGCCCAAAACCTAAAAGTGGGGACTGAGTGATGGGATCCTAGACATCCAGGTTCAGGGTAATCATGAGAAGGAGAGTACAGAGCCTTAAATTAAGTAAAATGGACAAAGCAAAGCAAGTATAAATCATATGGCGCCTGATTAGGGGATCACTATGGCCCCAATACTGCTACAAATTCTCGATCTTTTTTCAAATTTCAATCATCTTTAAATTTAAATTTTATTTGAGGTGGGCCAACATGGGGATAATACCGCACCAATTAAGGGATCAAAGAAATGGGAAAGGGGGATAAAACCTGGAAAGTATCCTTGCACAGCGTATGATAGGCCAGGAACTCCATGGACCGCCTTTGCTATTTGCTATCTCAGTTTGGGGCATTGGTGCAAAATGCTGGCCAGTGGTACTGAAATGGAGCAAGAGGTACTATTGAGTCTATCAATACAAATGCCATGCTGGAAAAATGCCAGATTATGCCTTGAGGAGAAAGTGCTGGCAATCAACATATCTATCTTCTTGAAATTGTGTTATGTTGCCCATGTGCTGCCGATGAGCCCAACCCTAGAGAAAAAATCAGTACAATGCTCCAAACCTTCCTATGGTTGAAGGCAAAAGTGCCACTGATAGCACTAGAAACTCTGTCAAACTAAAGTACAAAGGAGGCATGTGCCTTCTGGATTTTGAATCCCACGCTTGGCAGATATGAGCAAAGTTGTTCCTTAAACTGACACAAATGCACATGCGCTGCCTGACCCTAGCTTGGAGCGTGAACTGGGCTTGAGCTCAGGGCCTTCAGGAGCTGGTCTCACCCAGCTCACATGAATTTATGGCGTGACACCTGTGAATACCTTCCCAAAAAGGCACCTCACATTATTGGTGACTGTGCAATTGAGCAGTGCACATGAGCGGTTGGTTGTTCGAATTAATGGATCAGGATGCTGACCAAAGCCACAGGAAAGGCCCATTGTCGAATTCCACAATGATTTCTGTGACAAATTGGGAAGAACAAAATTTAATCATCCACAAATATGCTTCCAAGTCAATCAAAAGCAGCTACAAATTGACCCAGATCAAATATGGGGATCTGCTACTGAAACCTGGGTGCAACCCACCCGCTTGACCATGAATCTTGAATGACTGGGCAACTGAAGGCTATGACACCAACTACCAAATGCAGGAGTTGATCTCATGCCTGAACTCCCAACTAATAATAGCCAAGCAACAGTTGGTAACCTGGCAGATCCTCCACCGCACATTTATATCTATTAAACACAGCAGACTGGATTATCTGCACAAGGAGTTCCCTTTATGCACTGAACTGAAAGCAGATATTGCTCACTGATATTATGAAGGCGCTGTGTTCAAAAAATATTGGTCCATGATGTGCTACGTCCTGTCAGGTGAACAATTGCTGATGGAAATGCATCTGTTGCAGGACCTTTTTTGCAAAAACCCTGCGATCATCCCCAATCCAATTGCAAGCCTTCATCTACCATTATTGTCTATGAGTGATACACTTGGTTCTTGTTGCCAAGAGTTTGGCCAATGAGCGCCCCCATCACAAAGGTTTGGTGTGAAGACCATTCAGATTATCTCTGATCAGCTCTGAAGGATTATGAAATTCTTGTGCCTAATTTTGTGTGTTACAAAGCTGCAAATTGGGCTTTTCCTACCGGATCTCTCATTGTACATGATGAAGCAATCGATTGATTAAAGATTGAATGGCCTGTAAGACCGCTGATGCTAGAACTGTGGCTAGTGATGGTGATCACTGATCAGCAATGATGGGGGTGCTAGGTCCCTAGCGACCCAAATACCTGGTCCTTTATCCTCAACCAAATCGCCTGTGTTCCGCCCTCCCCTCTTACTTTGCTTTAATTTTTAAATAAAGTATGGAGTTTTTAAAAAAATTGGTGCACAATGCCAACACAGTCATAATTGTCCCCTACCCAAAGTTCATCTACTGGGATTAAACTCAGGGAGGCAGTGGTAGAGGGTCCATATTCTACCACTGGGGTATCCTCTCCAATTTTAATCATTTTTATATCTTGAATTTACACCAGAAATAAAAAAATACTTCACTTTTACTTTAATAATTTTTTTCTACAGAATCCCAGTTTATTTTTTGTTTCACATACCAGTTTCAAATCTAATCATCAGTAACCAATATGTAATTAGCAATTTGATCAGAATAGAGTAAATAGAGTAATCAGTATAAAAGCTTCTATGTTTTAACGGGACACTCATTTATGTAGATACATTGGAGCTGAGATGCTAAGGGAGAGGTTGGATAGAATTCCATAATGTCATAAGGGCCAGCGTAAAGTGAACATATTAGAGAGTGTCAACAGAGTTTCACCATGGGCATAAGCAGTTTATGTAAGATTAATGCTATATCAGATAGCATTAATAGAGAAGTTGATCATTGAGATGATCATGCTCTTCCTGACAGTTGTCTGGTGCCTAATCTTCGCAGAACAGATTTCTTGAGCAGCAAGTATGCCTCAAAAATTAAGCAAGCTGAGGTCAGTAAGCTTACTAATAGTAATAGGGAAGAAGCATGGAACAATATGTGAATATTCCTATGATATGATATATTGTGATATAAAAATTTACAGTTTAAGACTTTGGAAATGGGGAAAGGACCTGCTTTTTTTAGAAAGCTGATTTACAACAAGGCATCTTGAGATGCAATTTTTTGGCGTTGACTATGACCAGCTTACCCATTTGATAATCTAACACTGCTTGACTTTTATTATCACCAATTTTTTGACCCCTTTTTTCAATTATGTCATTTGCTTCTGCACCTGTTGATGTATTTTCATAATATGATAGACAAACTTAAAGCTGTTTGGATTTCTCCTTCTTTCCTTGGCTCAAAAGTAAACGTTGGATTGTAGCTTAAATTAGCAAACATATTGGACCACCTGTTGCTAGTATTAGGCATCAGGCATAATAAGAAGCTTATAAAACAGACAATCTCTTTGGGAGAATCTTGAAATAGCCTACTCAAGGTTTTAGATGAAATCCATTGATTTACTTTACAAGAAAATTGACTAGTAGTAATATATCAGCTGGTACCAGAAAATTATTTTTATGTTTGACTCAAGGCTTAAATCCCCAAGAGGAATTGATTGGTTAAAGTAAAGGAAGTATGGGATGTGAGGCAATAACTCTATTTAATATTATTGAAACTGCAAATTGACCAGTGCCCTTAAAGGAAACAAATATGGAATCAGCTCAGCGATTAACTTGTATAACACAAAATCTCATCCAAATGGGTTATTCAGAGCACATTTCACATCTGCAAAATTTGTGCTACAAAGGCAATAAAGAATTTGGAAGCGGTATCCAATAAATAGCCTAAATTCAGATAGCCCCCCTCTATTAAGTATATTGCTCATTTTTCTTAGAGGGATTATATTGTTAGAAGTAATGTATAAAATCATCAAAGCCAACTTCTGAAAAATTACAAATTTATAATTCTCCAGTTTTGATGAGTTTCCTTAAATACTTCCCTTTACCTCTTACCATAAGATGGGTACTTTTTTGAGTGTGCCTAAGCGAGATTTGGGCATCCTAAAAATACTTGTTAATGTCTTGGACACAAACCAAGTATTGACTGCCAAGTTTTATAGGAATTACCGCCATTGAGCCTCTCAAAACAGAAGCCCCTAAAACTGTCAAAAAATGAAGATAATTTTTGTCACAAAATAAAAATCACCAGGTCAGGAAATCTCATCATAACTTTATGTTGGTTGAGCCTTTCAGACTTAGTGGAAATATAAATCTTAAAACTAGTATATTATTGAGACAAAATGACTTATCAAAAAAGGAGAATGATCAGTTGTATCCAATCAGAGAAAATCAATAAGATTCTTGAGGATTTTTAAATTTTAAGTAAGTGTAAAGCAAAGGATCATAAATTACCTGCATTAAAGCTGCCTCTTTTTTATTTTTTAAGTAGATAATCTCATCAAGGCGCTTGCAATTTTAGTAGAACTGCACCCCCCACATTCCATTAAAGTATTCATTGTGCAAAGCCAAGAAATTATAGGAACAGGGGAAGATGTTCTTGTGAATGTTCCACTAATGAAGAAGGATTTTATCCATTACCTATTTCACCTTAGTAATCTAAGCCCTCATTGTAGTCTAAAATGGGTGAATGAAAGAAATCCACATCATGAATTCAAGTATCTCATAGAGAGAAAACTTATTGACATCAATACGCTTTATATGAATTATGAGTACTCTTAATTATATATTTCTTAACTGCATCTGAGGTCATAGGCAAAGATCACGTTTATATCTAAAGGAAATACACAAATAGTAATAAATAATAGGGACCAAATGTCAAGTTGATAAATATTTTGTAAAATGACTGTTTATATTTAACTCATTGTCTATGGAGATATGGATTCATATAAGATATACTCAGTGGATATAGTAACATTTAGCAAGCTATTGATGGTAGCCAATGATGGGTGAGATCTTTGGAGTCTTATCTATTACAATTTTTTTTGAAAATTGAGCAAGGGGAAAATCTGTGACCCAAGTATCTTGTGATGCAGTGACTTAACAATGAAATTATTGATTTGAAGACTGATCATTCCTCTCAATTTGGACACCAATTTTGAGATGGTAGGATGGCAACCTATAAGCTTTGATCTACAAGTTACCACACAACGCATCCTAGAATCTCAAAGTAAAATGCGGATATCTGTCACTGATTATCTCCTGTAGCCCCAAACAGGAAAATACATGGAAAACAATGATTTTTAATCATTGATCCGCCGTAGTTGATGTTTAGCAGAGGATAATTATGGAATATTTTGTGAATCTATTGCAACCACCATGATAGTTTTTAAACCCTTTAGACATGGGTAAGCTCACAATGAAGTCCACTGAAAGTGAAGTCTATGGGCCTTTGGCTTGTTTTAGGGAATGTAGGAAACCTTTGCGTCCTGTACTATCACTTTTGTATTGGGCACAGGTTAAACATTGTACTCAAGCAGGAACATTTTTTTAAGTTCATTCCAGTCATACCCACTTTATATGAAATTGATGTAATTTTTTAAGCCTGGTTGCCCCATGGTGGGGAGATCATGATATTCCCTTATGACATAGGAACGCAAGGAAGAAGGAACCTAGACCTTATCAAAAAATAGTCTACCCTATCCTTTTTGGGAATACTATACAGATGGGGCCTTACTTGCTTAATTTTAGTTTAAGAATTAAGACCTTAAATGGGAAAAAGGCTGGTATTCTGAAAAATCATCAAGTAGGGAAAGTACTTTGGCCAATGAGCTTGAGAGTGATTCAATTGAACAATCAGCACCATCCAGCGCAAAAGAAGTTTCAGGGACATTGGGTTCCTTGGGAACATGGGGCTTAGGTTTGGGATGTGGTGTAGAGGGAGCAGACGAAGCAATAGCAGGAGGTAGAAGGGTCACTATCTGCTCATGAGAAATAATCACAAACTCTGAGTCATCATTAATATCAGGGCTCATAATGTATTTTGGCTAAGGATATCTGTCAAGATAAGGGCAGGATACTTTAAAAACTCAAATTGAGTGTGAAGTTAAGAGATCACGCTGAATTCAGGCTTGCCTGTATGCAATTTTTGCGGCTTACAATATTAAAGTAAGAGACTTGTAGTCAGTGTGCACTACAGTATGCTTAGTTCAGTGTAACAGATATCACTAATGCATCAACTACCAGGTGACTGCAGCCAATTCCTCATCATAAATGGCTAGAAGCGCTCAGTTATGCCAACTTTCTGAAAAAAAGCCCCTATATGTTTCTAACCATCATTTTCTTGCAATAAATGGCACCCACAGCCATTTCTGAAGCGTCATAAGCATTTTAAAGGGCTTAACTTCATCAGCATGGCGGAGTAAAGTTGCAGTGGTGAAAATATGTTTTTAGCTTTAGAAGCGTGTTGACACTTAGGAGTCCAAATTAAAGGCGCATTATTGCTAGTGAATGAATGAAAAATTGATGCCAGCTCTGAGATAACTGGTAAAAACTTCTTCAAGTTGGTGATAGACAAGGAAGCTATGAAGTTGTTTCTGCATCTCAAGGGTGGTCCAAGAACATACGGCATCCAGTTTAGAAAGTGCAATATTATGACCATCTTATAATACCAAATCCCAAAGAATTGAACTTTAACCCTCTAAAAATACACTTGGAGGATTGGCATATATTCCTCCTTGTGTAGGGCTGCAACCACAGCCACCATATCCTTAGTATGTCTCTTAGGATTAGGAGAGTGAATTGGGATATCATCAACATAGGCTACTGCACAGTTAACCCTGAAATCCCTCATAACATTATCAATGAGGCGCTGTGAAACTGTCTGTGCGTTCTTTAGTCCAAGAAGCATTACTTTTAACAATTATATTCTATAGCTAGTTTAGATTGCTGTTAGCCAATCCTGGCTAGACCTCACCTGCAGTTGGTAGAAAGCATTTACCAATTCAAGTTTTAAGAATCCTAGATTCAAAATTGCTTTGGCAATATCATCTTAAAGGTGTATATGTTTGAATATGGGTTTTACTATGGTTAATGGGCATAATTAACAAAAATATTAGAGTGACATCATTTATTTTAGTGAATACCCCTGCATGAAATGGGGCAGGTTTTCTTAATCATTCATCTCTTCGCCATCACATCATAAATTCTATGTTTTGGAGTTTGATCCTCTTAGCCTTGTAGGGATACTATGGAAGTTTTGCTTTTTATATGCTCAAAATCAGCTGAAAGCTCAGATCAAACTCTGAGTGGATCAAAAATGGGTGGCGCATTTTTATATTAAGCACAATTTCAATAGTCTCTACCCTGTGGCAAAGTAGACAGGTCAAGCATGATATATGTAAGAGAATCTACCACTTTAACTACCAATACATTTTTTAACTGCCAACGCTAGTAACAGGGAGACTACCCTGATTATACTGGATAATAATTCCTTGTCCTCTAAAAGAAACACCGCCAGTATACAACCATCTTAAGTCCTACATATAGAAGATAAACGCATATAAGAGATATGAAGTCCTTTTAAGGATAACAACAGCGTAAGAAATTACCAGCCAGTCAAAATGACGTCACCCAAATTAAATGATTCCTGCTGGGTGAAGTGATTAGTATGTGAAGAAGAAAACGCTTCCTCTGAAGGCTATATAACTTTGTCACATTTATATCATTGAGGGTGCAAAACAATTTATGATTATCAAGTATAGAGTAGTTACATCTAAAACAGCCAATGACAAAGAGATGGCCAAAGAATCATCCAAACCAAGCTACCATGATGGATGCAAAAAATCTTCTATCTGAATACTACCAAAAAGGCAATCATCCATTATTGAAGGCCGTTCAGAACCCTGAAGTGAGGCGTATTGGAACCACACCATTGTAAAAATCCTAACTTTATAATCATAATACTAAATTGGTGAAGAAGCAATAATAATAAGTAATACACAACAGAACCAAAAGCAGGTACAAGCAAGGGGCCTCTGACCATCCAGTTAAGAAATAACTACTATGAGATGGAGATTGCAGATAAAAGCATTAAAACAAATGGATGCTGCCACTAAGCCAGAGATTAAGAAGAAACTGCCCTGAGGCTCATGAAACTGTTACAGTAACGCTAAATATCATTCCCATAGTTTTATAATTTACTTAAGATTATAAAAAATCTTATTCTTTAAGTATAAAATTACTTCAATGCTGCTCTAATAAAAAAAGCCTTATACCATAGAATAATAAGTTTTATCCTTTGTTTCCATTTATAAAAGGTTAAAAGAAGAGATCCCCAATAATCAGTCTTGGATCTAAAGGACAGGACATCCATTTATAAGGATGTCATGGTTGCGGATAATGCCAAGGGATAGGTCAGCCAAGGTCTCCATTGAGTCTCATGTCAGGTCAATATGTTGGAGATATGTCAATGAGCATCAGGAAGAATACCACCAGCAGGGCTTTGAACAGCTATAACAAGCCATCAATGATACATTAGGTAGCATCAGAAGAAGATTTACTCAATGAGATATCTAATCTCCTTCAGAAAATAACGGGTGTCTAATATGTGGCCAAAAAACCCCTCTAAAGCAAGTTAGCCTCAAAAGCTAAGCAAGCAAGTGATGACAAGATAGCTGTGGCGCTCACTACAGGGGCAACAATAAAGGATCAGATTGTAAAAAGTGAGATTCCTTAAGGACTTAATGACAATGATGATATGGATGCCTATCATGGTAAAGATTATCTGCTCCTGGAGAGAGAGAGGAGGAAATCTTCCTTTCAAGGCTAAAAATTGAAATGAGAAGTATCATATTTGAGGGGGTGGAAGGCGAGTTGGTAAGGGTGTACAGCTACCAACCTGAAGGTTGCAGGTTTGATTCCCACCCTTCGCACATCAATTGGGGTGCCAGCCAAAGGAAGCTATTGGCGGTTAGTAGGTCTAATAACACGAAAACCTTACCCATGACGTAATCAGAAAAATTTGAGTCTTGATCCGGAGGTGGAAAAACTTTCTTTGATGGAGTTGACCCTGTTCAGGTTTCATGTCATTTCTTTCTTTCTTTTGGTAATGCCTGTCCCCTGGTCAGCTTGCCTCAATTAAATAAATAAAAAGTATCATATTTGTGAAACCAACTTAGGTGTGTCAATGAGACTGGTAAGAGCCCGCATTACCACCATTTCAATTGTGAGTGGACTTTTTCAGCTTTAAATAAAATTATAGCCCCATTAGAGATCGAGGACAAACTATTATTCCTTGAGAACAATGAAAGAATGAACATATGCACTTTAGACAATTATGGAGAGCTTTTATACCAGCCCAATTCCATGCTGTACACCATATAAAAAAATTTTAATGAGTTGAAAAATCAACTGTGGGTTGTACCAAAACCAGAACCTACCTCATCTTGAGCAACTATCTATTTAGTGACACCAAACTTGGATCTTTAATTGACTGCCATGCTACCGCATGGTGCACGTTAACCTAATGAAGAGGATCTGAACTTTAAGCCCTACTTTAAGACCATGTATACACCTAGCGAGGGATCCATTTAAAGTTTCCCACAGATCTACAAAAACAGTATGGATGGCGCAAGGACCACCAGAAGACTCATCATTTATAAAGCTGCATGATTCACAAGATTCAAGAAATTCACATTACTTATTTAACCATGGCTTACCATAGATGTAAGTGAAGAACATTCTCCTATTAGAGTTTAAAAGTAAGCAAGACATCCAAATGTGAAACAAGACTTCTTAGATGTGAAGATGGTAAAGAGCAAGTCAGTTATTAACTATGTTGCACATTACTACCTCAAGGCTCAGAACCTTTGGATAACAGGAGCCATTATTATTGGCTATAAAAATGATGCTACTGGGTATTATAGAGATGCATCCCGCTTTGAAGATAGACATGACCTTAGCCTTCAAGGCCGCAACGTCACTTAAGGCCATCAGAAGGCCTTTACTTAATGTAGAGATCTTAAAGAACAGATTACAAGGCATCAGGGAAACACTTGGAGAACCAGAAAACTTGTCTAAGTCGCTAATGATAAGAATGAAAACCCAGAGATAAAGCTTTAAAACAAGTAGAACGACAGCTTTGGAGAGAACTTACTAGCAACAATTTTCAAAAGCCTGGACAATTTTGGCGCTATTGTCCAAGAATCGCCACTAAAAGAATGATGTACCCCCAAAAGAAGATGTCACCAATGCAGTGATCTGGGTGGATTCATACATTAAAGGGAAGAACGATCATAAAGATGGTAATGTAGTTAGTGCAGAATACCTCATGTTAAGGGCATCCAGAGCAGTAGCTTTATCTGATTGACTACAAGAAAAAAAATATGGAATTGGATCAAGCAAACCTTAGTTGGCATAGATCATTCATACTACCAGGATCATCAACGCCATTAGGGAATGAAAGTATCTCGTGATTTCTACCTTCTGTAGCATAGAACCAGATACCAAGGATATCACTAAGGCCACATCAAAGAGAGTATCTCAGAAGAATTTTGAAGAGTCAGCCACTGATATTTCAATGAATGGAAATCAGTTTGGAAAGAGCATTAAAAATGCTAAAGTGATGATAAAAATGGTTTGCATCTTAGCTATACTGGATACCAGAGCGCTTGTCATTATTTTGTTCTCCAAGGTGATGAATAAACTGAAGCTTATGCCAGATATAGATTATATGTCAAGTATCGGATATCTGGCCTAGATATCAAGCGTGCCTTAGGAGTATATTCAGCATTGGATTTACTTTTTTGAGCAGATGGTTCTGACAGGTCAAGCATTGGTTCTAGAAAACAACCATGTCAATTTCTTAATTGGCATCAGTTTCTACTTGTGTTTGGTGCTAAGATTGACTTCACCGTTATTACCATGAGCATAAACAGTTACCAACTGCCAATGGTGTTCAAAGATGAAGATATCAAGTCACGCAAGCAGAGGACATGTTTAGTGGAAACCAATCTGTCAACATTTTAATTTGCTACACCCTTAAAGAAAAGGGCATTAGATAACTTACTACATGGTTATTGAATAATAAGGCCTACCACTGAACGATATTGAGGCCATGGAAATTAGCATGTTAATGAAAGATGTTATTAATTAATGTAAAGATCCTCCAAACTCAGTACTCAATATATACAGTTAAGTTGGGATCAGAGAGCAGGACCCAAGGGTTCTGCCTGTGTTCTTTGATACCAAATACACTGTGGCAGGATTCTCACTTTATTAGGTGAAGAATTTTTCTAGGGATCATGCCTCACTAATAGGCAACTAGTAGCGGATGCCAAATCAGGCTCCTCATTAACTTAAGGTGAGCCTAATTCGAAGTATTAAGGATTAACCCATATAATATTTAATATTAATTTATAGGTTCAAAACAACACTGGCAACTAAAGCTGAGGATGTCAAAATAATCTTATTGATCAATTGGGTTATGGTGAAATACCAGTTTGACGCTAAATCTCAATCATGTGATCATTTTGGTATTTTATGGCTCTTATGCCAAGGTTTCTGATATCTTAAGTGAGTGAAGATGTTTCCATCACTTATATTTACTAGTTTACGGTATTGGGAATGATCCCTAGATAGTTTTTTTATTGTATGGTTACTGGCGACTAAAATCTGAGAATAAATGATTCCTCTCTATATTATAAAGTATTTTATATATCTATATTGGCAAGCGATGCCAAAAATTCCCTTATCCTAGGCACTTATCGCCTAGCTCTTATCTCCCTTTCACCTAACCTGAATCTTCTCTCATATCCCACTTTTAGCCTTGATGTACTATATATATCTCAAGCTTTATATTAATAAACCTATCGTTTCTCATACTCTCTTAGTCCTATTGTAGTTTTCTTGGCCCGTAGGGCTTACTAACTCTTTGGGGGCTTCAGGGCCCTGAATTAACAAACGTCCTAATTAAGAGTTGCTCCCCCTACGTCCCAACAGAATAATGCTTTCTGCTAGGTGCCCCTGAGCTCCCCATGCATACAATGACCCAAATAGGAGGAGGAACGATCCACATCCTAGCGCCTGCTTGACTATTATTGCGTTAAGAGACCAGGAGGGTTCTCAGTAGGATCAGGTGGGGGTATCCCCAGCTGATCTGATTTTTTATCAAAACTGGGCCTTAAAAACCTAGGTGAACTACCCAGGGCCTCAAAAACCCAGTATGCCCTACCCTAGCCCATGTTAGACTCTCATAAAGCATTCAAGACCAGGATAAGGAGATGACATTAACTAGGTGCTGACAGCGTAAGATGCCAAGAAGGTCCAAAGGCACCTGAAACATCAAGTAGGATCAGGTGGAGCAACACCGTCTGATTTAAATCATTATAACACTACTTCTAATTTAATATTCTACATATTTTACTAACATTAAGATTTAATTTAATTTAATTTAACACAATCACTGAAATTCCTTTTTACTATGAAAATTAGGCATTAGAACAGTTGGAAGTGGCTGATAACTTAATCCCTTAATTTCAATGACTTAAGAGTTTTCTCCCCATCATATTTGGTGAACTATTTCCATCTATCAGCCGTTTCTAATTTTCTGGGGCCAGATCCACGATGATTTCTAAAATACTGCAATCAATGCTGACGTTCTCTTAAATCAGCCAGGCATTCAGTTGCCCTGATGCCTATTTTTTCTGGCAAAACGACGCTGATGCTCTTTCCAGAAATCTCTGATGCCAACTTCACTGCCAATGATTTTTCCAAACACCTTCTTAATACAGCTACAATGCTGATGGTCTTTCTAAGACCTCTTACTAATGCCAGATACGATGCCAATGGCTTTCCTGGGGCCAATCCCTAATGCCAGAGCCTCTTCATAATGATGTTTACCAGATCTCTCCGTGGTATCCATGCCATTCTACGCCTGGAAGATATGATGACCCTCTCTTGGATTTTGACCCCTAGATGAGTCTTGGATGGGGTTCTGTCAAAATTCTATCTTTATTGGGTGAAGCCTCTTACTAAGGATAGTGCCTCACTAATAGGCAACTAGTAGCGAATGCCAAATCAGGCTCCTTATTAACTTGAGTTGAGCCCATTCAAAGTATCAGGGATCAACTCCAATAACTATAATATTACGCTCAACTCAAGTTAGTGAAGAGCTTAGTTTGGCATTCACTACTTTTTGACTAATAGTGAGGCGCAATCCCTAGAAAGAAGAAACAACTATTAAATGGAGAATACTGACAAAACAGATAACTAAATGTCATATAGAACATCACTATCCAGCCTATCCATGTAGAGAAGGTACAAGTAGTCCAAGCCAGATTGACAAGCTGTAATGCCATAGAGACAGTGCATGTAAGGAGAGTGTCTATAACTCTCCAGTTCCCATTGTGGCAGTGCTCGGTGCACAGGCCCAATGTCAGGGAACTAGCCGTTAGTGCCAGAGGGATTAGAGCCCATCAGAGGGTGCTAAAGCAATAACCGCTGAGGCATAAAATTGTAGATTTTATAATAAAAACTCATATAAGGGCGACGCGGTGCACATATCAGATGGGGTTCAGTGGCCCAGGTTGGAGGGATCCTGGGCAGACAAATGGTGCATGAGGGGAGAGTAGAATGGTACTTGCAATGGCAAGTGTAACGGAATGCAAGACCTCCTCAAAGAGGTTCATGCACAGGAGCGTTCTGAATATCATAAAATTTAAAACATTGTAAACGGGGAAAAGGTTTATTCAGGAAGTTGACCAACAAGGACTGTTGGTTGAGGAAAATATATTTAAACTTAACCGGGGAAATAGGGTTAATGCCACAGTGGGCCCAAGCACTGACTCACCGATAAGGCGATACTGCCATCTGAGTTGATGGAATAGACCAAAACTGACTTCACTTGAGTGATTGATTGAAGTTGGATTCAACCTGAGCGCATTATTTCAAAAAAAGAATGGGTTTCAAAACCCTGCTCCTTGACTAATCAAATCAAACCGTCCGCGTTCATTTGGTAAATCGTTCATTTTAACGCCTGGCTCAACATCAAGGGCTGGGCACTAGGCACCCCACTAGGACCAACCTAGGCATATTTTGCCCTTACCCAGCGTTAATCTAGGGTGTGCTTCGTGTCTGAGAGGCCCTGGAGCTTCACCTTTTGGGCCTCCAAGCGCCCAGCCTTATCTTTGGGGTTGGTCCCCACTATTATGTTATGTTCACATGACAGTGCACGCTGTTGGAGATTTTTAGTATGATAGTATTTAATGATGTGACAAACAAGGGGCAAAAGGTGTTGGACTAACTCTGTGATGCATTAACGGACAAGTTCAACATGGGATTAGATGAATATGGGTTGTGCAAAAGAGATGTTCTTAGGATGGATAATGGATCTGCTATACTTTTAAATTTTAAACATACCACAAATTAAAAGCCAAAAATGAAATTATTTACTAAAGGGTTGAATCAGCTATACAAAGCCAGATTAATCAGGCTCTCAAAGAGCCCATGGCTTCAGTGCATACAATATGAAAGAAGGATGGAAAACACCACGTGGTTATGGATTACCAGAAAAAAATAAGGTTACCAAAAAATATTTTACACACTACCTTGAATAGACAATGCCCTGAAGCATTTGGGAGGATCAATTTACTTCACAGCGATGGAACAGGCCATTGGGCACTGGCAGAATGAGCTCTCGCCTGAGGATAAAGAGAAGTGCCCCTGATCAGCAGTCATAGATTTTTGAACCTATGAGGATGCCACAGGGTCTGCAACGCCCCTACAACCTTCCAAAGAGAAATGGCCCAGACCTTTGGTGATCTCATTCTGTCCAGTGTGCTCATTTATCTGGATGACATACCCTTATTGAGTCACACATCCAAAGAGCAATTCAACACCTACAAAAAGTGTTTACTAGACTAAGAGATTATAGACTAAAGCTTAAATAAAGTAATTGTAACTTTCTGAAAAGACAACTAGAGTTCTTAGGACATGAGATCAACCCAAAAAGTAATAAGCCTCAATGAGAAAAGATAAGAGCCATAGTAGCAATGAACAGCATTGAAGTATGCGTGAAATCCAAGTATTCCTCAGGATGGTGGGATGCTATCAACAATTTTCCCCACTTTGCGGACTTGACTGCACCACTCACCTACCTGTTGACCAAGGAAACCAAGTTTATATGAGCCTGGAGCAAGTGAAGACATATTAAGATTGAAAATTAGACTGGTAGAGGCACCAATACTAGATTACATGGACTTACACAAGACGCTTTAATGTATACCAATGATAGTGACATTGGCCTTAAAGTGATACCTGCCCAATTGGATGAAAAGAGAGAGACCATCTTATCAAGCACTACATCAAGGTCTTTAGAAAAGCTTAAAAACTACACTGTGATAGAAAGAGATTTTCTGGCGGCGATAAGAGTAGTGAAGCACCTCTGATACTACTTATATGGAGTACACTTCAAA
The DNA here is from genome assembly GCA_022478985.1 of Massospora cicadina. Classification (NCBI taxonomy): domain Eukaryota; kingdom Fungi; phylum Entomophthoromycota; class Entomophthoromycetes; order Entomophthorales; family Entomophthoraceae; genus Massospora; species Massospora cicadina. The sequence continues at coordinate 61,757 of JAKSZP010007965.1, read as the reverse complement.
GTAATGATGGATAATGCATCACTCCGCTAGCTGCACCTCATGAAGAATCCAGATGGATGCCTTTCAGGACGGGCAGTACAATTCTAAGTTTATGATTTTGATATCATACACAGAGCAGTAAGAAAAAATTATAATGCTGAAAAATTTCTTGATTGCCTGTAAAAACCTCAAAGCACAAGAGCAATTGCCTGTATGGACTGATTAAATTAAAAGAAGAGAAATAGCTATAAGAGAACAATGAAGTGAAGACTGTACTTAGAAGAATTTCTAAAGATACCTGGCATATTGATGGTAACCTTCAGAAGAAGATCAATTACAAGTGGTACTCATGAATCTGACCTAGTGATAGAATGGAACTTATGATGGAAACTCGCAAGCTTATTGGCCTTAGACGATTACAGATAACACTAGTATACCTAAGAGATGTGTTATTGTGAATTTATTTTAGATGAAGTACATCAAGCATTGGACTCTGTTTACAATGCATGAGCTTCAGACCCCTTGATAAGCGCGTTGGGTTCCAGCCAATTTTACCAACGTCCCAGTTCCACAATGCATACATTGACATGATTGGACCGTTGACTAAAACCTCAATTGGATTCAAGTTTATCATCAGAACTATCAACCATTTCACCAAATGGGTCAAGGATCAGCAGTCAAGACATACACTTCAGGCTTAACTTCAAGGTTACTGTATAAACAAGTGATACCAAGGCAAGATGCCCTCAGATTCTTCTATCAGATAACAGCAAGATCTTTATCTTCAATCTTTTGATAAAACTTATGGATCTAATTGGAGTGAGACAACAATTTACCACTCCATATACTTTATCCTCCAACGGAAGCGTTAAACGCATTAACAGCTTTTAGAAAAAAGACCGAAGAAGATGACCCTGCATTACACATCAAAGTGGAACCAACTGTTGTCATCTGCGCTGCTAGCATACCAACTTAACTGAAATGGTTGATTGGCATGTCTCCATTCAAAGCCTGTATAGGTGAGAAATAATGTTACCTACCTTGCTGGCACCAATAATCTCTTCAGATTGAAAGAACCTGACAGCTGGGAGTTAACAGAAAGGGTTGACCGATAAGTTGATTAAGATTAAGCTACAAGCATCCATGAGTATTAAAGCTAGAATCCTCAAGAGTCAGCGTGAGAGTCAGAGACAATCTAGAATAACAGAATTTAACTTTAAAAGATAAGAACCTATTCTACCATATATATGGGGATGTAAGCCTGAGAAATTGCTAGCCATCTGGTGGCTGCAACCATTTTGTCTAAGAGAGGAGCTGAGTATTACACAAGAGATGATGACACCAATATAGTTTTCAACAGAGTACATTTCTGAAACCTTAGGTTATTCCCTCAGTCTTATCTTGGTAGGGGAAGTGTCGTGAAAACTACCAAAAGTATACTGGTTAATAATTTTCGCCATCTGTAAGGAACCCCACCAGTAACAACTAGCTCAAGATTTACATATAAAAGAATTAAATGCGGATAATAAAGATAATTTCAATTTTATAGGTGATGAAGGCCTAGGAAAACGAACAGACAATCGGGATGACATCTCCCAAAATAATTTGATACCTGCTGGATGAAACAATACAATATATAAAGAAGCAACGCTGCTATTGTAGACTATGAAATCTGACCATTTTTATATTTTGGAGGTGCAAAAAATTTATGATTAATTAATGATATAGTGATTTCCATTAAACTTACCAATGACAAAGGAATGAATGAACGTTATACAAACCAGATTACCTTGATGGAAGAAGTTGAACCTTTTATCTAGATATCACCCAAAAAGGAAATCAACCATTAATGAAGGTCAGTTAAAATCCTGAAATGAGGTGCATCAGAACCACATAATTATAAAAATCCTGACGCAATCAGCATAATACTAAAGTGGGAGAAGAAGCAATAACCAGAAGTGGTATTGCAGAAAAGACCAGAAGTGGGTATTGAGAAAAGGGCCTCCAAGCATCCTGGTTCAGGAATTTCCACCATTATATGGAGGTTGCAGATATGAGCATTAAATTATTCGGATATTGTCACCAAGGCTTATATTATGTAGAGACTGATACAGGGTTCTTATTTCCCTACAATATTTTTGTACACCATTCCCATTTATTTTTAACTTTACATTTAGAGTATAATAAAATACATACAGGAATTTTTCTTACTTATGTTATATTCTAATATTTAAGTTTCATAACACAGAATCTCAAATTTATGTTTAATTCACTTATATTGAGTTAAATAAAGAGATCACCAGTAACTTTCATGAGATCTAAAAGACAGGACATTTGTATAGAAGGATACCTTTTTTTAGCACTAGTGGTGCCCAACCCAAAAAAGGGGGAGCCGCCACGCATCTTTATTTGCAAATGGGCCAAATAAAGGTATTATTAGAGATTAAAATTCCTAATATGGCACCTCAGCTAACATCCTAGGATACCTTATCAGAAGGTGAAGAAGCTTTGGGGAAATCTTTGTCCAGCGCCCACTTTAGCTGGCGGACAATGGCGGACAACATAGGGGTAGGGGCATCAGCGACATGTGTCATAAGGAGGAATAATTGTAGGTTTTACTTGTTAATGAGGACAGCGGTGTCCATCTTCTCAACGTATTGAGCATGTTGATGCTCTTTGGAAGGATAGCTTGGTTGCCAATAATGCCAAGGGAGTTATTGGTCAAGGTTTTCCTTGAGGCTTGCGTTAGGCAAACATACTGAAATTATATCAAAGTGTTTTAGTAAAAAAGCTATCAGGTCCATTAACAGTTCCCACAAGCCATTTATGCTACATTGGATAGCATTAGAAGATTTACTCAATGATAATTACCATAATCATTCAGATGGTCGCCTGATGTCTAATCTGTGTGCAATAGAACCCTTTACAGCAAGGTGGCCTCCTAAGTTAAGTGAGCAAGAGCTGACAAGCTGACTATTTGAAGAAGGAGAATTTCACCAGAGTAATGGTGACAGATAAAATCAAGCATGTTCCTACCCAGGCAAATGTACACCAATATATGGCAGCTCCAACCAAAGACCAAGATTATTGGTATAGGAACTCTGTTATTGCTGAAAAGGTCAGCCACAAACGCGTGATTATGCGCAACAAGCCAAAGTGATTTGCAAAGAGGGAAAGTGGCTTTTAATTACGTGAGCCCCATAAAAGGTGATACTGGTGTGACTTTCAGGTCTAAGGCTTGCACTACTTGCAGATTAATGAAGGTAACTGTGGCCCAAGTGTACACTAAAGAGTTTATTAATACATTTTTTAAATAATTTCTGCAATGGGATTAAGCAATAAGCGGGTTTAAGTTTATCAAGACTCTAAAAGGTTCAGGACGTGTCAAAGTTTTTAGTTAATATAAAAGCCAAGCCCTTGGAGGGCTATGCAATTATTAGTTGCTGTAGCTTCAGCAAGTTTTCCTAGAACAATTGTATCTTAGCAAATATCTTGGTGGAAAGAGAATCTAACATGGCACTTCTGCAATTAAGTAGGCGAAATATCTAGGTAAACCTAGGTAAAATTTGGAACTAAAAACGGGAATTTTTTATTTCAGGATTTGGGGGGAGATTATAAAATTCAGTTGAGGTTTGAGATTAAATAGGATATGGTAATTTTTAGAGTAAGGCAGCAGAATGAAAAGTATTCCATTGCGCCCAATCATTTCTAATTGGCTTGGCAGATTAGTTGACCCCCATCTGGAAAGATCTAAAGAAATTACCTCAGCAGATTTTAGGGGAGTTCAAGCCTTCAACTGCTCTTCTTGAAATTCATTTCTTGCGGCAATTCCAGTAGCTTTTATGTCAATGGAAGTCCCTTAATCAGATTGTATATTATCTGCTATTTGGACTTGATTACTAAAAATACTCTCAAAATCCTGCCAAGAAGGTACATAACTAGGGAGGAATCTGGTATGAACTCAAGTTACAACATAGCTCAATTGGAAGGAGGCTATTGAGTACTCTAATCTTCAACAATAGATAAATTGATATGGTCCTGACCATAGCATATTGAGTTTAAGGAGCTGACCTCCTAATTGGTGGTGATAGAGCTGTACCAGTCCTCCAACTAGTACTCAAGCAAGATTAGTTTTAAACGTTGCTTTAATCTGCCTCTCATTTTCTGATGGTCTCATAGACTTGGATGCTAAGGCTTACAGTCATAATAGTTCATCTTCCAATCTTTGCATCATAAGCTCAGTTGTGTCCAGAGTGAAAGTCTTTAATATGGGCTGGACACTTAAGCTTAATATTAGCTCTCGCACATATAGAGCTCAAAATGATGCCATTTGAGTAACCTGATTGTAACTCACACAGTATGCCAGTTTGGCCATTCAGAGTATTCATTTCATGAGATGAGCCAGAGCTAGCCATTTTTCAGAGGATGGCGATGAGAGTTCCATTTGCTCATTTCATGGCTTCATTGGTAGTGGGGTAGTAGGGAGCGGAGAAGAGGGATAAGTGCCCTTTAGCGAATTTGGATCAACAACTACTTGGAATATGAAGTTGGTGCCATTGTTGTACAGCTGTACCTTTGGGCTACTGTGGCGGATGAAGACCTATTTATGTAGAAAGGAAGAGGTCATTTTATTAGTGGGAGAGGTAACAGAGACGACCTCAATCCTTTTTGTGAAGAGATCAACGGCCAGTATGATATACTAGTGGCCATACATAGCCGTAGGCAGTGGACCCACAACGTCAATGCTGATGGTACCAAATGGGGATATAGGACCTAAAACCTGGTGTTGATACACTGTATTGGGGGTTTCTGGCTAGCGCAATTAAGGTAGGAATCTATCATATCCTGAATTGATCTAATCATCTCAGTGGCATCGCTCCCGTAGCCACTGATGAGTCTTCCTTATGGCACCAGGCATTACAGTCAAATACTTCTCAAAAGAAGTCTTTGTTCTAGCTGACAGCTGGACATATGGCAACCATAAGGTTCCAACCTTTTATATAATAATCTGACTTCTATACTTGTTTGCTCAGTCATTTTCTTCAGTAATTACTGAACCCCCTGAACCTCTTGGCTCCAAATTTCAGGAATTGCAATAAGCTCATAAATTCAATCTTAATAGGCATGGAGCATCAATATGGGCAGCTGCGATAGACCATTGTCATTTTGATGTATTGTTCCAGCCCGGTGGACAATGTAAAAATCATAACTTTAGAGTTTGAGCGCCCAACGTGCCAGCCGCCCATCTAGATCATTCATCTGCTGCAGCCACCATAAAGAAGTATGGTCCATACCACTGTGAAATGGTTCCCATACAGAAATGGGTGGAAGTGCTTAATGGCAAGTAAGACTACTAAATCAACCCTACTTGGTATCACTGAAATTCATCTTATGCTGTATTAGCATTCTACTGAAATATGCTATAGGGCAATCAACTTGATTCGCATCAAGTTGTTCCAGAATGGCCCAAAACCACATTACTGGCATTGGCAAAGAAGATAAATGGTTTATCAAATTCAGGATGGATCAACACCAGAGTAGTTAAACAAGTTTTCCTTAGTTTATCAAAAGCTTGTTGCTGAGTTTCTTCCCATTGGAACAGAACCTTCTTGTGAGCATATACATCAGGGGTTTAGTGAGCTCCGCGAAGCGGGGGATAAATTGTCAATAATAGCCAAACATCACAAGGAAAACCTGGTTATTGCGTAGACTGGATGGTAAAGCCATCCTCTCAATTACGACCACTTTGTCTGGAAGCGGCGAACTCCCATCCTGGGTAATTTTGTGGATGAGGAATTCCATGTCATCAAGAAAGAACTGGCATTAGGTAGGTTTAACTTCAACGGTACAGAGAAAAGGCAAGTAAAACACATCCTTCAAGTGAGTGAGGTGTTGCTTAAAATTGTGAAAGAACACTTTCACATTTCCAAAGTAAACTAGCACACTTGACATCTTCAAGTACTTAACAGGCCATACATCAAATATTTTGAATGTAGCTGGGGCATTGCACAGCCCTGGGGCACCCGCGTTGGTTCAAGAAACCACTCACTTGCTGAGGGAAGACTTCTCCTGAACATCTGTACAAGCTCAAATTTTCAGTAACCACTAGCAAGGTACATTTCAGAGAAGAATGGGACCCAGCCAGAAGTCGAAGAAAGTAATTTATCCATGGTAACGGATAGCTGTCCTTCTGCATAAGGGCATCTAACCACTAATAATCCATTACAGCCTAATAACCCTCATCTTTCTTCTTTGTAAGAAGCAATGGAGAGGCCCAGGAACTATGTGAGTGATTGAGTAATCCATCGTCCAAGAGTTGCCTTAGCTCTTTTGTCACCCAGGCTTCATCAACCTTAGATTTCTGGTAGGGGCAAGCACATATTAGGGGTGAGTCTCTTGTAAGCACTCTATAAAATACCCCTTTCATCATTATAAAGTCGTCAGAACCTTTCAAAATTATGTTAGCATACTTCTTAATCAGCCCACTCACTTGCCATTTCTACTCTTTGGGGGAGGTTGTACATAGTGTTATTTTTGACCTAAGCTATGGTGATGCCCTCTTCAATACCTAGGGTGGACAGATTCCTGCACCCAAAAACAAATTAAATTGATCTGTGGGTAGGCTCTGAACATATAAAATAAGCTGGTTTCAAGTTATTTGCTTAGGGCAATCAGTGATATTTGCCATCAATATGGTAGAGGCCCAAGATAGACAAGATCTAGCACCCACAAACAGGTAAGAGGCTCACGAATGGCTGGTTAGGGTATCCACCAAGTATTTAACAAATAATCTGGTAAAATTGTAAATTGGGCTCCATGTCCACCAGTACTTGAAATTTTTGGGGTATAATGACCCAGTTGTTGAAGTATAGATCCATCTCCTCCTGAGCCTCTGCACTGGAGGGAAACAGTTTGGTCTTGAGTCTGACCACTCATTACTCTAGCCGCTCAAAGCAGCTTAAATGTTCTAATAGACAACTCCTAGATTTCCCTTTCCCTTTATCTTTGGAAACGTCTTTAATTATTAGCGGGATGTTATAACCTAAGTTATCAGAAATACGAATACTTATAACTGATCTTGGTGTCAAATTTGATAAAGAATTGGGTGCCATGAAGAGGTCATAACTTTCATTCTCTAATACCACTTCAAGGGTCATCATCACTAGTGATCCAAACTGGATTGGCAAGACGGAGTAAGCACTCAGGAATCAGGTCCGTTAGGCTTCACCATCCTATACTCCACAGTGTGTGTTTGAATCTGGAGGAAATTTTATCCTTTTTACCAGTCAAGAGGAGATGAAGTTACTGGAAATTTAGTATTACCTATAGCAAGGATTTTCATCTTATTAACAAGAACTATAACACGATTAACCTAGATGCCAAAATGGGGAATTGAGCTTTTAAAAATCCTGTCAAGGTGGTCCAGGAGGAGTAGAGTAAGAGGAATTAAAAAATTCTTACCTAAAGGAGTAATGGGTCTGAAACATCCACTTTAGAAGAGGTGGACAAGACGTGAAATTCAGAGGGGGGTCAATGATAGGCATGGGGGGGCGCAGAGTCATCAGCAAAGGGTGTATTGAGCCCTAGGCTGACTCTACTTTTACCACCTCTTCAGCCTTTTTTCTAACAGAAGTCTGTCATGGCTTGAGGATGACATGATTATGGGAACCAATAGCAAGGATAAAGCTTCACTTCAGGAGGCAAAAAAGGTGAAGTTGGCAGGCCTCCCTAACCTCAAACATACCCTGGACCAACGCTGGGTTAAGGTGAGATATGCCCAGGTTGGTACTGGAGATGTGCAAAATGTTTGGCGCTTCGTTACAGCAGGCACGTTAAAATGAACCAGCTATAAAATTAAATATGACGATTTGCTTTGGTTTCTCAGTGATTTGGGTCTCAAAACCCATTTGGTTTTCGAAATTTCTAGCTTGGGTCACCCTTACCTTCAATTACTAACCCAAGTTTGGTTAATTACCAGCTATAGTACACTTCCTGATGGAAGCATGCGCTTATTGGTGCACCTGGGCTTAGAACCACTTCTATAAACTGATTATTCCACCAATTTATTTTAAATATGTAACTTAAGACCAACCTTTCTTGCTGGTTAACTCCCTGTTAAAAAACCCCTCGTTAGTTACGTTTTATTTATGTTAACTTGGGAGAACCTGTTTGTGGACCTCTTTGAGGATGTCTCATGCACCGTTAGACAGTTAATTTGCACAAATTTACTCTCTTATCTAGTGCACTGCTGTGCTTTCCTGGTCCCCTCCAGACTGAGGCACCCTGGCGCTTCATCCCAGATCACTGTTGTGATATGGACTCCTCTTTGGGGTCCACACAAGCCTTGATGTTTTTTCAATGTCTGTTAATTTATACCACGTTAAACACACTCGCTTTAAGTTACTTTGGCCTCAGCATCCTCTGTGGGGATATGCTCACCTTAGTACTGACAACTAGTTTTCTAGCGTTGAGGCTGTTTACCGTGCACCACCTCATTGGGAACAGGAGAGTTATAGACACTCTCCTTACAGCGTCCACCAGATGACCAAAGTACTCACAATAAGAGCAAGGGTCACATTGGGGTTTAATAATTGGATGTTTCCTACTGCATGAATGTGGGGTCAGTTTTTCCTTGTTAGGGGGTTGACGACCTCAAGTTCAGGAAACTCTATAATTGACTTTTACTATTGAGGATGGATTCAAACAGTTATTTGCAATTTGAAAGGACAGGACAAGGGGTGATCTGTTCTGAAACGCAGAGAGGATGGCGGCGGTAGTGTCATCCAAGGTAACTTGGTTACAGGATGTGAGGGCCTGATCTTCATGATAAACCACTCAGAAAACTCAATATCTGTCTCACTGCATTTAGGCAGGATTTTCATGGCACCTGCTTATGATTTCACAGGGATAAATTACTTCCAAATTTTTTGATAAGGGCCTCTATTAGCTTTTCCCAAGTAGCACAATATTTGAAGTATGGCATCATGATTTCTTGGCCTAACTAAACCAGATATATCTGCATGTGCTGGCACTTCTGTCAATCTTTAAAGTGTTCCATCGCGCTTTCATATACATAGAGGTAGGGTTAATGATTTCAATCCCTGGTACATATTTTTATAAAGGTAGTCTTAATCTTCCCAACAGGTACAAGGAGAACATGGATAGCGGGATAAGACTGGCCAGTCTCAGTTGACTCTATAGTTCTTGAGTCAGTCTGAGGAATGGCCTTATCAACCTGAATGCGGAACTCATTCTTTTCATCCTGAAGGTTGGTATAGCAAGTATTTACATGATCAAGTGAGGCTTTGGTAACTAGGAGTTGATGAATATTCTCTGTCTCTATGGATTGGCTTTCCACTTTGGCAGACAGCTAAACAACTTGACTGTATAAAGAGATCAGCGTCAGATTTTTGTCAAGGAGATCCCATTTAACTCTCATCCATGCCCCATGAGCTGCCTTTAGCAGCTTCTTCTCAAGAGCACTGATTTAAGTTTTTTAATTTCCATCAGCTGATGGTTCGTTATTCTTTCACAATTTCTCCTCCATCGCAGTATGAGTAGGGTTGCTGGGCTAATTTACGTGAATATATGTCTTCACAGGTAGCCTTGAAAGGGACCTGGGAGTAAGTACCAGTGTCAAGTTTATAACTAACTTTGAAGGCTGATCCCATTGAAGGCTGCGCATTAAGTAGTTATGTAGCTTCAGCAAGATCTCCTAGATAACTTTTGTCTCTAGGGTGAATCTCTTAGCGAAAAGGCGTACTTTGACAAGGCAAAATCTCTGATATTAAGCAGGTGTAATCTCTAGTCAAAACTAGATAAAATTGGAAACAAAACGAGAATTCTTTATATAGAATTTAGGGGAATTTATAAATTCAGTCAAGGTATGCAATTACATAAGATATGATGATTTCTAAAGAGGGGTGTCAGAATGCAAAGGTTTAAATAATTTACAATTAATTCTGATTGGCTCCAAAAGATATGTCCATTACTGGTAAAATCTTTAGCAATTACCTCAGCGGATTTGAAGGGGGTTCAAGCCTTCAGCAACTCACCATGAGATTCATCAAATGTGGCTATTCCAGCAGCTTCCATGTTAATGGAACTTTCTTGAGTGGATTGTATATTATCCACCATTCAAAATTCATTCACGTCAGGATAGGAGAAAAGAGTCCAACCATTTAGGTAAAAGCTCAAAGTTCAAAAAGAGACAAAGAAAATAAAATTATAAATTATATAAGATTAGAGTGTATTATCGCACAAGATACTAGAATGTCCTTGGTTTTGTTTATATATCTTGGCGTGCCAACAAAAAATCGAATGAAGACCATAAAAATCACTTTATTAAAAGAGATTCATATTTATAGGGGCTAGGGCACCAATATCCATATAGATCGCCTGAGACTTCTGAGACAAAACCTTTAACTGATTTAATCTCCTCTGGTTTGGCGGGCTTCACATTAATAATGAAGCAGAGGTGATCAATCCTCTAAATTTGGATTTGAGGTAAAGTACTCTGGGTTTAGTATTTTTTATTTTGAGTTTGACTATATAATTAAACCGTTGCCACAATTATGGCTCAAATAACAACAACGCCTTTCCTAGATCTTGGCATAGTAGAAAAAAGGGCTATAAATATTGGCTATGCATTTGATTCACCATGGTACCTTGGGTAACAACAAGAATTTCATGTTCATTTTCTCTCATATAAATGACCCCATAAGGTCCTGACCAATCTGAAGCAAATTTGATGAGTTTTCGCCTGATCAGTAATGACAAAAAAGGCAAACCACCCACAAATTAGGTATGCAGTGAACTTGTTTTTGTTGAACCAATTTGCTTCTCTGGAGTTGTTAATAGACAAAATAATATAGCCAAAACCTAAAGCCAAACATATTCATTTATAGAGTTCATGTTAACTTCAGAAAATTTTGGTGAGGCACAGTCTAACATATATTATACTTTAGAGGTTATTCAAGGATGAATTCCTTACAAAGCTTAAAAATAGAGGAATTTTAATGTTTTGTTGATGACTAATTTGGTAAACCAGAATTGCACTGGTAGATATTAAGATCAATGTAGAGTTTTATTTGGGTCCATTTTTTGAGGAGCTGAGTTTACAGTAGCACTTGTTTAACTATTCCACTGGCTGCAGGATTATAGGGGGTAAAATACATAATTGAATTTTAATAAACTAGTTAATCCTTGCAAAATCTATGTACAAAATTTTGTTCATTTTTAAGGAGAAATATCTTAGGCTACCCATGTTGAGTGAGGATACAATTATTCAGAAAGAGCGGTACTTTAAAAGAAGCTAAAGAAAGGAATGTGCTTCAATCCAAAATAAGATTATCAACGAACAGCAAGTTGAATTGATGACCATAGGATGCTCAAGGTAGAGGGCCTGCAAAATCAATACTTACCACATGAAAAGGTTTAGAAAAATCCTCCACTTGATGTTGGTGAACAGAATAGGTTAAGGTTTTTGCATACTAAGCAGGACTCTAATACACTAAGTATGTTGGAAGCATCTCTTACTAGTAGCACTGAGGCTTAACCAGTGATAGGTTAGAAACCCCATAGCCAACTTGTAGGTGCCTTCTAGAAAAGGTATCAGCTTGTTTGAAGGGACAGATATAGAGTATTCATTTATTTGACACTAGTTTGTGGAGGTAACCATCTTAAATTTTTCATTTTGATGAACTCTTTTTCTGACTCCTTTTGTATAGACATGGGCTCCTTTTCCCATATCTGAGGGTAGTTTTAGAGGACATGGAGTCAATCTTCTTTGGGTTCAATTAGAGTTAAAACAAAAAATATGGAAAAGCAATTTACAGTCTTAGTGTTTTGGTCCTGTGAGAGGATTTATGGAGAAATCATAGTTCTGGAGCTTTAAAGCAAAATGAACCAGGCGCCCATTAGGATATTTAATTTGTTGGAGCCACAGAAAAGATGTATAATCAAAAATTAGTTTTTAGTAAGTACCAAATGTCAAGGTCTAAATTGTTTAATAGCCCTTGAGACAGCCTAGTACTTGCATTTCATCACGGTGTAATTGCAAATTGGCTTTAGATAATGTTTTTCTGTAACATGCTATGGGTTAATAAACTGAATTTTCATTGAGTCGGAATAAAGTGGCTCCTATAGCGACATCACTAATGTCAGTGAAAAGTGGAAAAAATTTTATCAAAATTGGGGTGGATATTAACTAGGGTATGAGTGAGAGCTAAGCATAGAAAGTTAAATGATTGTTGTTCTCCTCAATGAAATGGAACTCACTTCTTTAGCAAATAGACTAAGGGTTTGAACAAATCTGCAAAATGATGAATGAATTTTTGGAAATATCTGACCATCATTAGGAGAGTTAGATGTCTAAAAGGGACTTAGGCAGCATTATAGAGATGTTGTTGGCTTCATTGTCCATGAATATTCCTTTTAGACCTAAGTTATGGCATAGAAAATCCATTCCTCTTTAAAAGAATGATCATATGGTGGTTTTAATCTTTATGAATCTTTTCATAGTCTCTGGAAGACAACCTTTATGGTGATCTAAATGAGCATTATAAGTTTTCAAAGATGGTTACGTCATCAAGGTAGACTGACGCACAGGATCATTTAAGTCCCCCTGATAGGACATGATTGATCTTTGAAAAGTAGCAGGGGCATTTTATACCCCCTGTGGCATCTATATAGGTATGAAAAGACCTTTTCTATAGATATGAAACCACTTTTTACATTCTTGGGATATTCAATCAGCTAGTTGCCACTGGCTTGCTCCATCACAGAAAAATACTTTACCCTGACATCAGATAAAGAGAGTTGTCTATATGAGGAAGTGAGGCATGATCCTTTTGTGCAAAATATTATGTGGCAATGATCTATTATGACCCATTAACCTCAATCCCTTTTACAATTAATAGAAGAGGAGAAGAACAAGGACTTTTAGATGTTACAAGTAATCCTGCCTCTAATAGTTGCTTCAATTCAAGAGCCATCTGGGCTTCCTACTTAAGGGTCCCAAAAAGCATAATCATAAAATGAGTATGATTTCAGTTTACACTCAATGAATGACTCCAGACATTTTTCATAATTTCTAGGTCCCTTAGAAAAGATATCTAGATAATCTTTTAATAGGGATTCTTTATCTTAACATTGTCCTGGAATAATGATGTCCCCAATTTTACTTATGACTAAGTAAATTGTGTAAGAAGGTTAATCCCTAAGTTTTTTAGATTGCCAAATCAGTTTAAAGCCATATTATGTTAAATGGTACATTGTTTGACGTGGGATATGGCAGCATGCCATAGGATATAAAAGAGTTTGATCAGTTAGGTTACCCACAGAACGAATATAAACTTTTATATGCGGGGTCTAAAGTCCTAAGACAGTTCAAGGCTTCCTTGATAGAAGAGTTGGTTTGCCAATATATTTCTGAAACATGAGTATGGGGAATATGAATTTGAACTTGAGAGTCCACCACTACTTGAGAGCGTGGGAATATAATAAATGAATAGGGGACATAGAGAGGAGATGTCATCTTCAGAATCAACAGTATCAGGTGGTAGTTTTGTTTTGGACCCTATAAATTGTTATTCTATGCGACAGATGGAGGTAGAATACTCATTGAGACACAAACGCTTCAAAGAGCCCCGTTATATTTGTATAGGAGTTTTAAAGTAATGGCATGTGTTATCCCTAGGAGAAGTATTGTTCCTTATGATTAATTATGCTCATATTTTCTCTCATTTGTTGTAATCCAAAGAGTAATTTAAAACTTCTTTTTATAAAGCTATATAATTGGCTATGACTGGAAGCTTCTCAAACTTAAGGGGCAAGGCTGGGTAAACTCTAATAGCTTTAGCGGGTCGAGATCCTGCTGTTCCATACCCACCCCTTGTGTATTAAATCATGAGGGGCATATTACTTAATAATTAGGTCAATAGAAAATACGTTAACTTTAGACAGTGTATACTTTGGCCAAAACTTTAACTCTGTGGACTATCACTTTAACTTGTGCAACGGAAGATCCAAACATGGGCTAATTGTTAGAAAACAGCTAGAAAAAAAATGTGCAGTGAGGCTATCTGAGGTTTTTTGTTTAGGCCACACCTGGGGTTTTTTACCTTGCTTGAAAATATGTTAGTTAGGGCCTAGCTTTCACTAGCTGAGCTGACTGTAGTCTTTTTAAGGTAATTGTTCAATATAAGAGTAAAAAGTGATTTGAGTCTTTATTGCCTTAAATAGAAGTGAACAAGTCAACTATAATGGGTAGCTATAAAATCAGCTGGAAGTGCTAGGAAAATTAATGGTAGTTTAAGGCGCATGAGATCAACGGCAGAGGGAGCTTCTTACCCAATATGATTAGTCTCTTGCTGCATCATTCTGAGTGCAATTTAAAGCTGCTATCCTGGTGTTATTGGTACGTTTGCAATAGACGCAGAACTTTTTCTGGGATGAGTTTCAGGAGGCATCACAACTAGCTCATGGGTGTTGGATACCAGGGTATTAGGCATACCAAGAAAATATTGATCAAGCAATCCCCCTGAGAGACTTGACAAAAAGCCTACTCTATGGATTTTATAAGATACCCAAATTTACTATATAGATAATCAGATAGTAGTGATACTTAGATCGATATTGAAAATTTTCCACAGATCCAATTCAAGGCGTCAATTTCTCAGTAAAGTATTAATCATCTGAGTTAACAGAACCTTCTTACTGAAGAGACAACTCCATTGGACATCAAGAGATGGTTCAAATTAGATAGTACTTAAAAAGGGTACAAATCCAGAACCTTCCCAATAATTGACTTGAATAAGACAAAGTCTTATTTAAATGGGTATTTAAGTGCAACACTTCCTATAAAATTTAGGCTAAGGTCATCACTGAATCCAATGTGGTATCAAATAAAGAGCCTCCATTCATGTAGACCCATTATAATTTATTAAAATTTTCCATTTCCTTATGGGAACTATATTGTTATAAATAACATATAGATATCCCAAAGCTATCTACTAATAAAGTGACACTTCTCAATAAAGTTCGTTTAAGTACTTTTCCCTCACAAAGTCCTTTTGCCCTCTTACCATAAGATGGTTACTATATTTTATTGGACCTAAGAAAAACTTGGCCTCACTACATATATAAACAAGGCTCTTATAAAATCAAGACTTGAAGCAAGTATTTACTGTCAGGTTTCCTGGGATTACTCTATATCCATTTTAAAAAATCGGAAGACCTACAAGGAGCTCACTACAGGGGCGCAGTTATCGCTCAATGATACCTGAAAATAATTAAAAGAACCTTTGAAAGATAATCAAATAGATGTATAACAAGCTAGGTACACAAGAAAAAATGTTAGATTTGATGACTAAATGAGAAATCTGCCTTGATTTCATTTTAAGGAGTACAAGAACATCAAATGGAGATCCCAAAATTACAACAAAAAACTTGGATTTGCTATGAAGTAGTTAAAGACTTGACTTAAGGACACATAAATCCAGGAGAAAGAGCCAGCTGAGAAGGGACATCTACTGTGAACAGGACGCTTATGAATTTATACAAATCTAATACTCTCTCAAATATGTAAAGCTCAAGTGCAAACCTATTCAGATCTGATATTTGATTTGTAAACCAAACTATACCATATTGTGCACTTCTTAAGAGTACATAATAAGAAACTTAGTCATCACATAAATATTCAAGGGGCGTTAAGGTTGACTTATTAGCAAGTGTACAATCTAACATCACAAAATAATGAGGGGTGTATGCAGAAAAGTTTGTGAAAAATTCTTCTTCTATCTTCCAACTCCATAATCAGTTAAGACTATTAATTCTGAAGCTATTAAGTATGGGGAGAAATCTATGGAACTTCTCAGAAAGGACCTTTCAGAATCTAACAAGAGAATTTAGAAAATACTTGAGACTTTTGCACAAAAGCTTCAGGACCAAGATTCTGCAAACCGTGGTGAAGTGGCTTCCCAAGTTTCTAAAAGTAAACATAATTAGAAAGAACAAAATAAGCATTGCAAATCTCAATTAGAGCTTTCTTTAGAACATATTGACAAACTTGAAGCACTTTAAATTTCAAAAGCTCAGTCAGTGTCATAGAACCTTACTACCCAAGTAGCCATGTTGAGATGTACTGGTATCCTGTGCGACCCAAGTGGCTACACATTCAATAGTCAAATGACTTACCAAATGGGAGAGAGATAAAGAGCAAAATCATCTATCCAAGCATACTCTAATCTGAATTATTTTCATCTTGGTGAGGGTGAATAAACGTAGAAACTTCATAAAGGAACTAAAAGCCAAGATGGACAAGCCTTCTAAAAGGGCTAAATCCTTAACAATCTGTGATTGTACTTTAATTTCCCAAAGTTGGGGCTTAATGAATCTGCTATGAAAACAGTTGCAATTGCAATCTTCTGACTCAACTTAATTGGCGAGTTAATGCATTAAGGGATAAGTTTAGTAAGTATCTATATTTGCGGTGGATTTCTAATAGTTTTTGATTCAATCCACCTGCGTATGAATATTGGTAAAAGCATTTGGTGAGCCTTGTTCATGCCTGATTTATTATTAAAATGCATAGCTCTTGTAGGGCTACTATTAATCAAGTGAGGTTGGGTTTCCCTCACCTTACTTATAAATTCTACCTATTTTGGTTTCTTCTTCCAAAATAAAGCCCATTCGTTTATAATAGCGCCATTATAATTTTTATTTATTTAAATTTGTTATATATGGGACCTTGAGGTCACAATATACTGAGGTTAGGGAGAGGAATTAAACATCCCAGAATGCCACAAAAGCAGTTATGCAACATTTTTGGAGTTGTGACAAGGTAAGTTTGCAGCCAAGAAGGCGCAGCCATGGGAATCCTGCTAGGTGACAGAGGCTGGTGGCATATGTAATGTATGCCGCACTTTGGCTTGTTTGGGTATAAATTGTGAATAAGTAATCACATGGCGAGTGATTTCTGGGGCCTTAAATGCAGAAGAATTCAAATTTACCATTTTATATAGTTTGCGCCGCAGTGATTGCATGCTAAAGCAGCCTAGTCTGCCAGAGGATTGAGGCGACTCGCCTCAGGCATAGGTGTGCATATTAATGTGTAAAATAGGGCCTTGGGAGCCCCATTTGTTACAAATTACAGGAGATGAAGAAGGACTTATACCGGAATAATATAGCGTTAAAAGATGAGAACAGCCCAAATTACAAACTTATTACTAAAATGCCATTAACAAAATAAAAGCTCTCAACATTTGCGTTAAGAATGTGAAGAAATATAATGTTGTTCTCAAAGACACTATAGAGTTTTTTTCATTCTCATTAATAGGTGACTCCATTAGTATTTCAGGCAAAACAGTATGAAGACTGCTTGCCCTTGATTTTTCACCATCATTGGTGACCTTTTCTTATAGGGTCGCAGGCAACTCCCCAATCCAGCTGGACACCAACTTCACCTTAGCAGATTAACCCCTCTTGGTGGGCACCGGTGGTTCACCCCCATCCTGAGCAGCCTGACCCCTTGCTCCTCCACCTCATGGCTAATCCCCGATTGTCCATTGCTGGATCCACTGATTGGGCTAGTTCCCATGGTTATCTGCAATTCCAGGTTGGGAGTTGGTTGCGCCGACCACTCCAGGTGTGTTCACCCAGCACCTAACCTTTGGGGATCTTCCGTTATTCCTCCACCAGCCAAGCTATAGTATATCCACTTTAAAACTAGCAGAGGTAGGTATCCAAAATTTATTAAATAAAATGAAGATTGCATTTGATGATTAAAATATCTTTTATTGAGAGAGAGATAAAACTATTTATAGGCATTTCTTGCCTATCCATGTCATTAAGATTCATTGCTAGCATCGTCAGCACTCTCACTGACAATTCTCCTTGATTATCATTCATCAGCACTCTCACTGGTGATTATCTCTCTCTGCATTCATCAGCACTCTCACTGATGATTCTCTCCTGATTCTTCATAATCATAATTAATTAAACATATTGACATCCTTGGCATAAGTCATCAGTGTCAAATTAAACCAAAATACTGTCATGGATTCTGCCCAGTACTCTCACAAAGTCAAAATATGATTCAACTTTATTTAACTAATATTAAATGGTTTGGAATCCTTGGCATAAGTCAATGGTACTCTAATATTTGACTTTCTGCTGGAGATACCATACCCATTTTCACATGAAGTTGGTACCAGGATAAAAGCCTTCTGAGCTTAAATAATTATTATTAGTTAGTTTGACATCCTCAGAATAAGTTGCCAGTGTCAAGATTGGCTGAAATCTCTATTGGGATCATTTCATGATGCTTTTTGATGTCAAATTTAAGCAATTCGCCATCTTATTTGATAATATTAATTATCTCAACATCCTCAGCCTCAGTCGCCGGTGTTGAGACCCACCAATTTCCTATCAGTAATGATGCCCAATACTTTCTTAATCCTGCAGATCAAGGCAGCTCAACCCAACCAAATGGGGAGCATAGATTGGGGTATTGTCATTGAATAATGAATAAAAATTAGTAAACTAATTGGTAATCATTCTCAATCAATTATTATACTAATTTTGTTAATATCTGAAGAATATCACCTGGTTAAAATTCTAACAGACACATTTGCTAGATCTTACCCCCATAGGGATATGCTGATGAGACAATGGAAAGTAACCTGTTACAACGGGTATCCAAACGCGTCGCCTCCCTCAAGGGAAGAACCCCAGGACTAAAAGGACGAGTTACAGTTGCTAACTCGCTCATCCTCCCAATACTGTGGTACCAGGCCCATGCGATAGCCTTCTCACCTACCTTTATAACCTCAATTCGCGCGCTTATCCAGGGCTGGCTGTGGCCTGGCTCTCACCCTCCTATACAGATGGAAACACTATTTGGACCACGCTCAAGAGGAGGCATGGGACTAATAAATTTTGAGAGCCATGCCAATCACATCCTAGGTACCTGGATAAAGGAAATCCTTGCTCCAGACCTCCTGCAACAGCATTGGCCCAGAGCATCAAGGACTAACTTTGCACGGGCGCTCAAATTAACCAACCCACATAGTCCACCCAGACTACTTTCATACCTTGCCAAGCACCCTACTGCAACAGGTCCGCATGGAACCTCCCCTCATTTCAAATATATCCTCCAAACTATCCGCCAAATGGGATGGACCATAGAGAACATGGGTATTATACAGGGAAGGGGACGACCCAGCCCCCAATTCAAATTAAGAAACCCAGAAAACCACCCCCAGAGGGATATGCTCGCAACAAACCCAAGAATAGCTAGGATAGAATACATAGATATGCTGGACATTCCCTATGATTTAACCACGCAGAAAGCAATGAAGAAAATGACACACCACCCACTCCTACAACCAAGGATAAGAGCAAACGCCTAGCGCTGTTTGAGAAGGACCTATAGGATGGCGGACCGCTCCAACTCCCTCCACAAAACATGTGCAGTATGTGGAGGGGAGGGATCCCTAAATCACCGCCTAGAAACATGCCCCCCAACCAAAGCTAATTGGCAGGAAGTCGCACGCCTGCTCAAGATTCAAAATGAACAGGAATTCTCGATATCAAAGAGTATCTTCGCGCTCCAGATTGAGTCACCAATCCATCTACCCTCCGCTCCCTAATAATACCCATTGCAATGTGGACAATACACACAATTGCATTAGATGCGTTCAAGGGCACGGTCCCAACCATTCATGGGATTATTAACAGATTCCATGTCCACTTACTAGAGCACTTCCAAGCCTGGCTCTATGGATATATGAGACCAAGACAAAAAGTGCTCATAGAATCATGGTTCCCACTCTGGTTCCTCCACACAGGCCCTTTCCTCCACACCTGCTCCATAGCAGGGGAAACCCCCTCGGAGTAGTGCACCAACCCCCCCATACCTGGCAGTCCCGCTGGCAACAGGGGTAACTTTAGTACCGTGGTGCCCAATTTTTATATTTCTTAGTTATTCTCTTAGTTTCACAGATATTCGGTAATGTCTGTCCTCTGGTCAGCTTACCTCGGTTAAATAAAAATAGATCTTACCCCCAGACTTGCCATTGAGGAAATGAAACAGCACTTAATCCTACTATAGGATTAAATTAAGGAGTTCTCTTGCAAAAATGAACAGAGCAGTACATATACTGAGATCACCAAACATGATGCTTTAAGGTACATGTTGTCTCAGGTCTTAAAGCTGTTACCCTTATAACTATCTTTAAAGAAAAGTTTGATACTAACTAAGAACAATTGTATCCTTCCTATATGTTTATGAGGTTTTAATAGAAGGTGCAACTAATTATCAAAAGGCTAAACAATCTTTATCTTGTTTAAGTCGCATGGCACAGGAGAGTATGTCCCCCACATGGACAACTTGAATACTTGGGATGAAGTAATGGAATATCTTTTCAAGTAATTTCATTTCAAGCAAAACATAAGTATATGAAACAGGCTTAGATGAGAATACCATTACTCCAAAATGAAACCCTGGATGAATTTGTAGATTGCATCTATATCAAGGCTCAGACTTTAGTGATCATAAAAATACTAGCATTGGACTATGCCATAGCAGCCATTGTTGCTGTTATAAATAGTAATCTTAACTTGGTTATACACTTTACTTCAGTCAAATTAAGCTGCAGCTTTTACTCAATATCAAGGAAGATCTAATTAAGTGGTTGACATCCACAAACAGGAGACCACCCAAAAAGCACCTAAAAAGTTACATTGTTTTCCATGGAAGAAGACAAGGTAAAGAAGGTGGAAAATTATAAGCGTAACTTATGTAAGAAGAATAAACACCATAGTGAAATTCTATAAGAAGAACCCTGCCTTGGAAAGTAGGGAAAATGGTAGTTGCTTAGGTGTAAGTACCTCTTAAGTCAACTATGCTACATTAACTGAAATAAAAAACTTTCAATTTCTCACCTCATGTGCATTGTGAACTATACTAGTGATGACTTTAAAGGGGGTTTGAAGATACTGGTATTATTTATAGGTAGACATACTGAGATTTCTATCTTGAATTTATAACGCCATAAAAGTTATCAAAGCCAAAACTTGGAGGATACCTACCTCAGTCAAGTTATTGGATGTCCAAGAATAATTGACAAAGACAATGAAACTGACTAGTTTCTTTTTGAAATTGTCAACCAATTTTGAGCATAAATAGTCTATTTGAAATCAATAAGAAGTATCATGAGAAGACCATCTAGTACTAAAAAAAGAAGTATCATGAGAATAAATAAAGTTAATGTAAAGTTATGTGTTAAAGAGTTTTACCCTACTGCCAAATAATGGAGGAACAATAACTATATTAGAAGTGGTGATTCAGAAGGACCAAGTAATGACTATCTTGGATACAGGATCTCTGATAAACATTGATTCATCCTGGAGCATCAAGAAAAACAAGCATATCTCCAACCTTGAGTACACCAGGAGTATAGCACCACAGGTCCAAACAGCACCAATGATTTAAGTTCTACTCATCCTTGACGAATAAAAAATTAAAAAATCAATTTTTCAGCTTCTACAATTGCACTGGACATTAGTCAGTAAAACATACTTATTTAAATGCATTTTATGATTAAATATAAAGGAGTAATAATAAAGTGTATATCTCCTCAGATATTGTCAGACAATTACAAGTCCAATTGTTTAATAAGAGTGTTTTGGTTTGAAATAAGGAGGAAAATGAGAATAAAATTGGCCAAAAGACCAAGGCCAATTCTCGGTGAAATCCTTTGAATTGTAGCAATAAATTTAGTTATAATACTCAGCCTAATACTACAAAGTCAGGTAATCAAATTGTGCCAACTATGCGGCGAATTCAGGAGCGTTCATTGGAGGCTCCTCCCCAGGCCACCATTAATTTAGTACAACCTACCTCATGGAGGCTGGCCCCCTTTATAGGGTTGGAAGGGGTCCTTCAAGGTAAAAATATTTTCAGCCCACTGATTGGGTAAAATTAATTAAATTGTTAACTAATGGTCATTTTATACCAACAAGTGAATTTCCATCAGTCATTTCATCCAAATGAGGCGAGTTTCCAAGATCTGATAAGTCAAATCACAATATTTCCTAACCTAGAGTCACTAAGCAATCCAAACTTTGGGCCTCGCCATTTTAAATATATGTATTGACTTATTAAAAGGGGTTCTCTTCTTACCTCGTCGCCGCTCTAATAAAACTTATAAAAAACTAAACTTTTAGTTCTTATTAGGGTTTAGTTATTTTATTATAAGTGGTGCAGATATTCCCTGAATATTGTTAAAATTTAGGTAACAAATGCACCAGAGAGCAGCTTTCCCGCCTAAAATCCAACAAGTGGTGCTCACTACAGGGGTACTTGTACATCACAAAAACGTTTAACAGATAGAGGTTTGTAGGGCATTTAACCCTCACAACTTCCTCGCTGAAAGTATTACTAGGATTTCCACTTTGGAACACCAGCTAGCCAGTGCTCTGTCTCGCCTCAAAAAGCTTGAGCAGCGCTCTATTCCAAAACCCCTTTTAGAGATAAGTTCACCCAGGTGAGGGCAGTACTGCCTCCTTCCTCTTGTTTTATGAATCTGCTATGGAAGGCAACTAACCAACAAAAAACCGAGTACATCCTTCCTTGCTTGAGTAGCCTAGCTCAAGAAATAATGGTTCCAACCATGATCAATCTCAGCACCTGGCTGGAGGATAAAAAAGTGCTTATTGACAAATTTGACTCCCAACAAAGTTTACAACGACAAAAACAGGCCTTTATGCACCTTATTATTCAAGAGGGAGAATCAATCACCTCTTTTGTGGAGAATTTATATAGGGAAGCTCAAACTTTGCTGCTTGCCAAAATGCTACCTCTTGATGATGCCTTTGCTGCCATTCTGAGCGGGTTGACGTCTCACCCTTCTATAGCTATGCATCTTATCTCTGTAAAGTGCCACCTCAGGACTATCCAAGATATCTGTGAGGTTCTACTGGAGGTTGCAGATATTTATAACGCAGAAGCTACTCCAGCTGTTGGGTCAACTCCCCAGGTATTAACCATTGAGACTTCCTCAACCGTATCCCCGCTGAAGGAGGCTATGATGGTCCCTATGGGGCATCCTATGCTGGTTACTACTCTGAGCCCAGCACCTGCTGTGTGGCTCAAACTTGATCACCTTCGCCCAGACAACCTGAGGTTTTCAGTCTAGTAAGTCAGCGTGCATCATAATCAATGGGCCAGCGGTCCCTGCCCCCATCTTGCCACCAAGA
This sequence comes from Massospora cicadina, assembly GCA_022478985.1. Classification (NCBI taxonomy): domain Eukaryota; kingdom Fungi; phylum Entomophthoromycota; class Entomophthoromycetes; order Entomophthorales; family Entomophthoraceae; genus Massospora; species Massospora cicadina. The sequence continues at coordinate 38,516 of JAKSZP010007965.1, read as the reverse complement.
TTAGCTTATGCCATCTTATAAACCTCTCCAAGTGGTCCCAAATCCTGCTCCTAAGCCTAAACACTTTATCAGGTGACATTCACCTTGCTAACAACGGGTTTAAGGACCAAGTCGCTAAAGCTAAACCACATATTTCTCCAAGACTCACAGCCTCTGATAAACCCAAAGCTGGCGTAATTAAAGCATCTTCTTTCAAATGCTATCTCCTCTCAGCCAACTCTAATCCAAAACCTGTAGCCATGAGGAAGCCCAAACCTCTTTTTCCAATGACAGTCACTCCCAACAACCTTGGACTCAAGGTCAAGACTGCTCAAGCTAAGTCGCCTGCTCCTCCAATGATCATCACTGTGGATAGCCCCAAGCTACTAAAGTTATGACCTACACCTCCGACAGCTCTTCTAGAATTACCCAATGTATGTTGATAACCCTTTGGATGACAAGTCTGAATGAAGTTATAAGGGCGTTGCTCTTATATTCTAGGAGCCCCTGTTGAAGTAGGTATACTGGATTGGCTGAACCCTGAAGGAGTAGATAAAGCCTTGATTACATAAGAAACCTACCTTAATCAAGTGCTGAGAAGCCCTGAGGTTATTGATTATGCTAGCTATGCTGACCAGGCTATTGCTTCACTGATCTGACCAATTCATCATAATTACACCCTAAAGTCCATTAAAGCTAACTACTCTGAGACAGCTAAAAAGCTTGCCTCTACTCTCCGTCTTATGGAATTATTAGAACTCACCTCTAACTTTAGCGCGGGACTATAACTAAGGTAGAGGTCGTTATTCAAAAAAGTCTAGGTTAGGGCTATCTTGGACACTGGACTTTCTGTGAATATTCTATCTTCCAAGATGATCAAGAAGATTAAGCTGGCTCCTGATCTTGAGTGTACGCAGGAGTTTGGAACGGCAGTCTAACAACACCCATGCTATTGGAGCCTACTCCTCCTTGCCTATTCGGATTGGAAAGCTCACCTTGTCATCTCCCGCCATGGCCTTGGACAATAACACTTATGATATGCTTATTGGCACGCAGTTTATGATTGAGTATGACGGTATAATCAATATGAACAGGGTTACCTCTCCATGCTCAGTTACGAAGTCCCTCTACTCTTCATCAATGAAGACCCCATAAAAATAATACTCCTGTTTATTTGAATACCCTTCCTCTGATTTACCTTTATTCTACACAACCTCTGGATGCAACACAAAAAAGTTGCCCATTTTGGTGGACGCTTCAGAGGGCATTCCCTTTTGTGCTTCAGAGGAAACAGTAATCAAGGCTGGTTAACAATGGGTGGTATTTACCAACATTACTCTACAGATTCCCTGAGCCTGTCTGCTGCACATAACAAGCATTGATGGAGTAATCTTATTAGAATCCCAGATGTTGCCAGAAGTACTAAACCCCGCCTATCAACGACCCATTAATATCCTATTGAGGAACTTTACTTATAATCCCATCATTGTCAAGAGACCTCAAGAGATAGGGAAAAGTCTGCTAATTTCCCTTGATGAGATTAACAATGTCCACTTTATTGGGTTGATGTTGGATATGGGCTTACCTCTGACCAGATGGTGTGTACTCTGCCTAACGTCCACATCTCAGATGACCTAACCCCAGGTGAGCTTAAACGAGTTCATTCTCCACTGGATACATATAATGATGTTTTCTCCAGGACTGACACATATTATGGGAATATGAAGGGATTGGGACACTCCATTGATTTTGGTGATGCCCAACCTAATTGATCTAAACCTTACTATAAGTACAAGGTTGAAGAGCAGCAAAATGAGGGTTGAACTCAAACAGTTATTAAGTGGGGGGCCAGTACCGTCCCATAGCCCTTGGGCGTCTCCTCTCTTGCTGATCAAAAAGAAGAATGGAGATCATTGGGTAGTGATGAACTACTGTAAACTAAAAACCTCATTAAAAAGTTAGCTTTTTTGTCCCCCGCATAGACGATGCCATTGTACAACTCTCCGGCTCAACATCCTTCTCAGTCATGGACTTGGATAGAGGATATTGGTAAATGGATATTTCACCTCAAGATCAGGAGAAATGTGCTCTAATTTGTAGAAAAGGCTAATTTAAGCCTACCCGCCTACCCCAAGAGCTGTGAAATGCGCTGGCATCCTTCAAACATGCAATAAATCACATTCTGTGGGGCCTTAAGCTAAGCTGTGTGATTGTCTATCTTGATGACATCACCATCTTTTCTGCAACGTTCACCAACCATCTCGCCATTTAAAAGAAGTCTTTCAATGCCTGTAGGCTTCTATCATCAAGTTAAAACCGTCAAAATGCACTTCTTCCAAAAGAATCAAATTTCCTTGAACATGCTATCTCCAAAGAAAACCAGCCTTTACAAGATAAGGTCAAAGCTATCTCTAAAATTTATGCTCCTATGAACCTCCTGGAAATTCAGGTATTTGTGGGTATGATGGGATATTACCATCATTTCATCCTCAAGTTAGTCCATCCCAGTGATCCTCTCGTTCAACTATTGGTTAAAAACACCCCTTTTTAAAAGGGTACAGAACAAGCAGTAGCTTGTGAAACGCTGAAGCAACCGCTGCAACAACGTCCTATCCTACGGCACCTGGACTATAATAAACCTTTAATCTTGTTTACTGATGCCTCAGACTACGCCGTTGGGGCCTCTTAGCCCAACTGGTTGAAAATGGTGTAGATCATCTGTATCCTATTTCAGTAAGATGCTATCAGAGGCAAAATGCAACTGCAGCTTCACAGAGAAGGAGTGCCTTGCCGTTTTGTTTGCTGTGAAACATTACTGCCCTTTATTGTATGGCACTACTTTCATTGTGGTTACCAACCACGCTTCCCTGAAACGGTTACAGAATATGAAGCATTCTACTGGGCGGTTAGCGCGCTGAGCTCTAAAGCTCCAGCATTATGACAAGAAAGTTGAACATCGTGCAGGAAATTTTCACTTGCGTATTGATGGGTTAACATGACTGCCCATTCTACGTTTGTAGAATACAAAGGCGGAAAGGTTATATGACCTCTTAATGACCCCCCAATGACTGGGAGGATGAGGATGAAAATTCCAGAAAATGCTAGCCTGGAACTCTCACAACACCAAAGTGGAGAACACAAAGTTGTATAAAAAAGTGGGGACAAAGTAGTTTACCTTATCTATGGCCTTTGGAACGTGTACAGTCACCCTGGAGGCTCACTCTACCCTAGGTCATGGGGAAGTGAAGAGAACCTATGAGTGGATTAGGGAACGGTACTATTGGGAAGGAATCATGGAAACTATTTTCAAAGTCTTAGATGCCTGCCTCACGTGTAAGAAGCAATCCAATTTCAAGACTAAATACCAATATCAACCAACTACCCCTCAACAACCGTTTTACATCATAAGTATAGATGTAGTAGGTTTCCACCTGCAGACAATCAGTGAAAATAAATTTATCCTAGTAGGCATTGACCACTTTGCTAAGTGGGTTAAAGCTGTGGTTCTCCATGCCCAAATGGCCAAGGACACCGAAAACGTTTCTACATCAAAATACTTTCACTCACCATGGCTGTCCCCAAGTTCTACTCTGTGATAATTGTAGGAACTTCACCTCCATGTAGTTAAGACCCTGGCTACGTTTATGAGGGCCCAACAACTCTTCTCAGCCCCATATAATCCCTCTACCAATGGAACTATGAAGAGAAAATAAAAGCTTGGTTTCTATCCTGCGTAAAATTGCCTCCTCTGATCCACTTCACTGGGATCAAAAAAAATCTACCCAGTGCACTTATGGAATACTGTATTAGTTATCACCAGATGCTGAAAATGTCCCCATTCCATGTTCTGTATGGGCGGAAACCAAAGACGCCTCCTTTTTAGATAAAGAGGTTTTCGCTTCTAAAGTTGAGGAACCTGCAAAAACCATGAGAAGATTGGCTCAATGTATCATTCAGCTTCAATATGAGGCTATGACAAAACTAGCTAAAATAGTTACAAAAGAGGGACAAGCTGCAACTGAGTTTTGGGCTCCCCTACCCTCCTTCAAAGTGTCTGACCTGTTCCTGTATTACCATAACTGCATAACACCCAGAAGTGGCAAGCTTAGATTTATTTGGGAGGTCCCTTCACTGTCACCTACAAGAGAGATGACGAGTATTCTATAAAATCATTGGCTACCAGTATCACCATAAACAGAGTACATGGCCATACCTGCGCCCTTATTCTCCACCTAACACTATTGAAGGGGGTAATATTGGACTATTACAAGTCTGATTAAATAATAAAAATGTTTAAGTTTTGAAATAAGGAGGAAAATGGGATGAAATTGGCCAAAAGACCCTGGCCAATTTTGGTGAAATCCTTTTAATTAAGGCAATAAATTTAGTAATAATACTCGTCCTAATACCACAAAGCGAAAAAATCAAATTGTTCTAACTATGTGGTAAATTCAGTATGAGCCCATTGGAGGCTCCTCCCCAGGCCAACATTAAAATATTACAACCTACCCCATGGAGGCTGGCCCCTTTTACAGGGTCAGAAGGGGTCCTGCAAGGTAAAAATATTATCATGCCCACTGATTGGGTAAAATTTATTAGATCATTACCTCACAGTCATTTCCAACCAACAATTGACTTTCCATCAGTCATTTCATCCAAACGAGGCAAGTTTTTCAAGATCTGATATGTTATATCACAAAATTTTCTAATCTAGGGAGGATACCCCAGTGGTAGAGTATGGACCCTCTACCACTGCCTCCCAAGTTTGATCCCAGTAATGGACTTTGGGTAGGGGACGATTTTGACTGTGTTGGTTTTGCGCACCAATGCCCTGAATCAAGATAGCGAATAGCAAAGGTGGTCCATGGAGTTCCTGGCCTATCATATGCCGCGCATGGAGGTTTTCTGGGTTTTATCCTCCTTTCCCATTTTCTTCACTTCCCTAATTGGTGCGGTATTCTCCCCAGGTCGGCCCACCTTGAGTAAAATATAAATATAAATATAAATATAAATATTTCCTAATCTAGAGTCACTAGGCAATCTGACTTTGAGCTTCACCAATTTAAATGCTATGTATCAACTTATTAAGAGGTTCTCTTGGGACCATCTAGTATTAAAACAAGATGTTCTCTTTTTACCCTATAGCTGTTTCTAATTAAACCTATAAAAATAGCCTTTTAGTTTTTATTAGTGTTTAGTTATTTTTATTATATGTGGTGCAGAAATCCCCTTAATATACTGTTGGAATTTAGGTAATAAAGGCGCAAGCAAGCATATTTTCTGCCTAAAATCCAACAAATTTGAAGTGCATATTGTGCTAAACAGTAAAATTAGCCAGAAGGAATACTGTCTGGCCAAGTAACCTGTTTCCGCTCTGACTTAAAGTTATTTTACTTCTGGACAGAATACAAAAACTCTCAAACTTAGTAAAAGCAGAAGATGTCATACCATTTTATGCTACTGATTAGGTAAAAATAAACCCTGAGAACAAAGAGTGACCATATCAACATAACCCTGATTATATTCCCAAACTTCTTGTTACATATAATTAATGTCTATGGGTTTAAGTAGATTTGAACCAAAAGTTCTACTAGGAGTCCTCAACCAAAATTTTCAGCGACCTATTGAGCTACTACATGGAAACCTGACTAATTAAAATTTTAGTTAAGAAACATCAAGAGATTGGGTAGGCTCAATTATTTTCCATTGAAGAAATTGACAAGGTAAATATTATTAGTACTCATCTTGATTTTTTTCCTACCCGCCAAAAATTAATCTTTGTCATACTTCAAGTCCAAATATCTGACAAGTTAACACAGGAGGAACTCGAGAAAGTGCATCAATTACTCATAAACTATTAAATGTTTTCTACAAATTAAATGATGACTATAGGCACATGTAGAACTGGATATATAATATCTATGTAGGAGACTCAACCCCTATATGATCAAAGCCATATAGGAAGTCAAAAGTAGAGGAGCAATACGTAAAGACTGAGCTCAAGCAACTATTTGATGAAGGCTTACTTGTGCCCTCCAGAGTCCATTACTGTCCCCACTGTTACTTATAAAGAGGTAAAATGGTGGTCAAAGATTAGTGATATATTACAAGAAGATAATTAGCTTTGCAAAGAAGGATAGCTATCTGATACCACAACTACATGATGCTCTGTCCTGACTTTCCAGCTCAAATTTCTTCTCCACAATTGACCTCGCTAGTGGCTATTGGCTGATGGATTTATTTTTGGAAAATCAAGAAAGATACGCTGTGATATGCATAAGGAATTTCGACCCACCTAGCTTTCTCAAGGATAATGCAATGCACCTGCCTCATTTTATTAAATGATGGATCATAATATGCAAGGTCTCAAACTGAGCTGCATAAATTTCTACCTAGATGACATAACGGTGCCTTCAAAGACCTTTACCAATCATCTGGACCACCTCAAGTAAGTTTTAATGTCTACAAGAGAACTACATTAAACTAAAGCCTGTGAAATAAATTTTCATATTGTAAGAAGGAATTCTTTCTTATACAATAAGGCCGAAGCATTCTCCAAGATACCTGAGCTTAAGAGCCTCAGAGATATATAGGTATTATTAGAATTGATGAGATATTAACATCAATTTATCCTTAATTTCGCTCAACTCACCGAACCTCTTATCTGTTTGCTTGCCAAAAACACCCCTATTGTGTGGGGAATAGTGTATGAACTTCATTTTAAACCATGGAGTATATGTTAAAAAAAAGAATAATTTTACAGCATCCAGATTATGAGTAGTCATTTATCCTTTTTGCAGACTCCTCCAACTTAGCCTTAGGAGTTATTCTTTACCATTAGATGATGAAGGCATCAAGCTTCCATTTCTATTACAACAAAACGCTATCAAAGGCTGAAAAAATTGTTGCATCACATAGAAAAATGCTTAGCAGTTCTACTTGCAGTGAAACATTTTCGGCCCATCCTGTATGGTATGATTTTTACAGTTGAGACAGATCACGCTTCTTTGAAGCAGATTTAAAACATGAAATATCTGACAGGTAGACTACCCATTGGGCTCTCAAATTTTAGCGCTATGACTAAAACATTGTCCATTGATCTGGGATAAGGACAAACATATATAGACTTACCTGCTTGTCACTATTATCATTAGATGATAGTAAAGATGAATGGTTGAATGACCTACTCATGAAGCCAGACTCTTGGCCGGATGGAGAATAACCAGGTTAAAAGTTGTTGAAATGACACTCGTGAATATAGGCTTTTGAGGCTTTTATAAAAAAAGTTGAAACCTACTGGTTACCTTACTTGAAACCTTTAATATGGGTACCCTTTATAATGAAAGACCATAATATATTAGGTCATAGAGGAGTCATAAAAACTTAAGAATGAATCAAGGATTTCTGATATTGGGAAGGAGGTCTAGACACTGTAATGAAAATATTAGACACTTGCATAACTTGTCAAAAACAGAGGATGCATAAGGCTAATTACAAGTATCAGCCAATGTCCACTCGGCAGCAATTCCATAATATCAGTTTAGATATCATAGGTCTACTGACTAAATCTTCAGGAGGAAATCGATATATCCTTGTAGGGATTGAACATTACACAAAGTGGGTTGAAGTAATTGTCATTAACGTGCAGACTTCAAAGTTACCACTATTTTCTTATATCAATATATATATATATATACTAGGCATGGCTGCCTGAAGTTATTGCTATACAATAATGGAGAACCTTTACTTCAAAAGCTTTAAGAATCTTAACTACAAGCATGAGAACTAAGCAACTAGTTTCAGCAACCTACAGCCCATCAACTAACGGTAATGTAGAAAGAGTAAATGGAACATAGTTTCTATATTAAAAAAGATGGCTACATACAATCCATCACACAGGGACCAATATATTTCAATTGCATTGATGGCTTACAAGATAAGTTCCCATCATATTAGCAAAATGTCTCTTTTAAATGCTCTATTCAAAGAGAGCCTGGTTTCCAGCTTTATTAGCCTGCAAAGTTCTTAATGAAAACACTGAAGAGCCTGAGAAAGTTTTAATATATTAGCTCATGAGATTATTTAACTTCATTCAGAGGCAATGACAAAACTAGCCAAAAAAAGGTTACTAAAGAAGGCCAAGCAGCAAGTAGAACTTACTAAGCTCTAATCACTTTTATTATTTCTGATTTTTTTCTTGTACTATCACAATCACATAGCGCCCAAGGAGGTAAATTGGCTTACATTTAGGATGGTCTATAATCTATCACTTATAGTGTGGTGTAAAATTTCATTCAAGTCTTTAAAGACTGGAGTTACAATCAGTTGAGTACATAGCTGGTTCCTATGTTGGTACTCTCCTGCTAATATTATTGAAGGAGGTAATTTCAGACATCAGAGTATTGGACAAGATAGGAAGATTTCATCAATTTAATCCTAAGAAAGAATTTTCACCTATACAAGATCAGGGGTTAAAGAAATCCATTTGATAAACTATATGAAAAGTTAATAGTTGATAAGGCTGAAATCAATATTAGGAAACTTCCATTGGACCAACTTAAACCTTAAATACCCCATATCGCTGGCTAGTTGAAGCAGAGGATTATTTAAATGTCAGGTGATTACTACATCAGTTGACACAAAGGCAATAAATTAAGTCATACCATCAAAAGTTTAATTCTAAAATTTTCATGATAAATGACTTCAATGATACCCAGTCACATTGGATTTGTATTTTCCATACATTATTTCTCACCCATCAAAATCATACTACAAAGGCAACATATACGCATAAGCGGTATCCAAAGAATAGCCATAATTTAGATAGCCCTTCTATTACTTTCAGTGTTGTTTTTCTTTATGGGGATTATAGTGTTGAAAGTGATGAATAAAAACTCTAAGCTATTTTTTATGAATGAATTTAAACTTTTGTTTAAATATCTCTATTTTGGTACCTTTACATTAATGAGTTCTTTTGCATCTCTTATCATATGAAGGATACTCTAGTAGATGGGACCTAAGTGTCAAGACTAAGGGTTTAGACCACTTGTTCTTTTAATTTTATGGCCAAGAAGCCCAAAGTTCCTGGGTTCTGTATATAAGTTCTTACTTTCCTTGTAAGAAAAGTCTTCACTCAGGTTAAAGTTCTTTAAGTGGTATCCTAACTATTATTTCATCCTTAATAAAATAAAGATAGATTGATTTAGCTTAAAATGCAAAGAGCGAGTAAAGTTTTATTTTTTGTAACATCAATATATGTGAGTTTTCTCTTGGTCAAAGTCCATGTATACTAAGTTAAGATCTTTTCTCAGTACCAATTGGGGATTCTGCGGCAGGTTGTTCATCTATATTAATGGGATTTGATCTCCTCATAGATTAGGGTTAAACTTTAATACTAGGGGGTTTTAGGCAAATAATATTTGACTTTATTAACCAAGGATTGTCCCTAAAATTGAGAGGCCAGAACACATTTGGTGATTATCTCCAATAATGGCTTAAGCTATTTTAACAGTTCAGGTTCAATTTTTATCATTTTACTCATGCAAATCTTTGATTTGGGCAGAAATCCTGACAACGCCCCCTTTAGATTTTGGCGCAGGGGGGAAAACGGCTGGAGAAAATGACTATGTATGCAATTTAACACAATGCCCTGAGTGAACTCTACAATTGAGTGTTCATTACCTCATTTAAAATAACTTTGTAGGGACCTGTCCAGTTGGTTCCAAATCTAGTATCACGACCTCCAGGCCAATGATGGTAGAAAAAGACTAAATCACCTGGTTGGAAGGTGTGCAGAGGTTCATGCTTTTCATTAAACTGAATATTTCTCTATTAGAAGTGGCAACAAGTTTTCAGAAGCAGGCCTGAAGCCATATAATCTCCTTGGCATAATTCACATAATGACTTCAGGGGCTACAGGGAGACTTGGTTAAGCATGACTTGCACTTTAGAAGGCATCTTGATACTTCTTCCATACAACACTTGGAAGGGCAAAATCTTAAATTGTCCAATGATAGCTTATTCTAGTGGCCAGATTTGCACTAGGCAAATATTGGGGCCAATGAAGGGGGTCAATCATGGCCTTCTTCCAAAGAGTAGTAGTTAAAGTACCATTTGCCCGCTCTACCATTACATTGGTTGCAGGATTGTATGGAGTGGAAAATACCTTAATGGATACCATAAGTTCGGCTAAATCATTCACCAGCAATAATCGGAATTTTTACCCATTATCAGAGAAATTATGTTTAGGCACCTTTTCTGGGTGATAATCCAAGTATATAAGGATGTGGAGAAAGCTTTTTCCAAAGAGGATGGTAGTGATACATCTTTGATCTACTTAGTTAAATAATCCATGGCTAGAAGGAGGAGCTGATGACCATTAGAGGCTCAAGGGAGAGGTCCCACAACATCAATGCTAATAGTATGGAAGGGTTCACATGGTGGAACCACTGGATGTTGAGATTGGGGATTAGGTACAGATTGACTTTTATATACCAGGCAGGACTCTAATACATCTTAAATTGAAATAAGCATTCCTTCTTTGTATCATTGAGTTCTGACGCCACTGATAAGTTTTAAATCTCTCATGGATGAATTGCCGATGTCCCTCCAATTTGATGTTAATTCAATATGAAGGTCATATGTAGGGCAACCATTTTTGGGACACAAGTTTGTACAATTGGCCGTTTTTCTATTGAAGAGTTGACAATTTTTTGTTAATTTCTTTTAAAGGGTCGGGGATTTATCTTACATAATTAAAAGGAGTTAGGAGGTCGTAGAGTTGATCCTCTTTAGGGTCAGTTAAAGTTAATATGGGAAGCTGGGATAGGCAATCTACAAGTGGTAGATGGGCCTTGGTCGTTGAATATTGAAAAATCGTAATTTTAAGGTTTTAACGCCCCTTGGGATAACTTCCCGCCAGGATCCTTCGCTTTTTGTAGTTATTGCAAGAAATCATGATTAGTAGCTAAATTAAATGAATACCATATATAATTAGGGCCAAAAATGCTTAGTAGCCAATAGGATCACCAAGCATTCACGTTCCATAATGCTATAGTTGCTTTAAGCTCTGGTTAAGATCTTGCTATAGTAGGAGAAGGGATGGTCCACTAAGTTTTCATTGTGATGAGATAATATAACTCTTGTAGCTATATTTCTAGCATCAGTAAAAAATAGGAAAGGTTTATCAAAGTTGGGATTATACATACTGGCGAAAGGTAGAGAGCTGTGCGTAATAGATCAAAGGATTGCTGTTGCTCTTATTTCCATTGGAAATGTATGCCCTTCTTCAATAAATATACTAGAGGCTTAGAGGTATTGTCAAAATGGGGAATAAATTAGCAATAATATTCCATCATCCCCAAAAACATGTACAACTCTTAGGGATTTAGGGGAACATCTTAGAAATGTCCATAACCTTATCATCCATCAGGGATATTCCAGCTTTATCTACCCTATGGCCCAAAAAATCCATTCTCTCTGAAAGAAACTCATTTAATGGATTTAGTTTGACGAGGCTTGCCATAACTGCTGGAAAACTTGACAGGATAATCCATGTGCTCAGCAAAAGTTCTCAAAAACACAATAATATCATTAAGATAAACTAGCACATACAAACGTTTTTAAGTCAACTAAAAGTCCGTTCATGGAGCGTTGGAAGGTAGCAAGGGCGTTACATAGACCCTGAGGCATTCAAGTGATACTACTCTCCTTGTGCGCGCGCTACAAGATTGGACAAGCACCCCCTGGAAGACAGTTGCAAATATACTTAACCCCAGCAACATGCCTTGACTCCAAGACAAGGTATAAAGGGAGGCAATAGCTCTTCCAAGCTCACTCTCAAAGTCCAATTCTTGTTGATTCAAGCCAAACATGGCTGCAGTTAGGCAATATTTAAGAATAAACTCAAAGTATAAATATATGAATTTTAAGTTCTTTTATTTAATATTGGCCAGGTCGATAGAAAACAGAACTGAGAAGCCTCCAGCTCCCAGTTCCTTCCCTATATACACATGCTACAAGCTAATATAATATATAACACAAGCTTATGGTGCTAATCTGACTAATGCTTGGTGTAAACCTTACAGCAGGATCGCGGAATCCTCACTCAATGGTTCTGTGCCAGTTCCAATTCTCAACAGTTCCGCACCAGTTCCATTTCGAATTCCAAACAAACCGCGAAACTTCCAAGCACCTGTTCCATTCCATTCTTGATTCAAATCCAAATCAAATCTCGAAACTCCCCATTTTACCTGATTCTCGTTTTTCCTCGACTTGGACGCCCATCTGGCTCCTTGGCCTACTCCAAGCTCCTGCCCCTTAGGCGTCCCTGCCAGGACCAACTCCCCCTCCTCCTCCATACATCCAGACACAGCCTGCCCTGTCTTACCAAAGATCAGGGCAATGTGATGCTGAGGATAAACCTCAACCGTCACAAGATCCATATCTAAAAAATAGTGGTAACCTGACATCAAGCATAAGGAAACATCTATATGCGGCAATGGATAGCTATCTTTTCTTGTGATTTAATTGAGGCAGCATAATCCATGACAACACGGTGGCCACCATCCTTCTTCCAAATTAATAAGAGTGGAGAAGTCCATGTGCTTTTAGAAGGCACTAATAAACTGACCTTCAACAGTTCCTGTAACTCTAAGGCCACTTGAGCTTCCTCCACTTTTTTTTTAGTACTAGATGGCGAGCTTCCTCCACTTTATTTTTCAGTATGGCCAGGATTTGAATGAAGGGTGAGCCTCAGTCTCAATTTGGTGAATTACCCCAGAAATTTTCCATAGTCACTTGGTCCCAAGGAGGAAATATCGCCATACTACTCAAGGAAGTCTTTGACATTCCGGCTTTTTCTTGGGGTAGGATTATCTCCAATCCTGCTTTCAACCAGAGCTATGGTGGTAGGCGATTGAATCCTAAATCCTGTAACGAGACAAAACAGCTCACATAGCAATATTCTCAATGGGATATTTGTTTACATAAGCAATAGGGGCATACTAAGGGATTTGGTTGGTTTCATTTGTTAAGTTCCTAATAGAATAGAGATAGATTTCCCGTAGGCAGGATCCAAAATCCTCAGGCAGGTCAACGCTTCTTTGATTAAAGGGTTTGGGTGTCCACTTAGCTCCAAAATTTGATTAGGGGGTGATGATATGGATCACCGTATCTACAATAACTTGTGAGCCAGAGGGTAAAGTGATATGATGAGGGGCATACAGAGGGATCCCATCTTTGGCATCCACAGCCTATGGGGGTAACTTAGTTTTTCCCCCTAAGAAATGGTAATCCACTTTGCAGATGGAGGAAGGATATAAGAAGCATGTCCATTTTTTGGGCTCCTTTACTTTTGATTGGGAGTTCAAAAATTATCTGAATCCAATAACCTAGTAGGGATAGGTTATTTTTCCTTATGGTTGTGATGCAATTGGTTTTCCGCCTTAATTGGATCCCAATAAGCAACTCATAAGTATTGTTTCTAATGCAATCGCAGTGGCAGTAATTAAAAGTTTCCCAAATCGAAGGGGTAAGGCAGAATACGTTCCAATCGCTTTAGTAGATTGACTACCTGCCGTCCCATTTTCAGTGTCATGAATTAAGTCCAGAGCCATTTTTAACTTTTACATAAATCAGGAGGAGATAAAGTTACCTGGGGAACTGGTGTCAATTATTGCCAGGACTTTAACTTTATGTACAACTACCTCTACTCGAACAACAAAGATCTGAACCAGGAATTAACAGCTAGTAAACTACCACTAGGGATTTTTAGTGAAGCAAGCAGTTAATTATTCAAAGCCAAGCTCAGGGCTGTTCAATGTGTTTGAAAGTTTAAATCTGTCTATGCTTGACTTTCCATAGAGGAGCTGACTTCCAAAATTTGTTTGGGTAATTGACCAGCATAAAAGTATTAAAGCTGGATATTTTTATTTTCCTTAAATAAGAATAGGTATGTCAACTTCTGCAGGTGAAGCTAACACAAACCATCCCGAAGTGCTTGGTTAGAGATAGAACTAGAACAAGGGTCTTGAGGCACTTGATTTCCATCAGCATAGGGAGCCTTTTGCCCTATACTGACTGAAATTTTCCAACTTATGTGAAGTATGCAACAAAAGTTCACAGTATGGTTGGTTCTCTTGCAATGGGTGCAGTATAATTCAAGTGTAGGTGAATCAGGATGAGTAACGGCTAACATTATGGCCTGGGATTATTGTTGTTAAAAAAGGTGGACCAGCGGTTTTATGTAGTTGGCCGGAATTTCCAAAATAGCTTTTTTAATATGGAGGAGTGATGTCAAGTTGGATTTCACCGCTTTTAGATAAAGTAGAATATTTGACATATTTTTATAAGCCAAAATCGAGGAAAAGATAGCATCATCTAATGTAAGATAAGTCCCTGCAACCAACGTTTGACTTCAAGGTAAAAACGGTGGGCGAATTCATGTATAGTTTCCCCCAAATTAAGGCTGATTCCCATGAAAGTCTGTTTTTGGTTGGTTATAGTTTGGTTGCTCCCGAATTCCTGGAGCAAGGCAGTCTTGGCGTCAGTCCAAGTAAGGCAATGCGTTAGATGGGGGACCATAATGTCTTGAGCCATGTGATTAAAACAGTTTGTCAGGTGTTTAAGCCGTTTATGATTGATCACTTCCTCCATAGAGCTTTCATAGTAATATAAGAAAGAGAAGATGCTTCCTCTCCTGGATGTACATTTTTGTAAATGAAGGTTTAAACGTACCACTTGGGGGGTTGGAGGCTGAACGACCTGAACCAATACTAGGACCACACTTTCACTTAACAAAGAAGTGGTATCTCGGGAATATGCTTAAGGATGAAGCGCATCCACTTGACTCTGCAGATTGTGTATATTATCATTTATTAAATTTACTCGTTCATGAGCGGCACTGAGAGCCAATTTCATGATAATGAGTTGGTTTAATTGCTGCATTTCATTTTCTAAAGTAATATTGGTGGCTTAGAGTTTGGTTGATGGTGTTCAGTGGTGAGCACTCTTTGCTCCAACCCACATACCACCGCAGGTAAACTACCAAGGGCCCTAGGCGTTCATGATGACTGGTTAAGAAAACTTTAATAGAGAGGGAAACTCCATCCTGAGTGAGTGGGCTCCTTAGGCGACGCGTCCTAGTTGGACATCAGGGTTTTTTAACTTTGATAATTAATGCTTGGAGGCATTCATCAGGGATTCCTGGGTCAGCACTAGGTCCTGGAGGTCCTCTTGGTCCAGGGGGTCCTCATCCACAATCTTGTCTGTCACGACCAGGAAATCCTCATTTGCCATTCTGTCCATCAAAGCCAGGGGGTCCCCATTCACCATCACACCCATCATAACCAGAGGGTCCATGATCACCAGGCACTCCTTGAGGTCCTGAAGAATAGAGGCTATTCTGGCCATCACGTACTTCATAGATCATTTCTTTTAATGACTGGAGGCGTTTGTCCACAGAGGTGATAAAGTTATTAAATTCAGATTGTACTTTATGGGTACGATCTATGACCTGATTATAGATAAAAACCTCTAGTTGACTAAAATGACTATTGAGTTCTGTCCAAACAAAACTCAAGATTCCTTGATCCATACAGGTTAACACATCTTATGTCTTAATAATAAGCTTCCAAAATTCCAATATAGCATTTTGGTTTTCACTGCCAAACTAGGAGGCAGATTGGTAGAATTGAAGGAGCTGCAAGTGTATTGTCTCCAATAACTGCAAGAGGCGGAGTAATTACTGATGATGGAACCCAGCTACTTGAAGTAGATGGTACAAGGTGGGATGTACAAAGTGACGCAGATAGCGTTCCATAAGTTCAGCACCAACCTGATCTACATCAAGAGAAGAATTTTGAGCCAATATCATCATAGAGGCTGGCACTGCAAGAGCCCATCTTCTATTAGCTCGGCCCCCAGGGATAAAGGCCCCAGATAAGAGGAGTTGCAGGGCTTCAGCGAAATATGATAAATGGAAGTGATATTGATATATGGATGGAGCGTGGATGGTCACTTTCATTGGTGTGGAAACAGAATGTTGCGTGTCATTGCTGTATCTCCTACGTGCATATTGATTGCCAAGTCACTGAGATGGGCGTCTATACAATCCAAGGAATTTTCCAAAGCCAAACCATTTTCTTCCATTGTTTATTTATCTTTTATTTTATATTTTCACCATGAACTCGAGTGTACCTGGCAGGGAGCACCAGTTTTGTTGGGACCATGGGGGTTAATACCTCATATCCCTTAATTTTTGAGGACTGGGGCCCCAAAGCTCCTGGGTTTTAGATTATACATTTTGCTTTTCTTGGTCAAAAGTCTTTATTCCAGATGCTTCATCTGGAGAGGCAATTCTTAATAATACTGGTCAATTTTTATCTAAAATTGCGAAAAGAGGAGAGTAAGTTTTATTAGCTTAGAAGCCACAATATAAGGGAACTCAGGGAGGTATTTCAGTAAAATCAAAGCAGTCCAAGCTAAGATCTATATTTATAACTAATTGGGGATTCTGCGGCAGGCTAGTTATCTTGGTCAAATTAGGCTTTGTTTGCCGCATGGATCTGGTTTGAACCCTGAGATTTAGAAGCTCTGAGGGAGCAATAGTCAACTTCATAAATTGGGGTTGATCCCCAACTTTGAGAGCCATTGTTTCATAAGGGATTTTCCCTAACAGAAGTTTGGGCTATTTGGTTGGATCAGGATTGGTTCCATTTAGACGACACACCCAAATCTACAATTTGAGTAGGAACCTTGACAAGCTCATTTATCAGTAAGTTAGGGAGTATATTACAAAAATAGTTTTGCACTGGGTTATTCAAGGATTTTCAAATATTAACAAGGTTTTTAAAGGAATTTCTTATTTTATTTGACTGTCTAATGCCAATTTTTTGTAAGCTGTTGATACCAACTTATTCTTAATTCCCATATATGGGTCAAACATTTATAATAAAATCATGCTCTATTTTGTAGTAAATAAAATAAATACCACAAACTGAGATAAGCTTTTGGTATTCTGATGTTTCACTGCAAGGTTTATAAGTGAAAGACACAGTTTTAGGTTTTTGGGGCCCATAGGGCTAGTTTCCAATATGGGTCTTTAATTTGCTGCAGCCACTTTAATGAGGCACAGTTTGTTAAGATTGTTAATATTCTATGTAATGATAAGGTCAAAATATTTGATGGATAATAACATGGCAAGGTAAACACTTTTAATTTGATAAAGTTACGTCCTACTTGGAGAAGTTTAATATAGTAGGTGATAGGATGGTCAACTAAGTTAATATAATGTTAAGCAAATATGGCTTGTACAGCAACATTACTAGCATCATTAAATAAGAAAAAATGCTTATTGAAGTCATAAAAAGGTAAGAATGGAGGTAATAGAAAAGGAATGGCATAAGAGGTGAAACAATTGTTATTGATTATCTTCTAATAAATGGCACTTCCTTATGTAGTAAATATACTAAGGGACCATCTAGTACTAAAAAAAAGTAAATATACTAAGTGCTGCAATTTCAGCAAAGCGGAGGATATAATGGTGGTAATATCGGATCATCTCAAAAAACATAAGTATCTCATAAACCTAAAAGGACAGGCATGTTCTGTATAACTCTCATAGTGATTTACAGGGGCATTTTCTAACTTGATTACCTTTGTACCTTAAATTTACTTTAGATTTTAAAAAGAACACTTAAATGCTTTGGCTTCAGTAAGTCTAATAGAGCCATTCAAACACCTTCTTTCTGGTGATTTAAAAGTTCAGTAAACTTACAAGGAAGTACAGCCATATTATCAAAAAAACAAGAAGACAGGAGAGCTTTCTGTCACCAAACAATAAATCTATAGCTCGTTGGAAAAGTAGTTGGCATTAAAAAACCCTATGGCATTCTAGCTAGCTTAAATAGCCCTTCACTAAAGTTTAAAGCGCATTTTTGCAATCTTTGGGGCTAACTCTATCTGCAAGTACTCACTATCTAATACATATCCAAAAAAACTAAAACTCCATTAGTTAATATAGTGAGTGATATGTACGAGGTAATGGGTGTTGTGCGAGGTCCCTTTATGTGCTATGTGAACGGGGTAACTGTTGGCCAGTCCAAATTCTTTTAATAATCATAAATATATTCAATCTGCGCCCAAAAATCTCTTGTTTTCTTTACAAGCTTCTGGTAAAGAAAATCTAAACCCAAGAACAAGATGACTTTTAAGGAAAAAAATATATGGAGTAAAAAGTACTTTGTTTGTAAAAAATGTTGGTGCTATTTAAAGTAACAGAGGAGAATAAATGTATGATATGGGGTAGGTGTATACCACATGTTAGGGCGGAATTAGATAAAAAATGTAGGAGGTGATGATACATTGGAGTTTCATAGTCAAAATAGATCAGGTTTCATTATTGAAAACTGATCTGAGAACAATAATCGTCACTCAGTTAATTGGATTTATTATCTGTCATTAGAAAGTCAATAGATATTAAGCATGATAGGTGGAATAAGGTTGTTAATTGTGAAATAGAGGAGTTGTACACTGAATAAAACTTCAGACTTGACATAAAGATGATTTCAAGTTGTTTTAGTATTCTTCTTATACTATTAACAAGTGGAGCACTAAAGGGGCGATTTATCTGGGTTTGCTTGGTCAAAAACTTGGCATTATTTTGGAAAGTGTTCAGTGATCAAAAATATATTATACTTAATGATTCTAAGAAAATGCCCAATAAAAATCATAAAAAATAATAGATATTTTAGATCTCACTTTTGAGGCTTCTTAAACTAGAGAAAATCTCAATAATGGTAAAGTATGTTTTGTTCTATAACATTAAGTATCTGATAATACTTGACTAATCTATGCCCTTCATATTTATTGCATATAAAAGGCAAATCCCAAGGACTTTAATAAGGGTTTACTTACCTAGTTTTAAAAAAATGGGTTAATTTATTTGAGACTTGAGCCTCCTTAACCTTTTGACATTAAAAAAAGAACTCAAAATTGGGGTACAGTTCCATTTTTACTTATACTGTACCTCCTTAATTAACCCAATATATCCTGCCCCAGTATAAAATTATTTTATACTATTGAATAAGTGATACTACCATTTGTTGCTGTTAAATACTATAAGAAATTCCATAGCCAACTTTAATTTGAGCAATAGTTAAATTATCTTCCATCCTAATATATTCATTTCTCCACATTTGGTGATTAGGAGTAATTTCTCTATGGGAACTAGGCGCACATGAACAAAAGATCTATTTTGATTTAATTAATGGGTTAATTTATTGAGGTTAGCTATTAACGCAGATGTGATCACATTGTAAGCAGCATCAAGGATCCCAGGACATGGTAAAGGCTCAAAAAATATGGGATAACTTTACATGATTATCAAGAAAATAGTCTTTTAGCACTAATACTTGAACTCAAGTATAACTAATATTTGAGAGTTGGTAAAATAGTCATGTGTTTTTTAGAAAATAATGCATCCCTTCTTCTGAACATACATAAGGTGGAAGAATGGTTTTTGATTATAAAAGAAAATGTTTGATTCTGATTACAAAAGTGGGATATTATAGAAAGACATACACGCTGTTCAAGTTTCCCTTTTTTATATATACATCTTTCAATTTTAGAGGTACTCAATAACCAATCAAAGTCTATTTATTCTTGTAACTAGAAAATTTTACAAAAATCAGTCAAATGTTTTGTCCCAATAAGAAAATCATAAAGTTTATTTGTCAAGCTCTACAGAAGGTGTGACACACTTAAATTAACAATTTGCATGGTTAGGGAAGGTTAGGCCCCTAAGTATTCAATATAAGAGGATCCTGAGGTCCCATAATATATGCCATGGTAAAAATCAGGTTCAATTTTATACTTCTCATAAGCTTAGAGGGAATCACATTGGTGGGGGAGCACATAATAATGGTGGCTAGTTTATCCACTTAATGTATTACTACTTCATCTTGAGTTATATCAATAATGTTAAATTAGGACTATAGAGGTACCCACATGAGAAACATCCATAGAGTGCATAGAAGCATATAGAAAAGCAGAAGAATAGATGAAAACCTTTTTATTTCTTCAGGGACATTAATTCTCCTGAAGAAGAAACCACATAGCAATATTAGAGGGATTAGAAACTTGAAGTTGAGGCAAAGAAGTTTTGTCAGCACCAGGATCCTCGTTCTCTGCACTGACTCCTCTTTTTTTACACATCAAACTGCTTTCTTCCAACAATGTTTTTCATTATGACCGAAAAAATAAATAACTTCTTGTAACACATCTAAATGTAAATTTTTATTATATTGGGATACCGCATGTACATAGGATTGTGAACTATATAATGGAGGTGGATACACGGCCCCATTAGGAATTTCCATTGAGGCGTCCTAGATATTAAGGATTGATCATAAATATCCTTTAAGTGATTTAAAATTCAGTAATAGTTATGTATGCAGAGAAATGGCGGTCAATAAAGGATAGCTTGCATCATTTAATGTAATGCAGTCAAATGTGGCTATTGTCTGAGTATTATGGTAAAACCATTGTAAAAACCATGAATAAATTCTCATTATTAGAGATGGATGCTCATAAAGGATTGTTTTTGATTAGATATTATTATATCGCTTCTAAACTCCTTAAAAAGGGTGGTTTTAATTTGAGACTAAGTTGTGCAAATCTTTAAGTTTGGTATCATAGTATCTTATAAATCTGATGAACCATGTAGAGATTTGTTGTACTTTGGTTAATCCAATGCACCGTCCATAGCTCTTATATACAAATGAAAAAATTGGATGCTTCCCCCTTCTTTGGAATCAACTTCATGCTTGAAAGTAGCTTTACATAAATTGGGCTCACATTATATTACATTAATAGTTAGAATAAATTTTTTGGTTCAGTTCAGAAGGCTCATATTCATGCAATTTAACCTGAGTAGAATGCAAAAAATCTTCGGGCATATAATAAAAATTATCTTTTAAGTGTCAAACCTGTTGGGCTTTTACCTAGTGTGGAATAATCCTCAACCTGGGGCTTCCAATTTACATAATACTTTAATTCATCTCCGCTTAGATTGATTAATAAATCTAACTAATATACACTGCTTTTTCAGACTAAGGACCAAAATCTTAATTAATATTAGGGTTACAAGCTCCAACAAATTTTTACCATAGTAGCGCTGATACATGACCAAATGAATTTGGGATAAAGCGCCTCAGCATTCCACCTAACAATAAGGTTAAAATGATAGTTCAATCTAAATATCATTATTGTAGTAGAATACAATGTCAAGAATTTGTTCAGAAATTGCCTCATCAAGAAGCTACATAACACTTTCCATTATATGCCCTCGTCTATTGGCTTCTCAATATTAGACTAGGATGCACTACCCTAGTCAACTTTCAGATCTTAACATAGAATAATTCCCACATTTATTATAGTCTTGATTTTATTTGTAATTTCCAAAGTACCATACATTACTAAAAAATAATTAACATTACTTATATATATCAATTAGAAAATTCTCTCAAGGTACTGAATCGTTACTTAGTAGGCTTTGTCTCATTATATTAAGTTTAAGTCAACATACATCCTGCCAATGCAAGCTTTGAATGACTGCCTTTAGAATTATTCGCGCCACTAGTAAAAAGGCTGGTGACTTGACAAAAGTGGTGCTCCATGCCAGGTCCTTCCCAAGCCACACCAAAATTCTAAATTGAACTAGGATGAATGAGATGGCTTTAAACCGATTTTTGTCTCTACTAGTTAAAGCCTAACAACTCAAAAACCACTCAGAGACTTTAATATTGTTTACCAGTGGTAATAACAAAACTTTTTTGTAACATGGATATTAATGAAACAATGGACAACTTGTGTTAGGACTAGCAAAACAATGATGAAAATAATAGTAAATGCGATCAGAGAGGTTGTATGGACGCATATTATACGCATCAGCAAACAGCAGCTTGAATTGATTAAAGACTATTCATATAATGCTGCAAACAGAATTGCATACAAGGATGATATTATAAATGAGAACATAAAAGTAGCAATTAAAGAACTAATTTCGACTTAAATGCCATAATTAAGATTTCAGATACTTTTATTGAAATCTAGTAAAGCTTCAATAAAATGCGCCGCCAAAATTCTCCCTTGACAAATAGGATATGGGTTAAGCTGGATATATTGGCTTATTACAGCAAAAATATCTATCTGTAGAGCCTAACCAGAGTCTAATGATTATGGGGATTAGCCAAAAAAACCTCTGCAATTGAATCACACAGACAGGAAAGCGATACTAATTATACAAGTGAATTAGAAGATAAACTTGCAGGTTTACCAAAATTATGCTCCACTATATCAAACTGCACTGGAGAGATGAATCATGTGAATGAGCCTGAAGATGAGCATGCTGGATATCTGAATTATGTCTGACAAAAAGAATTTTATGAATAAAGCCTGTAAATGAATGTGTGGACTTTCCCAAGATTTACCACGCCATAAATCACAAAAACTTGATTGAGAAGTCAAGTTTAATTTTGCAGCCAGCCCAAGGCTATCAATGAAAAAAATCAAAGTGCCATCTTAAATGAATCCTCATCCGCTTTGTTTCCAGGCGCTGAGGCTTACCACTGCTTAAACAAATGAATTGAATCAGATGAAATTGATGACTCTGCGCTTCATTGATACCCTGCACTGAGGCTCCTTATTTTTTTCATAGTGAATTGAACAGCTGAACCAAATGCCTCCAAGCTAATGAATATGTCCCTACCTGCGACGGTTGAGGTCTATCCTCAGCATCACATTGCCCTGATCTTTGGTAAGACAGGGCAGGCTGTGTCTGGATGTATGGAGGAGGAGGGGGAGTTGGTCCTGGCAGGGACGCCTAAGGGGCAGGAGCTTGAAGGGGGCCAAGGAGCAAGATGGGCGTCCAAGTCAAGGAAAAACGAGAATCAAGTAAAATGGGGAGTTTCAAGATTCGATTTGGATTCGAATCAAGAATGGAATGGAATGGGTGCTTGGAAGTTTTGTGGTTCATTTGGAATTCGAAATGGAACTGGTGCGGAACTGTTGAGGATTGGAACTGGCACAGAACCATTGAGTGAGGATTCCGCGATCCTGCTGTAAGGTTTACACCAAGCATCAGTCAGATTAGCACCATAAGCTTGTGTTATATTTTATACTAGCTTGTAGCATGTGTATATAGGGAAGGAACTGGGAGCTGGAGGCTTCTCAGTTCTGTTTTCTATCGACCTGGCCAATATTAAATAAAAAAGAACTTAAAATTCATATATTTATACTTTGAGTTTATTTTAAAATATTGCCTAACTGCAGCCATGTTTGGCTTGAATCAACAAGAATTGGACTTTGAGAGTGAGCTTGGGAGAGCTATTGCCTATATTTATACCTTGTCTTGGAGTCAAGGCATGTTGCAGGGGTTAAGTATATTTGCAACTGTCTTCCAGGGGGTGCTTGTCCAATCTTGTAGCGCGCGCACAAGGAGAGTAGTATCAGGAGCCCTGTCAGCCCTATGGTCTGTAACATGGATTTTGTTGCCCAACTCATTTGTGGCTCATTGGAAGGAGCCAGTGTGTTACATTAAACAGAACTCATTTACTTTCCTGTCGTTGTGGTGGCAAGCAAAAGAGGTGCCAGAAGAAGTTGTGTTTCCAAAGTAGTATAACCATACTGCAACACTCTTGATGGTGATATTCTCCACCGCCTTTTTGCTTCATGAACTATACCGGGTTTTAGAGTGTGTGTCCCAGAATGGTGGGAAAGTGGTAGGGCCTGGGAAGGATAAAGGAAGAATTCCCACGGTTTTGAAATTGGAAGACTTGGAACTGATCCACCAGACGTTTGGCCGGGTTCAGTTTCAGGGACGTTTGACAAAGGCAGCGGGTGGGGAGGATTCGTTTGCCTTGCAGTTAAGTCAGGTTCTGTTGGCACTTCCAGTAAAGCAGTCCAACTGGGTGCAAGAACTTTTGGAGGAGCAGTCAGGGTTACCCGTATCAGTGGAGGAATGTCTGGATTGGATTGATCGTGCAGCATGTCCAGATGAGACGCAGGATTCGGCCTGGGCGGCTTTACTGCAGTGTGGTCAAGGGAAGAAGTCAGTGGAGGAGTATGGCCAGATGTTCCGCGCATTGGCAAGAGCAGCAAAGGCACCTGAGTCTCAGCTTCCACGCATGTTTCGCCAAAACTTGCAAGCTTATTTATTATTGGCAATGGCGGCGGTGAAACCTGCAGCGACGTTTGAGGAAGAGGTGGGTTTGGCCTTGCAGGTAGAACGACAGTTGAGTTTGGTACAGGCCCATCAGGAAGTTGTGCGAACCCCAGGGGGATCCCGAGGACAGAGTGGTGGAAGAAGGGCAGGTTCCAAGCCCATATATGGTTCTAAGGGGTTTATCTATGTGGAGGAAGAAAAGAAGAGTCAAGATAATCCTGAGGGTATGGTGGAGGTGCAGGAGACAAGGATTCCCATCGAGATTACCACTCAGGATCCTGAGGCTCAGAATAAGAAGGCTCCTTATAATTTTTGCAAGAAACTGGTGAATCCGGTACCTCAAAATAAACCGCTTACTTCATCTTATCCTTATCTGATTTTGCCCATCAGTGTGCTTGTGGGGGATGAAGGAAGGGATTGTGGTGAAGTTCTAGCTTTGATTGATACCGGAGCTGGGGAGAATTATGTTGAGGAGAAGTGGGCAAGAAGCCATGGATTGTCATTACAGAAGGATGGATGGGTGAAGTTAGCAGACACCTCCAAAAGAACGGCGGTATGGCGAGTACAGGCCAAGGTCCTGTTGAGGCAAGGCTCGGAGGTATTCAGGGAGGAGTTTCACGCCGTACAAAACTGACACATACTGTGGTGCTGGGGATGAGATGGTGGCACCATGTCCTTCCACAGTTTGATATGAAGAGAGAGAGGGTTCTGCTGTCACCTAGAGGTCAGGGGACGTGTGAATGGACGTTTCAGTCCCAAGGTTTGATGGTGAAGCACATGGGTGGAATCACCTCAAGTGTGTCAGCGGAAGGATTGCCAAGGGAGTATCAGGATTTTGCGGAGGTGTTCGAGCCTAAAGGTGATGCGCCCTTTTCACCTACAGGGGATTTTGCATTTGGATTCCGGTTCAAGGAAGGCTCTGAGTTACCAAAGGGCTGTCCAGTCTATCCGTTGAATCCCCAGGACTGAGAGGCATTGGAGGGTTATGTCCATAAGATGCTGGATATGGGTTTGATTGCGCCTTCCAAGTCACCGGTGGTTTTTCCAGTCCTGTTGGTTCCCAAGTCAGGGGGAGTTACGTCCTTGTGTTGATTTCTGACGCCTTAATGAGGTAACAGAACCTGACCCCTATCCAATGCCGCTCATAGAGAACATTCTGCCCATGATCTCCGGGGTGTGGTGTTCACCAAATTGAATTTGATGGACGCTTTTAATCAAATTCCTGTTCGCCCTGAGAACCAGCGGTATACAGCATTCAAATGTCATCTGGGAAACTTTGAGTACAGGGTTATGCCATTTGGGCTACGCAATGCCCCTGCAGTTTTCCAGCGCATGATTGATCATGTATTGGGGGACTTAATGGGTAAGTGTTGTGTTGCCTATATGGATGACATCCTGGTGTTTTCCAAATCAGTACAGGACCATGTGAGGGATGTGAGAAGTGTGTTGGAGGTGGTTAGGAACGCGGGCTTGAAGTTGAAGCCATCCAAGTGCGAGTTCAATAAAGAGTCGGTGTCCTTCCTAGGGAACGTGGTCCTCCAAGAAGGGATAGCAATCTGTCCTGATAAGTTGCAGGCGGTGCGGGAATGGAAGGCTCCTGGGAATAGGACTGAAGTGCGAAGTTTCTTGGGGGTGGTGAATTTCGTGCGAAGATTTTCTAGGGATCTGGCCCAATGGGCTGTGCCATTGACAAGACTGATGGGAAATGTGCCATTCATTTGGGGGAGGCTGAGGAGAGGGCATTTCAGCAAGTGAAGACGAGTTTGCTGACAGCCCCAGTTCTGGCACACCCTGACCCAAACAAACCATTCGTGGTAGAGACTGACGCGTCAAATTTTGCACTTGGAGCTTTGTTGTTGCAGGAGGGTAAAGATGGGGTTGAACATCATGTTTGTTATTTCAGTCAGAAGATGGCACCAGCTGAAACCAACTATCCATTTTATGATAAGGAACTTTTGGCAATAGTTGCAGCCTTGGGGGAGTGGCAACATCACCTATTGTATGCCAGGCACCCGGTTGTCATCTGAACGGACCATCGAGCCTTAAAATACTATAAGTCCCACACCTGATGAACCAGAGGCAGGCCCGGTGGCACTTAGAGTTGGTTCAATATGACCTGCAGATTGAATACAAGCCGGGAAAACAAAATATCTTGCCAGATTTATTGAGCCGTGATTCTGGACTGGTGTTTTCTGATGAGGAGTTGAGGGTTCAACACAGCCAAAATGTTGCCACAGAACTTGTTTGCAACGATCCAGGGCTGGAGAGATGGAATGGCAGGAAGAATCTGGACTGCACAGCAAAGATGTGAGCTGGGCCAACGGATAAGAGAAGAGACAGGGGAAGGTGAGGCAAGCAGGGGGCATGTGGGATTCTCAGTTCAGGGTGGTATCATACACCATGAGGGAAGGATTTGGGTCCCGGTGAAGAGTCTGCAACAAGAGGTAATGGCAGCTAATCACGACCATCCTCTGGCAGGTCATCCCGGTCAAGAGAAGACGTTAGATCTTGTTCGCTGTCACTATTCATGGAGAGGTGTGGGTGAGGCGGTGCGGAAGTATGTTTCGCATTGTGTGGTTTGTGCCAGGGCAAAGGCCCAACGGGTGGCACTGGGGGGGGAAATTGAAGCCACTTCAAATTCTTTCTAGGCCATGGTCCTCAGTGAGTGTGGATTTCATCACAGGACTGCCCAAGTCACAGGGGATGGATGCCTTGATGGTGGTGGTGGATCGCCTGACTAAATATGCAGAGTTTTTCCCTTGTCGGTCAACCATTTCTGCAAAAGTGGCAGGACAGATTTTTGTGAATGAGATTTTCTCCAGACATGGGGTGCCTGAGGAAATTGTGTCAGATCGGTGTCCACGATTTACATCTAAATTTTGGCTCCACATGTTGGGAAATCTAAAGATCAAGGCTTGCCATTCGTCAGCATATCATCCTCAGTCAGATGGCCAAACTGAGAGAGTAAATCAGATATTGGAGCAGTATTTGAGGTGCTATGTTTCAGGGCGGCAGGATGACTGGGTATATTGGGTGAAGCTGGCTCAATTTGCTTACAACAATCATAAGCATTCATCCACGGGTATGACCCCATTTTTTTTGCAAATCACGGCCAACACCCAGAGGGTATGGGGCCTAGGGAGCAAGGGCGGAATCCAGTGGCAGATGAACTGTCATGAAATACCCGTGACACCCTGGAGCTCCTGAAGAAGAATTTGGTGGTGGCAGTCGCAGCTCAGAAGAGGAAGGCAGACCGGCATAGATCTGAAGGTAGAGCTATCAAGAGAGGTGATTGGGTCTTGGTGAATGCTCGGAACTACGCCTTGCCTGTAAGGAGCCAGAAATTGGGGCCAGTGGCGTTGGGCCCATATCAGGTAGTGAGGGCGGTGAACGAGGTGGCATTTGAGCTGAAGCTCCCAGAAGGGTCAAGAGCTCATCCAGTGTTGCACGTATCGCAGCTCAAGCCATTCTTTGGCCAGCCACCTGGAAGTCCTTCTCCTTTATTCCCAGCTGGAGGAGGAGCCGAGGAGTATGAAGTTGAGGAGATTCTTGACACCAAAGTGGTGAGAGGACGTCGTTCATTTTTTGGTACGTTGGGTGGGTCATCCTATTGAGGAGTCCACATGGCAGTCAGCTAGGGATTGTGCCCGATGTCCTGAGAAAATCCAAGAGTTCTTCCTGTCTAGGGGGTGATGTGACGGTTGAGGTCTATCCTCAGCATCACATTGCCCTGATCTTTGGTAAGACAGGGCAGGCTGTGTCTGGATGTATGGAGGAGGAGGGGGAGTTGGTCCTGGCAGGGACGCCTAAGGGGCAAGAGCTTGAAGGAGGCCAAGGAGCAAGATGGGCGTCCAAGTCGAGGAAAAACGAGAATCAAGTAAAATGGGAGTTTTGAGATTCGATTTGGATTCAAATCAAGAATGGAATGGAATGGGTGCTTGGAGGTTTCGCAGTTCGTTTGGAATTCGAAATGGAACTGGTGCGGAACTGTTGAGGATCGGAACTGGCACAGAACCATTGAGTGAGGATTCCGCGATCCTGCTGTAAGGTTTACACCAAGCATCAGTCAGATTAGCACCATAAGCTTGTGTTATATTTTATATTAGCTTGTAGCATGTGTATATAGGGAAGGAACTGGGAGCTGGAGGCTTCTCAGTTCTGTTTTCTATCGACCTGGCCAATATTAAATAAAAAAGAACTTGAAAATTATATATCTATACTTTGAGTTTATTTTAAAAATATTGCCTAACTGCAGCCATGTTTGGCTTGAATCAACAAGAATTGGACTTGGAGAGTGAGCTTGGGAGAGCTATTGCCTCCCTTTATACCTTGTCTGGGAGTCAAGGCATGTTGCTGGGGTTAAGTATACTTGCAACTGTCTTCCAGGGGTGCTTGTCCAGTCTTGTAGCGCGCGCACAAGGAGAGTAGTATCAGGAGCCCTGTCAGCCCTATGGTCTGTAACATGGATTCTGTTGCCCAACTCATTTGTGGCTCATTGGAAGGAGCCGGTGCGTTACAGAGGTTCTACTACATCAATGGAAACGGTGTGCCAGGCGAGCTGGGGCTTAACCAGCTGGTATGTGGTCTTCTTGATGAAAGGCTTTTCTACTTGTCACTGTTGGCAACAACTAACTGTTTTCAATACATCATAATGCATGCTCTCCCAGTAGTATTGGGGTCACAAAAACTCCAGTATTTTCCGCAATCCTCCATTTCCTACAGCCCAATGAGCATCCAAATTTGAGGGTCTAGCCAAAGGTTTAGGGAAACTCAGTGTCAAGTCCCCAATCTGCTTATATAGTTCTTCTCCATGTAGGATGGTATCCTCCCTGAGTCCATCTAATACCTTGATCACCTGTGGCGGCTCATCCTGGTATTTGTTTGCCACCATCTTCTCATATAATATGCCAGCTAAATGCGTCATTATAGCAACCGTTGGCAGCTGAGAGAGACAATCCACTTTCGATGTTTTGCCCCCAGGTGGTGTATAATCTTAAAATCATACACTTGGAGCTTCAGAGCCCAACATGCAAGCCATCCTTCCAGTTCACGCAGATTCTGTACCCAGCGCAAGGAAGCGTAATCAGTCACTACTTGGAATCTTACCCCATGTAAATATACCCAAAACTGTTTGTAAGCGTGAATCACCACTAAACACTCTTATTCGGTCACAGTGTAGTTTAATTCGTGACAGTTTAAGCTTCAACTACAGAATGTGCCTGGATGCTCCACGCCGTCATCGTCCTTCTGGGATAATCCTGCTCTTATAGCAGTGAGGGATGCATCCATTTGCACTATGAACTGATTGACAAAGTTGGGATACTGCAAAATGGGTGCACTTGCTAACGCGGTTCGTAACACATCAAAAGCATTCTGGCATCATTCCATATAATCAAAAAAAGCGTTTTTTAGCAACTCAAAAAGTGGGTCCCCGATGCAACTGAGTTTGGGAATGAACTGTCAGTAATACCTGACCATCCCGAGAAACAAATTTATGTCCCGCTTATTACCTGGGAGAGTCATCTTGCTTATTGCTTTTACTTTGGCTGGCTGCAGTTTAATCCTGTTGGAATTCATGATGAGCCCGAGGAATTCTAATTGTTCTTTTTAGAAAGGGCACTTCTGAGGCTTAATTTTGATATTAATAGCAGCGAGACGCTGAAACACTTATTACAAAAGTGCAAGGTGCTCTGTAAACGTCTGTGAGGACACATTGATGTCGTTGAGGTAAACTAAGATGCAAGACAGCTTTAAATCGCTTAAAATTATATCCATGGCACGCTGGAACGTAGCCAGGGTGTTGCACAACCCTTGTGGCATGCGAGTTAGCTTGAAAAACCCTCTAAAAGTGATGATTGTGCATTTCAGCCGTACAACTGATGGCAATTCAATCTTCCAGTACACTGAGATTAGATCTATGGGTGAAAAATAAATCTCCCCACCTAATCAGTCTAACGCATTGTCAATCTGTAGAAGTGGGTAGAGATCCTTCTTTTTTATGTTATTGAGTTTGAGATAGTCAATAACTACTCAATCTAAGCCATCTTTTTTTCTTTGCAATGAGCACATGTGATGCCCACGGACTATTTGTGGCTCTAGCATCCCTTGCACGATAAGTTTATCCACCTCATCAGAGACAACCTCTTTGGCCACAATTTGATTATCTAATAGATCATGATAAAATAGGAGGGTGATCCCCTATATTTATCCAATGTACCACCCCTTGATCGCACCCCAAATAATGATCATCATGTGCAAAAATATCTCAATACTTTTCAAACAAAATCTATAGCTGTATCTTGCTGTTCTGCCAATAATCCCTTAAGTGCTTCCCATGGAACTACGGTCAATATGCTGAACAATGAGCTTGCCAGTAGTCTGAGATCCTCTCGGAGCCAAAATCATGAATACTGTGAACTTCCTCTATAAGAATTAAGTGTAGGTAAGTGTTATGGAAACGGCAGAAGAAGTTTAGACTGGCCTGCCAGTTGAGATGCGTAAGCACCCAAAAATCAAGCCAGAATGCCTGAGGCATTGCCACATGAATGATGTTGTATGGAGCTGGGCATTGGGAAATGATAAACCTTTGGTGCAAGACAATTGCGAATATCATCCCTAGAACGAACTAAATTGAGGCTGCCCCAGACTCTGGAAGTCTTGCTGCAAGGGGTGGAATCACAGGTATGGTTTCAACAAGGTCACCAGTAGACGGGGTTAATTCAACTGGGGAGACAAGGAGGCGGATTCTTGCTTGAAGATGGTGTATGTAAGGCCACAAGATCCCAGTATATTGTTGACAAAAGTTCATAACGACAGGGTTAAATTGCCAGAAGTATCTAGCTTGCTAAATTCAGTCTACGACGGTGGGGGCCATAGTGACCATGGGTACTGGTAGAGCCCATCTGGTATATGGAAAGACAGGCCACCAGGGAAAAGCCATTGGAAATGCAGCCAGAAGTATATCAAGAAAATCAAAATTGATAGTTTTAGAGGAAAATTTTATTGCAAAGGAAAGTGAAGAAAATCGACCAACAATTTTCTTGGTATGGTACAACTGATTAAGTAGTAGTCAATTGATGCAGGGACAAGCCGGGATTAAGACCCTCAATTTCAACCTAACCAGCAAATTATTTGGGAATGGGGCAGATAAGTTCACTGAGAACCAACATCAAAGAATTTGGTGGCAGTTCAAGTTGCTGTCAGTTTGACCTCAAACATCTAAACTTAGGCTCAGCTACATACTCAACTGTTGGCGTGACAGTGTTTAGCCCAACGAGCAGTGGGAATCCACCAAGGCAACCTCATGTAGGGGTGGTCCTAATTTGTTGGGAACGGGTTCAGGATGCCCAACCCACCTATGCCCAGTCGCTGGGCCATTCGTTTGGTCAAAAGTGTTACATCAAAAGCAACACCCAATTTGCTGAAAGGGGGCTTTGAATCGTTTTCAATGGTGTCTGATGCTATTACCTGTCCATTGAGGATGATTCCCAACAATTTTGGGAGGGGGTTGATTTTTATGATCATAGTGTTAGCCAAGTTTAAACCGTCAGCAATTCCGGCCAATAAATCATTCTTCATCCCTTTTTGCCTACATGGAATCCGAACATTGGGCTGATTCCCACTCAATTTTGGACTGATCAATTTCATTTCGGCAATCTCAGTGCAGATTTATCTGATTAGATGTACTAGTTCTGCTGAGATGAGTGTGGGCACCAGAAGAGGGATCTTAAGTAGAAGGGCTGTTACCCAGCGCTTGTCTACCACGTGGGTGAGGTTGCCCTGAGTAATGAGGGGTACAGCCATTCTTTTTGGAACCTTTTACTCTAAAACAGAAAAGAGAGCTCAATTGACACACAGGGGACATTCCCCAGGACTTACATTACCCTTTCCTTTTTCCAAAGGAAGGGCACCACCACTGGGAAACTCCATGAGGGCCACATTCTTGTGCGCATTAGGTAACTTGATCACCATTACTGTTGCAACTTTTTTTTGGGGGGCAAGGAGCTTCAGGGTGGGATTCGTGGTATGCTTTGACAGTTCCATATGGTCAGTGCAATTGCAAGCCTTGACCCAACTGTTCTTGTAAGCCGGATACCCTTTCCAAGCCATGAGATATTGAACGGACCATCAGGACTTGTGGGATGCCAGGATATTCTCCACCTCGGCCTCTTCTACGTTCTCAATGATGATTGGTTCATGTTCCATGGGAACTGTACCCTTGAAGGGCGGCAACTGGAAAACATGGAAGATGGGGTGCTGTTTTCAGTGAGCTGGAAGCTTCAATTGGAACGCACCATTGCCCAAGACCTCCTCCACCAAATGGGGGCCCAAGCGCTTACTTGCAAACTTATAAGAAGGGGCTTGTATTCATAAATGATGGGTATCGAGAATAACATAGGAGCCCACCATTAGATTGTGACCTGGGAGCCACTTATGATCTATGAACCGCTTGTAGTCATCAATAGCTTTGGTGAGGTGTTCCTGCACTAAGGTTTTGTTGACCTAATATGTTCATCATGATCCACGGCAGCTTGAACCTCAGGCCGCAAGCAAGGTCTGACCAAAAAGGAAGGATTATAACCCAATGTTGCTTTGTAGGGAGAAAACCCCATGGACGCGTGGTCCCATTGTTATAAGTGAAATAAGCAAGGTGAAGGTCATTGGCCTAGGTGTCCTGTGCGGCTGCAGCATAGCAACGCAGGTACTGTTCAAGGATTTGGTTAAGTCGCTCGGTCTGTTCATCAGATTGGGGATGATATGCCATGGAATGACAGGGTGAGATTTTAGGATAAAAAAAATTTGCACCAAAACCGCGCCATGAACTGTGAACCACGGTCACTGATGATCTTCTGAGGGAGACCAAACATTGAGAACACATGGCATATGAAAAGGCGGGCAGTTTCCTCTGATGTGATCATGGAAGTACAAGGAATAAAGAGGTAAAATTTAGTGAAACGATCCACCACTACCATCACCGCTGTGAACCCATTAGAAAAGGGGAGTTTGATGATACAGTCCATGGACACCGATGTCCATGGACCCTCCGCCTGCTGTAAGGGGTGTAAAAGACAATTTCTAATAGAGAAATCTGACTTATTCTGAGCACAAGTAACGCAATTGGCGATCCAGGCCAGGACTCTTTTTCAAACCCGCCCAAACTGTAGGTCCACTTGATCAAGTCAATGCATTTCTTATTGCTGGGATGGCCGACCATGGGGGATTGTGATGTGTGCGAAATACCTCAGCTCTGAAGGAGGGAAGAACCCAGATACATGACCAAAAATAAATGAGACCCTCCTTTAGTGAGTATAGGGAGTGTTTAGGCTTCTGGTGGGATAACTGCTCGACCAACTCCACGCCCTCAGGGCAGGCCATTTGACTGGCTAAAACCTGAGCGACTAGTGGGGCGTCAGAAGCCAGAGCGATGGAAGAAATGACAGGGGGACAATCGACAGGATTTGGGTGGCAGAAATCATAGTAACTAGGTCCACTTCCTCTGGGTCCAAGGAAAAGTGAGCGGGGCTGCAGCTGATAAAACTGAGAAGTCTGTTATGTGCATCTTTTATGATTTTGTATTTGAAATTAAAACTGCACAAGTCTTGATAGGTTTGGGCTTGCTGGTGCAACAATTTTTGGGGGTTGCAAAAATATAAGAGATCCTGGTGATCTGTGAGGACCGTTAACTCATGTTGAGCACCCTGTAACAGATAACTCCAATGAGTTAGTGCCCATGATACGGCTGGCAACTTTTTGTCATAGATGGCCCAAGACTGCTCCGTAGAGGTAAACTTCTGGGAAAAATAGGTGACCAGGTGTTCCAAGCCATTGTGCTCTTGGAGCAACACTGCACCCACTGCTACCATGGAGGCGTCACATGCAATGATATATGGCTTGGCGGGATCTGCTTGTTTCAAAATGGGAGGGGACAAAATAACCTCTTTAATCAATTTGAACGTCTGTTGGCATTCAGGCTTCCAGCAAAATTTTACGTTCTTCCCAGTAAGGGGGTGGAGTGGGGCAGCAAGTTGATAAAGTGCCGGGGAAATTTTTAAAATAAAATGATGGTTCCAAAGAAACCCATAGTCGTTTCTGGGTAGTTGGGGTTGGCCATTCTCAGATAGCATCCAACTTATTGGGAGGGATCATGTAGTCATCTTTAAGGATGAGGTTCCTGAGAAAGGTAACCTCCTCCTTATAGAACTCGCATTTGGAAGGCTTGACGAACAAGCCTGCCTTATGCAAGATGGCCACAACTGCTTCCAAGTCAGTAGCGTGTTGTTTGGGAGTTGGGGAGTAAACTAGAGTGTCATTGATATATGCAACTGCACAAGTAAACTGGAGGTCACCCAGTATATTGTCAATCATACATTGAAATGCAGCGGGAACATTCTTCAGCCCAAAGGGCATCAATCGGAATTAAAAAATACCCCATTTCATCCAGATCGCTGTTAACCATTCTTGCCCTTTCATTATCTGAATCTGGTTAAAAGTGTTAACAAGATCCAGCTTAGAGAACATACAGGACTTTGCGATTGCTTGGCTTATCATTTGCTCTAAAAATAGGGGGTAGGGATCAGAAACCATTACTTTGTTTAAATGACCATAATCCATGCAGGGACGGAGGGAACCATCAGCTTTCTCGGAAAAGAAGATGGGGGACGTGCCATCTAGTACTAAAAAAAGATGGGGGACGTGAATGGCGAGGTCTCCTTAAACAGCCACCCTTTTTTCAGCATATCGTCCAACCAAGTGTTGAGCGCAATCTCCTCCTCCGCTGTATGGGGATACAGCGGACAGTTGATATTCACCAACTCCACTGTCATACAAATTCCACAGTCAAATCTAGTGTGAGGAGGCAGATGATCCGCCTTTTCTGAGTCAAAGATGCTTTGATAGTGCATTAAGCTTTCAGGAAAGTTGGCCGGTATGCCCACAGGAGAGATGAGGGAAGTAATAGAACTGCGGCCTTGTGTTTTCTTAAGAGTGTTGATCTGAGGAAATTCATCCTTCAGTTGATCATTGATAAACGACAACATGTTAGACTCCAGGTGAATCTTGACATGTTGTCAGCAACACCATCCCACACCTAAGATCACCGGAAACACTAAGTTCAGCATAGCAGAAAAATGATCACAAAAGATAAACTGGTGTACTGAGAAAGGTACTGGCCGCCAGATGACATACAAGGTTTAGGAGGCAGAAGAAGCCACCATCACCAAGGGACCCATGTCCATGTCCAGTTCTAGTTGTTAGTCCAACCCAATACTCATGAAATTACCCGCAGCTCCATTATCCACCAGGTCCTCGAAGGAGACATGGTGAGAACTGACACAAATCTTTATAGGTAATAAGAAAAAAGTGAATATTTTTATTGGAAGATTCAGCCATTTCTGTTGCAACTGAAGAAATTGGAAAATTGGGGGAAAGGTCGGGGGATTTTGCTGGAGTAAAAATGGGAAGTATGAGGGTGGGAGAGCCAACTTCCTCCACCTGGGCTTTTACGGATTCATTTACTGGTGAACAGAGTCAGCCAACATGGACACAGGAGTTGCGACAGGATTGGCTGCTGGGGC
Source organism: Massospora cicadina (assembly GCA_022478985.1). NCBI lineage: Eukaryota > Fungi > Entomophthoromycota > Entomophthoromycetes > Entomophthorales > Entomophthoraceae > Massospora > Massospora cicadina. The sequence continues at coordinate 2,741 of JAKSZP010007965.1, read as the reverse complement.
CATCACTGGTTCAAGGGTAGACACTCCGTCACATCATCTGGTAATTCTATCATAAAGTTTCCCTTTTGATAGCAGGAATCATGGTGGGGGGAGGCATTAATAGTAGTTGCGGTGGCAAAAATTTAATCTACTGTTCCTTGTAAGGTGGACCAGTCCTCATGATGAGCAGAAACCAAATCCAAGCCTTATCTAAAGACAACCTGTGCATATCATTAGAGAGGGCCAGCGTGGGATCAGGTTCACAAAAGGTAGAGATCAAAGAAGCCAAGCTAGGGGCTTCGGCCATAGTATAGATAAACTTGAATAAGTTGTCCAAGCGTGACACAGGAGTTTTCAAGCAGACGATACAACAGCCATCAGTGGAGTGGGCTCTCCCACTTGTGAGGAAGAGCGCAGAAGCCATCTAACCCAACGACGGGCGTCCCCTTACAGAGCATCCAATAACGTGAACCCTTGTTGAGCATGAGATAACGCAGAGGCGTTATTAAGCGCAATTGCTAAACACATTTGCACCCCAGAGAGGGCTCCAAGAACTTGATTGGCTATCTCACGAGAAGATACACGTGAACTTCCTTCTAGGCTATTGGGAGGGGAAGGAGTAGCTATCCACACAGCTTGGTCGATCTGAAGAAATTTCTTCAAGGTAGAGAGGATACTATTCCCAAAATCAGCAAGTGACCAAACAAACTACAAAAAGCAGACTACTGATTGCACATTTATTTGGTAAAAGGTAACCAATGCAAAGCCCACCTAGAAGAGCAGGGTGGAAGTAGCTGGATACAATGGTTGGTCAATTATGTCATGGTTTGGCAGAAGAAGTTTAACCAGCCTGCCAGTTGAGATGCGTAAGCACCCAAAAGGCAAGCCAGAATGCCAGAGGCATTGTGACACGAATGACATTGTATGGAGCTGAGAATTGGGAAATGATAAACCTTTGGTGCAAGACAATTGTGATATCACCCCAAGAACGAACCAGATTGAGGCTGCCCCAGAATCTGGAGGCCTTGCTGCAGGGGGTGGAATCACAGGTATGGTTTCAACAAGGTCACCAGTAGACGGGGTTAATTCAACTGGGGAGACAAGGAGGCGGATTCTTGTTTGAAGATGGTGTATGTAAGGCCACAAGATCCCAGTATATTGTTGACAAAAGTTTATAACGACAGGGTTAAATTGCCAGAAGTATCTAGCTTGCTAAATTCAGTCTACGACGGTGGAGGCCATAGTGACCATGGGTACTGGTAGAGCCCATCTGGTATATGGACTGACAGGCCACCAGGGAAAAGCCATTGGGAATGCGGCCAGAAGGATATCAAGAAAATCAAAATTGATAGTTTTAGAGGAAAATTTTATTAAAAAGGAAAGTGGAGAAAATTGACCAACAATTTTCTTAGTGCAATGCAACTGATTAAAAAGTTTTCATGTGATGCGGGGACAAGTCAGGATCAAGACCCTTAATTTCAACCTAACCAGCAAATCATTTGGGAATGGGCAAATAAGTTTACTGAGAACTGACATCAAAGAATTTGGTGGCAGGCTGAGTTGCTGTCAATTTGACCTTGAATGTCTGAACCAAGGCTCAGCTACATTTCCAACGGTTGGCGTGATGGCATTTAGCCCAATGAGCAACGGGAATCCCTCAAGGCCACCCCATTAGGGGTGGTCCCAATTGGTTGGGAACGAGTTTGGGATGCTCAACCTGCCTGTGCCCAGTCACTGGGCCATTTGTTCATCAAAAGTGTTTCATTGGCTGCAACACCCAATTTGCCAGAAGGGGGCTTCAAACCTTGATAATGGTGTCCAAAGCTATAACCTGCCCATCATGGATAATCCCTGAAGATTTTGGGAGGGGGTTGATTTTTATGATTATAGTGTTAGCTGAATCAAAACCGTCAGCGATTATGGCTGATGAATCAGTCTTCATCCCTTTTCAACTACATGGAATCTGAACATCAGGCTGATTCCCACTAATTTTGGACTGATCAATTTCATTTTGGCGATCTTGGCACAGATTTCTCTGATTAGATATACTAGTTCTGCTGAGGTGAGTGTGGGCACTGGGGGAGGGATCCGAAGTGGAAGGGCTGTCACCCAGCGCTCATCTACCATGTGGGTGAGGTCGCCCTGAGTAACAAGGGGTACAGCCACCCTCTTCAATATCTTTTACTTTGGAATGGGAAAAGGGCCCAATCAACGCACAGAGGACGTTCCCCAGGACTTACAGCAAGCCACCACTTGGTGCCTCTGGATTGTTATTTTCTTCTTCTGTAAGTTCGCTAGCAGCACTTTCACCTCCCCATTCCCAGGTGTCAGTAACCCTGGAGCCACATCTGGTTCAAGCCATGAGTGCTGATGAGGTGCCATAATTTATCCATAAATCCCTTTAGGGACATCGATTTCAAGCTCAGTCTTTATGATGCATTGGTGTCCAGACAGTAGGCTCAAAGTGCTCGCTGCCCAAAATGGGATCCCTTTGTACTCATAATTCTGGGTGGGGGAGGGCCCTGGTCCACCACTTCAGTCATTTATACTGAACAGGAATCATTCCATCACTGTACGCTAGATTGATTTGGCTAGAGTGGAACGGATCTGTTGGGATTCCACAAGAGGTAAATTATATGGGGACGTGTTAGCCTAAAATAATAAGGGTTTCCTCCGACATACTTATCACAACACCAAATTTCCTCATAAATGCTGCGCTGATTAACATGTCATAGTTGTTATTTGGCAAAACCACTTCCAGA
>JAKSZP010007964.1:0-220743 GCA_022478985.1 Massospora cicadina | reverse complement strand
GGTGCTTAGTGAACCAGAATGTGCAGCTAATCCAACCTTACATCTGAGGATTTGGGGGCCAGGCCAGCTGGGTATCGCCCCTCATGGAGGGAGCCAAACACGGCGTCAGCAATAATAGATGGGGCTGAATTAGCTGACACAATGGGAGAGGTGAATGCCTGGATGGGCAGAGTTGCATTTGACTGAGCAGACGCCATTAAAACAGCGTGAGTGATGGCCTCCTTGGTTGGAGGGGGCCCAGCGGGTTGGTGGGAGGCAGCGCACACCAGAGCTGTTAGGCGTGCAGGTTGCAGAAGTGCGATCAGGTGAACTGGCGCTAGTTGGAGTAGCTCCAGGTTGGGGGGTGGTGCCTGCTTTCATGGCTGCTGCTTGAGAGCGGGTGATTCTGGTTGACCCTGAGGTGGGTAACCGAGGGTTGCTTCGTTTTTAGTGGTGCTAGCTCGTTTGGCATAGCCTGCGGGTTCTTTTGCAGGGTTTCCCGCCATATTTGCTAATAGTTTCCGTAAATCTCTTTATTGGAGCTAAATTTCAGGCTGAATTGATTTTCGAAAAGTGATGCTTAGCAGAAAGAGATTATTATGACTCTATCCTTCAATCGTACCATGGGAGCTCTGGAACTTACAGGATACTTAATAAAATTCTTTAATAGTTTTAACGCCCATAATTAGCTCAAAAATCAGCCCTAATTCTAATTTTTGGGACTAAAATTCCAACTTGACTGATCAAGGAAAGAAAACTCATACTGCAAACCTAAAAACAGGTCAGCTACCAGGGATGATACATGTCACAATTGTGGTTAAAGGGACACTTTGCCGGTCAATGCTATAAGCTGACAAGAAACCTGATGTGGATGTAGCCATGAAGGTTAATAATGAGAAGAAGGCGTGAAAAGACAGGTGCAGTAGAGGCGGAATGCTCTACCTCCACAAAATTTCTACCACATATTACGTGACTTAGGAAAGCTTTATTGACCAATGAGGTGGCTGAAATTACCTGCATCACATTGTGACTGATGATGTCTATATGATTACTATCCAAGCCAAAGAAAGGAAAAGTAAGCAGTTAGAAACCACTGAAGAAGATCAGTTTGAAGTGTAAAACCCTATGCCAAACAGTTCATTCTTCAAGGGTTAGACAGTCATCTTAAATTTTTCATCCAAATGCTCTCTCTAAATGACGTACAAGTGGCTCCATTCATTAAACTTTGGCATAAAGTAATTCAGAAATACGCGCAAGTCTTAAGTTTCACTTAGATCCAAACAATCATCACAATATTTACCTGATAACAATTCTGAAACTTACTCTAAATGCACATATGTGGATATAACGGTGAATAAGGTTAGGTATGTCTATCATTGTTAGTGGAGCGCCTATCAAAAGTTGTCGGCAGTAAACTGGTCATGAAGCTAAATACTGCACCCAACTTTGCCCACTGACAAGAATATGGCATGGCAGGAGCGCACCACTAATTCACCTGGGAATACATCACACTAACATTGCATTTTAGATCTATTGTAGTAACTTAACCAGCCATGATATTGCTAAATACTAAATAAAACATCCTAATAGGGACAATATCTTGATAAGATTAGGCGTTGTTACAAACTACAAAGATGATACCTTTACCATCCTGGGGCAAAGTATTACACTATACTTTATAAAAAGCGGGAAGATTGAAAAGAAGAAACCTAGCTTATATTTCAACCTAGTCTATAATGATGGTATAGTCCCATTTGAGTATAGCAAATCTTTCCTAGAGATTAAACCCCAACCAATGAAGACTTGCAGGTCTGAAGGACTCCCATCGTAAATCCTGGAGGCTAGCCACTGTCATTGGATAGGGAACAATACCCCTCTAGGACAAAAAGGGCCCTAAGACCCAAGTAGACCCTCTGTCACAGCTGAGTGACCAGGTGCACGTGGTAGATGAGCGCTGGGTGACCGCCCTTCCCCCCCAAGGATGCCATGTTCCCATATCTCCCCTCCTCTACCTTGTTAGGGTTGATAAAGGGTGTTTGCAGAGAGGTTGGGCAAGCCAAAGGCCATGGGCAGGTCCCTGGGACTCACCACTCCCCTGGCAAATACTGCCAAATTTTAAAAATTGCATGCGATGACCTTAAGGTTTGGTCTGCAAATTCCAGACAGGGGGAGCCAGGCTGCATTTGCTGGCACAGAAAATTGAACAAGGGCACAATTTGGACTTTGGACCAGGCATTTAATGGACCAGCACAGATGCCTCGACTCTCTGGGACAGATCTGGCAGCTCAGATAAATTAAATAACCCAATTCAGATGTCGGACTGGGTATCAAACAACTCAGCCCAGCTGTCCCAGTCTTCTGGGACATTTCTGGGATTTCCAAAACATGTAAGAAGCCCAACTCAGGTGGTCAGGGCCTGGATTGGCACCATCAACCTGGCTTGGGCCCAAATATGTGACTAAAATTTATAAATTTTTTAATATTTTTGCTAGGCACCCAAGCACCTTCACCACAACCTCTTAACAGCTAACCAGATTACATCTCCAACCCCAAATGTTCAATCCTGTAAAATCCCAAGCAATTTTGCCAATTTTTAAGTCAACCACCCTGCCCAGGGGCTGTTGGCAGTTTATTCTTTTTGTTTTCTCGCATTTGTGCCAAATAAACTTCTTAAACCTTCGTCAGCTTGTCATGGCATCCATCCGCCTTATCTAGGTATACCAAAAATTCTGAATATTGATATGGATAAGCGCACAGCTGCTCAAATCTTTTTCATATGCTCATCATATGGGTTAACCATGTGATCAATGCTAACACCTGGTGGCACATTGTAACCTTGCTTAACCAGCTTACTCTGGATCAAACTTTGTCAACTGATGTCACATGCTTATTGTTACAAGTCCAGCTATCCACCCCGCCGTTGTATCCTCAGAGGCCATTGTTCAGTTGGGGGAGCACTGAGGTTCCTCTTTTCTGCCATTTGTAAAGTCAGGACCCTTAACCCGCCCTTCAGCAAATGGTCTCACTTGTCTGAGGGGTCTGGAGCACCCCATTCAGAGGGTTTGGCCCCAACGCTTTGCACAGGCCCCATTATTACCCTGCTTTCACCATTGATCATGCAGCTGACCTTGTGACGACCCCTGTAGGCCTGCCCGCTTATTCATTAGACTTAAAGGCCAGAAACTGTAAACTCTAAATGAGTCTCATCCTCCCTGCCTCCCTCGCCTTTGGGGGTGCCCCCAAGACTCATGGTTGCTCCCATTGCAACCATTTGGTTTTCCTTGGGAGTCTTTGGTAAGTTGTTAGACTTTTGCTTTCCTCTTATTCCCATTAGAACCCCTATTGTACAAGTCGATTTGACCGCTGTGTCCATGGTATTCTATGCTCTCCATTGGGTGCTCACGCACCCTGATTGGGATCTCAGTCTAACCTTTATCATCTGGATCCAAGGAACCCATTATGCTTGAATCAGTCAGTTACTGTAATGCTTGAAGATCAAGTAGTCATCCCTACTGGGCAGCTATTAAATTCCAAAAGGACTTATGAGCTAATATTTCAGCCGTGGTCTAGATCCCAATTATTACTAATATGCACCTGGTTTAGTTGTCATATTCTGGTGTTTGACCCAAAAAACCCCTTTGACAACCAACATATCAGGCCGATTATCCTTCCAAAACTTAAGCTAATTACTCTATAACTCAACTAAAGCCAATTACTATTATATGTCTTAAGGGATTATCCAATGTCAATTAAATTAGAAATTCTATCTAAAAAAGAACAGGTCAAATAACTTGCACATTCAGGATGATTATATATGTAACAAACTTGACATTTGGTCCCAACCAGTTGGGAGCAATACCAACTTTTCATGACAATAAATTTTCAGAAAATAAATCCTGAAAAAACCCTTTAAAAATCCCATGGACAAATAGACATCATAATATCATAATCAATTTCTGCCCTATGGCAAATTTCAGCATGTAAATCCTCATAATCAGCATGATAGCACTTGTACATTGACCGCCAAAATGGAAGTACCTAGTGCTATTGAGAGAGGCCTGCGGACATCCCAATTAGGGGTATGTCCTTTAATTGAAATCAAAGCCATATTTCTCAGAAGTCATATTTCATCTGCAGTATGACAAAATTTAAATTTGGGATGATAGGACAATTTTGAATGTTTGTATTGCGATTTTTACTCCTGAAATCATCAAAATATGAGAGTAATTGTCACCAAATTTCCTAGCAATAGGTCATAAATTATATCAGTTCAAGGGTCGAACTGAGATGGAAAATATTTATCTGTGGAAATTGTGTGCTTGATATGTGGCCAGGAGATGCCCTAGAGGTATAAATACTGGCACCTGTCCATATGATCATCAAAATAGCTCACAATAAAAGATATAGTTTCTTAAAAATCTTTTTAATTGGTTTTTTATCAGAGGTGCTTCATATTGAGAATATAGGAAAGTCACAAGGGCAGAATTCTTCAGCTTGTATTGTTGCCTGCTTTATAGAAGTTCCTAAATTCATTGGGAAATTTAGCCCAAGATCAACCAGAAGAGTCAGATTTACTGAATAAGCATAGTGAGCTTCCAAATGTTCTAAATCATAAGAAACTAGTAAAATTGAGGAACTTTTTACTGAATTTCTTCCTAATTAGAAGTTCAAAAATTAATTTATTATGCAAGCAATCCTCAGAATTTAACAACTGGTTCTCACTCAGAATGAAACTCTCTTATAGGATCTAACAGACCAGATGTTTATATTTGATAAAAAGAACATAATATCTAACCGTCATGGGAATAGATGGATATAATTACTCCCTCAAAGCAGTTTAGTTAATGCTTTATATAAACTCTCATGCCCATTTAACTATCAAAAATTATACTCTTTCCACACAGAAAAGCTCAATTTAGTGGAAGTATAGTCTGCAAAAAAGAAAATAATGAAGATTAGGGCTTTTTTTCTGTAACAATCACTTTAGTTGCTACAATTTGATTCAAACAGGAATTTTGATAATCACACAGGAGAGATGGGCGATTTTCATAAATCTAATACAACCTGGGCGAGCGTCGCATCAAGAAGTGCACAAAACGGTGCACCTAAGGGCAAGAAATGCCCTGGAGGGGGACTGGGAACCAGGCCGCCAAGAAACCACAAACTCAGTCACTGTTCGGGTTTATGGTATTTGCTACAAAACAAGACCAATACATGGACATCCAGTATAACCAACCCCTATCAAAGGTGGAACACAGGCCTCAACTCATCCTTGGGGATGAGTCCCCAACCCTGTGGGAGAAAACATGAAAAAGAATGGGTTTTAACCCGGGGATTCAAAACAATAAGGGCTGCAGCTGGATTGATATAGGTTTCAAAACAGATGAAGAAGCAAATGCCGCCACAAAAGTCTATATCAAAATTGCCCTCCCCAAGGGCAAAAGAATAGTGCGCACTGCACACACCAGATGGAACAAAGCAAAAACTTTGTTCATCTCCTTTGACTTGCTCCCTACCAACCTTCCCCATAAGGTAATCGAGGAGGAGCTCTGCAAAGGACTCGTAGCCTATGGAAGAATTGTAAAAATTGAACTACAACAATTTCGCTGATGCCAACCCTGTGCACAGGAAAATATATTGCCATGATCAACCCACTCCCCAAAATGGAAGATGACCTATCAAGAATCCTCCGCACAGCAGAGTTTCACTTTGTGGATGGGGGACAGTCATTCACATTCTGAATCACACTAGAACGCGCACCGCCTATATGCAACCACTGCGGTTTATTGGGACACAAGGAACATGCATGCCCCATGAAGGAAGGCTTAATGGAAGCAGAATACTGTGAGTAAGCCATGGAAAAATTAATGAAAACTTCTCCATAATGACTGATGGCCACCATCCATTTCGCTGGGGTGAGGATGGGCATTACTCCATCGTGGACCCAGTTACACATAAACAATGCAAAGTAGCACAAAAAGCCCACAAGTGGACAGAGGCCGAGGCAGCAGTGCACGTGGAGTCATCTATTGACCCCAGCCAGATTCAAGAGGATATAGCGGATATACACCAAGCCAACCAATCAGAAAAAAATGCCCAGGTTGAAAATTTTCAAAGCAACTTGACTGAGTCACCAAGCGACATCAATCATGCGCACTTTGAGGAACAATTCAGCTGCAATATGGGTGAAAATGCAGTTCCCATTTCTCCAAATTCGAACCCCAAAATCACAGAATCCAATCAGCACACCGCATCAAACCATTATGAGTCACATGCAGGAAAAGATAACGCAAATTCCAAAAACTGCAATTCCCACAGAAATTTGGGACAGATCAAGGGAAGTGACATTGACACTGAGAAGGTTGGAGTAAAAACGCGGAGCATGGCCAAAATGGGCTGCGGTGGGTTAGGGCCAGAGGGCCCTCCCAACCGCTCCTGAGGCGCCGCGGGCACCACAGTGTCAATAGGGATGCTAAACATCGCAGGAGCCAGGGCTCAAACATCCCAAGCCAAAAAGCTGGACTTCCTGCAAAAACCCCTGTAGACTTCTCGGCCATCCAAGAAACCCACTGTCTACAGGGGGAAGAAGGATCCTGGTCAACCAGGGTCTCACCATCCCAATTGGTGTGGATGTCTCACTGTGGGGTGTTCATCTGAAACAACAAAAAATTAAAAATTACAAACTCCTTGTCATACTTTCATGGCCTTATCCTGGTAGCAACGATCACATGCCAAGAGTGACACAATCTCAATAGCATGCATCTATGCATTGTGCACCGTAACTGAGAGAAAATAATTCCTCAAAATTGTCCCAACACTCACCCTCCCTCCAGATACCATCCTGTTGGGAGACTTTAGCTGCTGGGGTACCCCCAACATGGACCGATGGCCTAACCCCAGGGGATACCCACCAGGCACATTGAATTCCATGCAATGAAGGAATCCTTTGGCCTACAGGATGCCCTCCCCCCCAGATCACCACTCCTTCCTCACATGACACAGCACAACATATTATAGGGAGCGCTCATATCAATGAGCCGCAATAATCACATCCTCACCCCGCAAACCCACCAATCAAGCATCTCCAACTTCACAACAAAAAAAATCAATTTTTCTGACTAATGACTCGTCTTAGTGCAGCTCTCACCAACCTGAACCCATGCACAGATGTCGCCCTGGAGGAAGCTACATCCAGAGAACATAAAGTTGCCTGAAACATCTGACTGGGTTGAACATGAGGTCACAAACCCAGAATTCACAGTCCCATTCATTTTGGATCCCATTGAAACCGGGAAAATTTCAAAACTAGACTAATCAACAAAGCTTGACATATTGCATCACGTAAGTGCACCGCTGACACAGCCACAATTAAGCGTACCTTGGTGGAACTGGACCACCTTGAGCATAACACCCTGAGGTCCAGTTATAGCCCTAACTGGGGGCGCAAATGGGCAGAAATATCCGCCCGTCTAAACACCCTCATCTTCAAACATCAGCACAGAATCAAAGTATCAAACAAAGGTAAGTTCATAAAGGAAGGCGAAACATGCTCAACATATTTCTTTCACAAATTACACTCCTGCGGCAACCAGCCCACATGCACACAGGTCTGCAAGGCCAACAGCACCGTGGCAACTGACCCTGAGGAGGTCATGTGGAAGTACACCGTTATTATACCAAACTATACTGCAATACACTGAATGACCCACAGAAATTCACAGAATTTATACACACCACTGGAATATGAAGCACACCGCCAGACTACAGCATACTAAATCTAATAACATGGGAGGAGCTTTGGGTCACAGTCCGCGGTGCACCACATAGGAAATTCCCAGGGCCTGATAGGGATACCTTGAAAATTTTACAAAAATTATTTTAAGAAAATTGCCCCCCTCCTCTTGGCATCTGCGAACCAATGCTTGCTGGAAACAAGCCTCCTACCTGGTGGCCATGATTCATATGTCATAACCCTGTATAAGAAGGGTGACAAATTGGACCTGGCCAACTGGCGTCCAATTGCATTCTCTAATGCTGATACAAAACTACTTACAAAAATTTTAGCAACCAGATTAGGCGCAATAGCTCTAACGTCCTGTCACCCAACTAGTTTGGGTTCATACCAGGGTGCTCAATCTGGAACAATATACACCCTGTTGCAAACATATGTCAATCCAAGGCAACTGGAGCCCTGGTCTTCTTAGACCAGGAAAAGGGGTATGACCGCGTTAGTTGGCCATACCAAAAGGAATGCCTACACGCTTTCAAACTCCCACCCAGATTTATAAACTGGGCGATGCTCCTTACAGAATCTGCAACCATGGCTTTATGCGGCCCTGGTTTCCTAAATAACAGGATCACACCACACAGAGGGCTCAAACAGGAGGACCCCCTCAGCCCACTGCTGTATAACTTCAGTTTTGATCCACTCCTTCGTGTAACTGACTCACGACTCATGGGCATAACTGCACTAGGCCAGCCAACAGTCAAGATAATGGCCTTTGCGGATGACTGCGTGGCAGGTATAGCTAATAACAATGATGCCCAACAGCTGGAACGCACCCTAGAGGAATACTCCATGGTGAGCAACGCATTGCTCAACAAAAGGAAAACAGAAATAATTCTCTTAGGCAAGTACACTAACAACTGGGCTACAAGACCTGAACCTCACACCCCCATACAAAGGAAAAACCCACTCATCCTACCCTTTGTATCATCTCCCACAACCACCCCTATTCGCCACCTTGGGATATGGCTGGAAACAGGGGGGTATTCCAATGAGACAATTGAGAAAAATCTACTACAATGGGTATCCAACCGCGTCGCCTCCCTCAAGGGAAGATCCCCAGGACTAACGGGGCGACTAACAGTTGCTAACTCACTCATCATCCCAATACTGTGGTTCCCTGCCCACGCGATCTCCTTCTCACCCACCTTCATATCCTCAATACGCGCACTTATCCAGGGTTGGCTGCGGTCTGGATCCCGGCCACCCATATGGATGGAAACACACTTTGGACCACGCTCCAGCGGAGGCATGTGACTAATAGATTCTGAGAGCCACGCCAATTGCATCCTGTGAAACTGGATATTGGAAGTCCTTGCCTCAGACCTCCCGCAGCAACATTAGTCCAGGGCAGCAAGGACTAACTACGCGCAGGCGCTCAAAATAACCAACCCACATAGTCCACCCAGACTACTATCATACCTTGATAAACGCTCCACCACAATGGGCCCACATGGAACCCCCCCCTCACTTCAAATGCCTCCTCTGAGCCATCCGCCGCATGGGATGGACTGTAGAGAACACTGGCACTGTGCAGGGAAGGGGACGACCCAGCTCCCACTTCAGATTTAGAAAACCAGAAGACCACCCCCAGAGAGACATGCTTGCTACGACCCCAACCATTGCTAGATCAAATACCTAGATGCGTTGGACATTCCCTACGACTTAAACACACAGAAGGCAGTGTGGAGAATGACGCACCACCCACTCCTACAGCCGAGAGTAAGAGCCAACGCCTGGCGCTGCCTGATAAGGACCTATAGGACGGCGGACCGCTCCCATTCCCTCCACACAACCTGCGCAGTATGTGGAGGAAGGGGTCCCTACACCATCGCCAAGAAACATGCCCCCATCTAGAGCTATAAGGCGGGAAGCTGTGCATCTGTTAATAACCCAAAATGACCAGGATCTGTCAATCTCCACAAATCTCCTCGCACTCCAACTTGAATCCTTAATACTCACACACACTCCGCTCCCTGATAGTTGCCATTGCAATGTGGACAATCCACACCATAGCATTGGTAGCCTTCAAGGGAACTGTGCCCACCATCCATGAAACAATTAGCATACTTATCTACACCTACTGGAACACTTTCAAGCCTGGCTATACATATACATGAGGCCAAAGCAACAACCCTTGTTGAATTAAGGTTCCAAGTCTGGTTTCTGTATATGGACCCCTTCCTCCACACCTGCTTCATAACAGGGGAGACCCCCTTGGAGTAGTGCACCAACCCCCATACCTGGCAGTCCCGCTGGCAACAGGGGTAACCTGAGTACCCTGGGGTGCGCAATTTTATCTATCTTCGCTTCCCCCCTTTTTTTGTTCCCACACATACTTGGTAATGCCCATCCCCCGTCAGCTTGCCTCAGTTAAATAAAACAATAATGAAGAAACCTCTGGTACACAGCAACTATCTCAGGGTATGAAAATTTCACCTATGCCTGATTCAAAGCACACACAGGATCAAATATTTTTTTCTGTCCTGTGCGCCATTCTGATGTGAAAAGAGATACCACTTTAATCACTGTTAAAGCAGGGTAAGAAGAAATTAAGTAAATTAAAATTGGATCTTTTATTTGGAAGGATCAGATGGAGTCCCATGAAGTTATAATCAATAAGTAAGGACTTTGGCCCCAACCTTCTAGGTAAGATAGCTTATCTGAAATAAAACAATCCAAATAAAAGTGCAATAATCAAACTCTATAGGCATGATTGGCCAATATTTCAAATTTATTTTCGATTTTGTACAACCTGGGGATCCACTTTTTTCATTTACACGAGGACATGGTCAATCTTGATTAAAATTTAACTAGTCAAAAGGAGCTATATCAGCTTTAATCGGCACTAATAGTGTCCTTCAATCTTTAATATCCAGATTTTGACCATGAATCTATTGGTCATACTGATTCATCACTCATGGCAGTGGGGGCTGTATTACCTCAGATAAAAGAAGACAGTGAAAAACACCCTGTTGTCTTCACTGATCAGACCTTAAACACATATGATAGAGAGTGTACAGTGGCAAAACAGGAATGTTTAGTGGCCAGATATTCTTGCAAGCAATTTTAGGTCTAACTGCATGGCACTCATTTCAGACTGCTACTGATCATGCATCCCTAAGATTAATGAACAACTTGAAAGAGCCTAAGGGCCGATTATCCCACTGGGCATTAAAGCTTCAAGATTATGACTACACAATTGAGATTTGAGCTGGAGTAAAACACCAATATGCCAATTGCCTTTCCTGAATACCCACTATTGCAACACTTAGTCAGGCCGCCAATGAGTCGTTTAAGAAAATAATAAGTGGAGAGTACTGAGATGAGCCTAAATGCAGTAAAAACTTTTATCTTTTTATGAAAATATAAGACTATAAAAATGGGACACTTTGCAAGATTATTGAGGACAAAAAGTATATTTTTCTAAGACCATTGAACCAAATAGACATCATTTTGGCTTCCCATAAGACCATAGGGCATGGTGGATTCAAAAAGACAAAAGAGCATCAGAAGCAATTATATTAGGAGTCAATGCATTTTGACATCAAAGAAATGTTAGAATGCTGTGCGGAGTGTCAAGGCAAGAAACAGTTCAGTAAAAGCACATCTTATCAGCTTATTCAGCCCATTTTTTCCTGGCACACTGTAACTATTGAAGTTTTCAGTCCACTTCAAACAAACAGTACAAAGGCTTAGTAACTTATTATAGTTATCATTCACTTGACCAAATGGGTTGAAGCCAAGGCTGATATAGAAGCAGGAGTGGCAACTACAGCCAAATTCTTCCTTGAAAACATTATCCACAAGCATGGATGTCCACAGGCTATTCTTACCAATAATGGAACAAAATTTACCACCAAAGTCCTTGATAAGCTCAACCAATTAATGGGAGTATGAGGTGTGCTTTCTGCTCCCTATCATTCCAAAAATAATGGTACAGTTAAGCATGCAAATGAGGCGTTGGTGAACATAATCAGAAAGTTATCTTCACCCAAACCATCCAAATGGAGTACTTATTTGAGTTTGGCAGTATTTGCCTATAATATCTCCTACCATTCGGTAACCAGGATGTCCCCTTTTAAGCTATTATATGGAAAACATCTGGCCCTACCATCGCTACTAAATTCAGTCCTAGAAGATCTTGGCAGAAACAATTATACTCAATGTGGCAAGAAGCTTTCAGATACCTTAATAAAGCTGCAAGCTCAAGCCTTTGACAACATTTTTTCTGTGAAAAAAACCTACACAAAAATGATTTTTATTTTGCTACAAATTGGCCTAATTTGAAGTTAATGAATAGTTCTATTTTGCAACATCCACGGATTGGGCCATTTTCAATAGTTAGATTGCATATGGTTAAGGAAATTCATATTAATCAAGAAGACATCTCAGTTCATAAACACAATTTGGGATACTAGGACTGGTCATATATACAACTGAGTCCATGTAAAATTTTTAAGAAGGTTCAATAAGCTTACCAACCAAGAAAAATATAAGTATATAAAAAGAGCATTGCTAAAAGGAAAAAAATAAATGAAGTAAATAAAGGTTAATTAAATAAGAGCTATATATAACCTTTTTAATACTATAGTCTGCGCTTGAGGATGGGGAGAGTATCCAACTCCAAATTCATTGGCAATTGGGGCCAAAGTTAAGACTATACACTTGGCCTACTTCTACCAGTAATTTGGGATTTAATTAAAGAATGACGAATATCAATGAAGGCTAATTGGGAAACTTAGGGCTTAAGTTCAAGTCAAGTTGGGAGAAATGTCAGAAACTGGTTATTGACCCAAAAATAAACCTTTTCACAAAAAACAGATCAGGCCGATTATCCTTCCAAAACTTAAGCTAATTACTCTAGTACTCAACTAAAGCCAGTAAATATTATATGGCTTAAGTGATTATCCTATCTCAATTAAATTAAATTATTCTATCTAAAAAGAACAGGTCAAATAACTTGCACATTCAGGATGATTATAAATGTAACAAATTGACATTTGGTCCTAACCAGTTGGGAGCAATACCAACTTTTCATGACAATAAATTGTCTGAAGGTTGATACTGAAAGAACCCTTTAAAAATCCCATGGACAAATAGACATCATAATGTCATAATCAATTTCTGCCCTATGGCAAATTTCAGCATGTAAATCCTCATAATCAGCATGATAGCACTTGTACATTGACTGCCAAAATGTGAGTACCTAGTGCTATTGAGAGAGGCCTGCGGAAATCACAATTAGGGGTATGTCCTCTAATTGAAATCAAAGCCATATTTCTCAGAAGTCACATTTTTATCAGCAGTATGACAAAATTTATGTTTAGGATTATAGGACAATTTTGCACGTTTGTATTGCGATTTTTGCTCCTGAATCATCCCAAATATGAGAGTAATTGCCACCAAATTTCCTAGCAATAGGTCATAATTTATATCAGTTCAAGGGCCGAACTGAGATGGAAAATAATTATCTGTGGAAATTGCGTGCTTGATATGTGGCCAGGAGAATGTCCTAGAGGTATAAATACTGGCACTTGGGCATATAAATGATCACCAAATAATATCTTCCATTCAAAGATATATTTTCTTAAATTCTCTTTATCTGGATTTTATCAGAGGTGGTTTCTAATGAGAGTGTTGGAAAGCTGTTAGGTCAGAAATCTTCAGCTTATATTGTTGCATGCCATGGTATAAGTTCCCAAATTTATAGCAAAATTTAACCCAAGATCAACCAGAAGTGTCAGATTTGTTTATATAAGCCTAGTGAGCTTCCAAATGGTCAAAAACTGTCTGTGACTGGCTAAACTAAGGATCTTTCAGTTAAACTTCTTCTTTATTAGATGTGCAAGAAAAATTTATTAAGAGAGTAATCCTCAGAACATAACATTAGTCAATCCTGGACACATTAAGTTCACATTATATGTGTAAACTTACAGGATTGGCCCATTACTATGGAGGGTCATAAGTTATGCCTTCTTGAATTTTATTACTGACCAGGAAGACACAGGCTTTTAATGATTTTGGGACCCTAGAGGATATGGACTTCCTTATGAGGGAACAATTGGCATCAACATCGGTATCCAGATGTACAAATTAGGGAAACTGACTGCCCCAGAAAAGGTCCAAGTTTAGGATTTGTTTATAAGTTAATGAAAAATAATTATAAAGGACAATTTTTAACTAAGGTTGTGCTAGAGACATGATCCACACACTTTTTACCAGTAATCATGATCCCATTCAATTGCCCAATCAGGTATTTATTTTATTTAACCTAGATAAACTGACCAGGGGATGGACAATACTGATATATATAATTGGATAGGGGGAAGTGAAGTATAGAAATATTTAGGCACCCCAGAGTAGACAAGCTACCCTGTTGCAGGCTGGTACTGCCAGGTATAGGTGAGTTGAGCTCCTTACTTTGAAGCGGTATCCCCTGTTATGAAGCAGGTGTGGAGGAAGGGGTCCATATACAGAAACCAGACCTAAACCTTAATTCAACAAGGTGTTGTTGCTTTGGCCTCATGTATATGTATAGCCAGGCTTGAAAGTGTTCCAGTAGGTGTAGTTAAGTCTGCTAATTGTTTCATGGATGATGGGCACAGTTCCCTTGAAGGCTACCAATGCTATGGTGTGGATTGTCCACATTGCAATGGCAACTATCAGGGAGCGGAGTGTGTGTGAGTATTGGGGATTCAAGTTGGAGTGCGAAGAGACTTGTGGAGATTGACAGCTCCTGGTCATTTTGGGTTATTAACAGACGCACAGCTTCCCGCCATATGGCTCCAGATGGTGGGCATGCTTCAAGGCGATGGTGCAGGGCGCCCTCCCTTCCACACTGTGCACGCTTCATGAAGAGAGTTGGAGTGATCTGCTGTTCTGTAGGTTCTTCTGAGGCAACGCCAGGTGTTAGCTCTTACTCTTGGCTGGAAGAGTCCATGATGCGTTAGTCTTCATATTGCCTTCTGTGTTGTGAGATTGTATGGGATGTCTAAAGAATCTAGGTAGTATATTCTTATGATGAATGAGGTCACATTGTGTATGCCTTCTGGGGGTGGCCCTCTGGTTTCCTTAGCGTATATTGAGTTCTGAGCCTTCCCCTTCCCTGACTAGTGCCTGTGAAAGTGACAGTCCACCCCATGTGCCAAATGGTGCGGAGGAGGACTTTGAAGTAAAGGGGGATTCATGTGGTCCAACTGCGTTGGGGCGGTTTGCAAGGTATGTGAGCATGCTGGATGGGTTGTGTGGTCTGGCTAGTTTGAGCGCCCGTACAAAGTTGGCCCACGCCGCTCTAGACCAGTGTTGTTGCGGGAGGTCTGGGGCTAAGACTCCCTTTATCCAGGTGCCCAGTATATGGCTGGCGTGGACCACAAACACTATCAGGCCCATGCCTCCGCTGGATCGTGGGTCAAAGAATTTTTCTATATGTACAGGTGGCCGGGATCCAGACCGCAGCCAACCCTGGATAAGTGCGCGTATTGAGGATATAAACTTAGATGAGAAGGAGATTGCGTGTACAGGGAACCACAGAAAGGGGAGGATGAATGAGTTAAAGATGTTACTCGCCCTAATAGTCCTATTGATCTTCCTGAGAGGGAGGCGATGTGGCTAGACACCAGCTGTAGTAGGTTGTTCTCAATTATCTCATTGGAATATCCCCCAGTTTCCAGCCATATCCCAAGGTGGCGGACAGGGTTGGTTGAAGGAGTTGATGGAAAGGGTAGGATGAGTGGGTTATTCCTTCGTGGGGGGCTTTGAGGTTTGGACGTTGTGTACTAGATGTTAGTGTACTTGCCTATTAGGATTATTTTCGTTTTCCTTTTGTTGAACGACGCGTTGCTTACAATGGAATATTCCTATAGGGTGCATTCCAGCTTTCAGACATCATTATTGCTAGCTATACCTGTCATGCAGTCATCCGCAAAGGCTCATATCTTGAATCTTGGCTGTCCTTGTGCGGTTATGCCCATGAGGCGTGAGTCAGCGACATGAAGGAGTGGGTTAAAACTGAAGTTTTACATCAGTGGGCTGAGGGGGTCCCCTTGTTTAATCCCTCTGTGGTGATCTCGTTAGCTAGAAAGCCAGGGCCACATCAGCCATGGATGCGGATTCTGTAAGGAGCATTGCCTAGTTTATAAATCTGGGTGGGAGTTTGAAGCCGCTTAGGCATTCAGTCAGGTATGGCCAGCTAACGCGGTCATATGCTATCTCCTGGTCTAGGAATACCAGGGCTTCAGTTGCTTTGGAATGACATAGGTTGGCGACGGAGTGTATATTGGTTCATATTAAACGCCCTGGTATAAACCCAAACTGATTGGGTGACAGTTCTTTGGAGGATATTGTGCCTAATATGGTTGCTAAAAATTGTAAGTAGTTTAGTATCAGTGTTAGAGAGTGCAATTGGGCGCCAGTTGGCCAGGTCCATTTTGTCGCCCTTCTTAAACAAGGTTATGACATAGAGTCCTGGCAACAGGAAGGAGGCGTGTCTCCAGAAGGCACTGGTTCATTGATGTCAAGAGGAGGTGGGAGTTTTGTTTGAAGTATTTTTTGTAAAATTCGTAGGATATCCCATCAGGCCCTGGGCATTTCCTACGTGGTGCACCCAGGACTATGTCCCAGAGCTACTCCTGTGTAATTAGGTTTAGGAGGTTTAGTCCAGCTGTGCAATTTGTATTCCACCAGTGTGTATAAAACTTTAATTTTTTTGGGGGGCAGTTATGGTGTCATAGTATAGTTCAATGTAGTTGTGGTGTACTTCCGCCTTGACCTCCGCTGGGTTAGTTGCCACGGTGCCATCATCTTTGCAGACCTGTGTGCATGTGGTCTTGTTGTTGAGGGAGTGGAATTAGTGGAAGAAGTAAGTCAATCTGGTTTTGCCTTCTTTTATGAACTTACTTTTCGCAATACTTTATTTCTGTGCTGGTGTTTGAAGATGAGAACGTTTAAGCGGGTGGATATTTCCGCCCTTTTGCGCCCCCAGTTGGGGCTTAAGCCAGAAATAAGTTTTTGAACTCTTGGTGGTCCTGTTTCACCAAGGCGCCCCTGATTGTGGCTGTGTCATCAGTGTACTTAGTGAGTTGAGATAGTGAGTTTTATTCATTTTTTTGTCTTTGAAATTTGCACAGGTTTCAATGTGATCTGATACAATTGGAGTTTTTGAATTCTGGGTTTGTGTCTTGTGTTTGACCCAGTTGAATATTTTGGGAAATTTTATGTTTTCTGGGTGTAAAATCCTCATGGTCAACGCCTATATAAGAGTTAGGGCTGGCTAGAGCTGCACTGAAATGAGTTGGTGGTTAGAGAAATTGATCTTTTTTGTTGATAATTTAGAGATGTTCGGACAGTGGGTTTCTGGGGCAAGGATGTAGTTAATGTGGCTCATTTAAATGAGCATTCCCTCATGTATGTAGGTGCGGGTCATGTGGGGAAGGAGTGGTGACATGGGGGAGGGTATTGTGTAGGCCAAGGGATTCCTTCATTGCACAGAACTTGATGTGCACCGTGTGTGTCCACTGGGGTTAGGCCATTGGTCCATGTTGGGGTTATCCCAGCATTTGAAGTCACACAACAGGGTGGTATCTGGTGGGAGATAAGTGTTGGTATGTTTTTGAGAAGTGTTTCCTCTTCTCTGCAGTGCATGGTGCATAGATACATGCTATCAAGATTGTGTCCTTTTGGCTTGTGATAATTGCTACAGAACGCGGCCATGCAGATATGAAGAGGAGTTGGTGATTTTTAATTTTTTGTTATTTCGGACAACCAGCCCACAATGAGACGTCCATACCAATAGGGATGGTGAGGCCCTGGCTGATCAGGATCCTTCTTCCCCCTTTAGAGTAAGGGTTTCTTGGATGGCAAGATTTCTACAGGGGGTTTTTACACGAAGTCCAGCTTTTTGGCTTGGGACGCTTGAGCCCTGGCTCCCAAGATGTTTAGCGTTCCTATTGACACTGAGGTGCCTGCGGCGCCTCAGGAGCAGCTGGGAGGGCCATCCGGCCTTACCCCACAATTCATTGTCTTGAACTTGCTCTGTGTCACTGGGCCAGTCCACTCTGTTTCACTTTCCAATCTATTACCCTGTGTTGATTTTGCGCAGGTTTTGCAGTTTTTAGAGTTTGCGTTAAATTTTTCCGCTCATGGCTCATTGTGGTTAATGTGTGCACTGATTGGATTCTGTGGTTTTGGGGTTTTGAATTTTAGAATTGAGTCCTGAATTTTTACTTATAGTGAAGCAGAATTGTTCAGGTAAGCTCATTTGATTAAACCACTTGGTGATTCAGTCAAATTGTTGAGAACATTTTCAGCTTGGGCATTCTGCTCTGATTGGGTGGCTCAGTTAATTTCCTCAATGTCCTCCTCAGCTTGAGAATTTTGTTCTGATTGGTTGGCCCAGTTGATTTCCTCTATGTCCTCCTGGATTTGACTGGGGCCAATGGAGGAGACTGCAAGCGATGCAGCCTTGGCCACTTCCTGCTTGTGGGCATTCTGTACCCTTTTGCATAGTTTGGGTGATACTGAGTCAATAGGGATGTATTTCCCATCCTCTCCCCAGAGGAAATAGTGTTTGGCATCAGTAATTTTTCTTAAGTCTCCATCATCTTCATCAATGGCGTTGTTGCAGAAGTCTGGGGCCAAAAATCCCTCCTTCATGGGTCATGCATGTTCCATATAACCCAATGCTGTGTAGTGGTTGAGAATAGACTGCGCATGTTTTGGTGAGACGTGGAATGCCTTTAACCCTCCCCCATCTGGGAAGTGTAACACCGCTGTGTATGAGATTTTTGTGAGGTTCATGGCCACATTAAGGACTAGTTTGATCACAGCATTTGCCTTTTCTGTGCACAAGTTTGGCATAAGGTGAAATTGCAGTAATTCTAATTGCTTAATTTCTCCATAGCTTATGAGTCCATTTTGGAGCTCCTCCTGGATTACCTTACAGGGAAGGATGGTAGGGAGAGAGTTTAATGATAAGAACAAAGTGTTTGATTTGTTCCATCTGGTGCATGAAGTGCGCACAATTTGTTTGCCCTCAGGGAGGTCACTTTAAATGCAGACTTTTGCGGCGGCGTCTAATTCTTCTTTGGTTTTAGAGCCCATATCAATCCAGGCGCAACGGATAGTATGGGTAGTAACGTACACTGTGCGGGGTAAAGTGAGGCCTGTGCCTCGCCTAATTTCTCTAACAGAGTGGGGACTCGACTCCTAGAAAAAGTTGAAGCCTGTGCTCTACCTTCAATAGGAATTAGGTTTATTGTGTTTAAATGCCTAACCCTTGCTTTGTGGTAAACTTACAAGCCTAGACTGTGTCTGAGTTTGTGGTTTCTTAAAGTCATTTGTTTCTCAGTCCCCCTCTATGGCATTTCTTGCCTTTGTTGCACCGTTTTGTCCATTGCCTAATATGGCTTTCAACCAGTTTAATTGAGATTTATTGAAATCGTCCATCTCTTCTGTGTGATTATCAAAAATTGCTGTTTAAATTAAATCATAGTAACTAGTGTTATTACTACGGGAAAGGAAAGCTTCCACACAATCAAATGCTTGAAAATGGCAGAATAGGTTGTTTTAGAGGAAATTAAAGAGCTTTTGATTGTGGTATGTCAGTCTCATAAAAAGGCTATGGACTGACTTAATTTTAATTTTTGAAAAAGTATGATATAGTAACCAGATTGTCATCAATAATCCGAGGTTAAATTGTACTACCAAGAAGGATTCATATTCTCTCCTTCAAATTGATGATGCCTTGGACTGACAAGGGGGCTGAATTTCTTCTCCACTATGGACCTATTAAGTGTGTATTGTCAATATTTATTCCCAAAGAGGAGCGTGGAAAAGTGCACAATAATAAATCAAGAAGGCCTATTCCAGCCAATAAGGATACCACAAAGGCTATGCAATGCCTGACTAATTTCCAAAGATCTATGGACACGATCTTGGGGGTTTAAGGTTGTCCTTTGTTTTGGTATACCTGGATGACATAAATATTTTAGTACAACTTAAAGACCACCAAAACGTTATAAGGATGACTTCAAGAGACTAGCAGCTGCTAAGGTAAAAATCAAGCCCAGGAAGTGTCAATTTTCCAAAGACCAATTTGAATACCTTGACTTTGTCATAAAAAAGAAGGACTTCAACCATAGCGGTCCAAATAAGATGCAATATCAAAGATGAACCAGGCTGAATCCAAAAGCATTATAGAAGTTTTTCTAGGCATAATCAGTTTCTCACTGATTTATTGTAAATTTTTCACAAATTAGAGAGCCGTTATTTCATCTACTTGAGAATAAGGTTCATATTATGAAATTGAGCCTTTCAAGAGGCATTGGATCAGCCTTGATCAGCCCTTATACAGCTTTAGTTCTCCAATACCAGGCTTCATTTGCGAGTTTATTGTCAATGCTGATGCTTCACTCATGGAAGTCAGAGCTGTGATGTCCCAGATAAGAATGGATGGCGAGGAACATACTATCACATTTGCTAGTCAGACATCAAACATCCACAAAAAGGAACTACATGGTGACGGAAAGGGAATGATTTGTGGTCATATACGCCTATAAGAAATTTTGGGTTTATCTACATGGCACTCACTTTACTGTTGTAACAGACAATTCACCCTTAAGATGGTTGAAGAACTCTAAGGAACCTGAGGGCTGATTAGCGTGGTGGGCATCAAAGCTTCAAGCCTATTATTACATGATAAAACATTATGCGTGTGTTTCATCTTAATGACGACTGTTTATTCTAATTACCTACCATCACCGCCGTCAGTTTAGCTGCCAATAAGTTATTCTAAAAAAGCATCATGGAGAATTTCAAGACAAGCATGAATCTGCTAATAAATTAAAATTTTAGGTCTATGGCAGGACACCATAAATAAATATGAAATGCTGTAAAAAGTGATTGAAGGAAAGAAGTTCATTTTTACAAGCCCTTTGGCATGAATGTATATAATAATGTCTACTTATGAGGCCATAGGACACAGCGGATTCAAAAGAACGAAGAAGCATCTTAATTGATATTACTACTGGGAGTCAATGCACTTTGTTATTCAGGAAACACTAGATTGTTGTGCGGAATGACAAGGTAAAAAGACATTCTGAAAGAGAACATCTTACCAGCCGATTGGTCCAAGATTACTTAGTATACTGTGTTGATTAAAATTGTTTGACACTTCTTGTTAGCAATTCTGGGGCCATTTATGACACTGTGGATATCAACCACTCGACAAAGTGGGCTTAGGCCAAAGCATATTTGTGAAATAGGAGCAGTGACTATGGCTAAGTTTATCCATGAAAGTATTATCTGCAAACATGGCTGTCCACAGGTTGTCCTGATTGATAACAGAAGCAATTACACCAACAATGTTAATTACTTAACTCAATTAACTGATGGGAGCAAGAGGCGTGCTCCATTCTACCTATCATCCCAAGAACAATAGGACAGTTGAACAAGTAAACAGGATGCTAATGAACATTGTTTTGAAGCTAACCTTTGATAAACTATCCAAATGAAGCATATTCTTAAGCTTAGTTGTATTCACCTACAACATATCCTACTACACTGACACCAAGCTTTCTCATATCAGGTTCTATACAGAAGGTATCTGAACCTACCATTGTCAAGAGAATGTCTGTATTTATCTCGTTCCCAGCAAGGTGATATGGGATGCAAACCCACATTGCTAGGGAAATAGCCGTCAGGAGAAAGGGAAAGAAGACACCTCAAATGGTGCGTGTGCAAAAGTTACCCCAGGCAAGGGTGTAGAGCGCAAAATAGTACCAGTTAAGTGAGGAACATAACAGCTTGAGTGGACCCCAGAGGGGAGTCCATAATCAAGTGTATCTTGGCGTCAGGGGGCTTGGGTGCCTCGATCTGGAGGGGACTTGGGCAGCCCAAGGGAGCACCTAGTATTTTGGTAAATTGCAATAAGAGGTAGTGGCCCACATATTTGGAGACCTCCCTAAAGAGGTCTGCCACCAAGTTAGCCCAAGGAACCATATTTAAAAACGTAAAATAACGGGTATTTTATTTAAGAAAGTTGACCAACGAGGAATGTTGGTCACAAAAACATATTTAAAGTGGGCCAGGGAAAATCAGGTTCTGTGGAAGTACGCCCAACCCTTGATGCTCCAATAAACAGATGCTTCCATCCATTTTTGTAAAATAAACCAAAAGTTCCTTCACTTGAGTAATCAATTGAAGCCATATTTTACCCAAACTTAAAAATTCATAACTTGAATGTGATTCGAACCCTTGCTCTCCAATTAACCAAATTGAACCATCTTCATTTGTAACGTAAATCGTTCATTTCAGTGCCTGGGCCAAGATAAGAGGCTGGGCGTTTTACACCCCATTAGTATCAACCTGGGCATGCTTGGCTTGCACCCAGCGTTGATCTAAGGTGTGTTTCAGGCCAGGAAGAGCCTAAAGTTTCACCTTCTGGGCCTCCTGTCACCCAGCCTTATCTTTAGCATCCGTTCCCACTATTAAGTCATCCAACCATGACAACCATCACTGTTATATTTGGTTTTAGAAAACCATGAGGAGGAAAAATTTCCCCAATGTGTTAAGGCGTGTAGATTAATTATTTTCAAGTTTAAGCCTTTGATAATAGTCTAATTGTCAAAAAGTCCTGAAACTAAAAAGACTTGAAAAGTGATAAGTTGGTCATATTTGGATTTGGCAATAAAATCTATTCTGTAGTACAAGTGGATTGTACCATTTACAGAAGTTAAATTGCATTCAGGTAGGCCCATTAATGATTATCAAGAAATTATCAAAGTATATATAAAAGAAAAGAAAATAAGACAAGCCATATCTATAACTACGTCTATGCAAAATACATTAGAAGGTCTAACAAATAGTGTGATCAAAAAAAAACTTTTAGAAAAAAGGAAAAAGAGGAGCAACTATATATAAGATTATAGAAAATATATTAGGAATAAACTAAGAGATGAAAGTGAACAAAGGAATAACTGTAGTTAATAAAAATAATATGAGTTTATATAATTTTACATTATCTATAAATTACTAAGAAAGATGATTAATTAATAAATATTTTATTCCTCTTATTTGATGGTGGAGGTAGCTCAGGCTCAAATCTTTCTCTTAGCACGCCTTTTCAGCCCGATCCAAAGGTTGAGAGACAAGAAAAAGGGTTGTGGTGACATAGAGCCAGACACGCTGAATGCTAGTAGTTGCTAGTTCCTAACAAACAATTGAGAGTAAGGAGCAATACTGACTGGTGATTCAATTAAGACTGCAATCAGGAGGGAAAAACATGCCCAAAAGGAGACAGTCAATCAGAAATTTTTTTGGTACTAATGGACTTCTGGGGTGGTAATTGTAATTAATAAGCCTTAGATCTCCACCATTCAACAAGGGGGGCATATGTGGCAATTGGACTGAAGGCATTCTCTTTGGAAAGATGCGCATAAAATTTATGTTCAAGGCCACTTCATGAAATAAATGTAAAGCGCTATTATCATGCAAGGCTTCAAAAGCTGTGCAAAAAGATGATCAAAATGAACACCATGCACATCATGGATATAACCCATGTGATGAGGCAAATTTGGGACAATTTCCAAGTGTCACAGACCAGGAATTGAGAACCTCCACCACAAAAAGCATTTGTGAGAATGATATCTTGGGAGCAAACAGAAGTTTCTTCAAACAATAAAGGGCAATGGGGTTAAAAAGCCATTCAAAATCAACCCTTGTTTGATTGATAGGTTGACCTCAACGTGGCTAATTTGAACAGTCCGTTGTTGCTAAATATGTCCAATGCATCAGATAATGATTAAGGGAAAAGATAAAATCCGCCAAGAGGTCCCCATCTCAAAAAAGGGATGACATAGAAAAATCTGCATACTAGGATTAAAGATGCATCTAAAAGCATCCACTTGAAAAATAACTGAGGAGCGAAACAAAGCTTATTGCACAAAGATCCTTGGGTAATTTCAACAATTGAACAACTTCCTCCTCAGTAATACTATTTGGGCAAGTAGACAGAACAACTGTTGCTGTGGGAAATCTTACTCAGTTCTGAATCTCAAATAGATTCCAGGATTATTTAGATATTAATTGTTCTATCCATTCTGTTAAATTTTCAGCATTGTTTAGGATCAAGTCTTAAAACTTTTGGTATTATGATGAGGATGAATTAATAAGCAGACTGATAAAAAATTGGGAAACTCTAAGCGTATATTCTACTCAGTGGTGGGAAATGTTAGATTTTGATGGTTACCTTAAAAATAAACCCTTTAAAAAATTATCAATGCTAATAGATTGATCCCAATGATAAATCTCTTGATCCTTCCTGATTTTCAGCATGATTTGATAAATTGGATTCACCTCAAAGCTTCTCAAAAGAGCCTAAACATCCCAATTATCATAGCTAATAGAAACTATGCTATAATCATTTTTT
Source organism: Massospora cicadina (assembly GCA_022478985.1). Classification (NCBI taxonomy): domain Eukaryota; kingdom Fungi; phylum Entomophthoromycota; class Entomophthoromycetes; order Entomophthorales; family Entomophthoraceae; genus Massospora; species Massospora cicadina. The sequence continues at coordinate 196,552 of JAKSZP010007964.1, read as the reverse complement.
TAAAATCATAAATTTTTATTTGAGGTGGGCCAACCTGGGGATGATACCACACCGATTAGGGAAGTGAAGAAAATAGGAAAGGAGGATAAAACCTGGAAAACCTTCATGCGTGGCGTATGATAGAGCAGGAACTCCATGGACCGCCTTTGCTATTTGCTATCTCAGTTTGGGGCATTGGCGCACAAAACCAACACAGTCAAAATTGTCCCCTACTCAAAGTTCACTACTGGGATCAAACTATGATATAATCATATTCTGGCAATGATGGTACCCACTTGGGTGAATCAAGTGGGTTTCATGGCATAAACTTAATTTCACTTACAAGTTAATTGAAAACATGATTAGTATATAGTAGATTTTTATATGTTGACAATCATAATTAACATTATAACACTTGAACATGGTATCATGATAAAGGAGTACCTAATGCTATTGAGAGGCCTGCGTTGCCCAAATAGAAAAGCATCATAATTAGAAAGTTATATATTGTCCGTTACTAATTTTTATTGTATTTCGTCAGCTGTATGATAAAATGTTATTGAGCTGATATAAGAGGTTATAAACCGCTGAGGTGCTAATAATATGCCTAAAATTCCCCCATTTTAGAGTGTAGAAGTGCCTTCAATCAGGGAGAAATAATTGTAATTAAGAAAATTTAAAGGTCAAATTTTTTAGACTAAAAAACTCTTGCCATAATTTGTAGAGTATTGGCATGGTTTTAATGAATTCGACTATTAGAGGAGTTTGGCTAGGAGATCCAAAGATATATAAAATACTAGCGCCTGGCCACTAGTAAACTCCTTATTTATACTATTTTAGATCATCATTTATCATCTTCATTTTATCAAGTCTGTATAATTCTATCTTTATATATAGAAAGTAGATAATCAATATGGAGAACTTGACATTATCACCTGTGTCTTTAGAGTTCACATTTATAAAGGAAAGATTACCCAGAAGAAACCAGAAGTTCGTTTATTGTTGTTTAAGCCTTGTAAACTTTAGAACGGTTAGAGGTAACATAAGACACTTGGCTAAAATTGATGCTAAATTTCTTGAAACTCTTCCTGACTACCAAAGCAGGAATTTATATAATAAGCAAGTAAACATTAAACTTAACAGTAACCCCAACTTTTATTTTCTAAGACTAAATTGCAAATTATCAAGACTCAACAGACAGGACGAGTCATTAAATTTAATACTCATATTGAAGTTGTTACTTTTTAATGAAGCAAATATTACTCTACTTGGAAAAGTGAGTATTTAAGGAAATTAATTCATGAAAAGGATCGTGTGACCTCTCTGTTCTACTGTTGCAAATGACTAATTTAAAATAAGTAAATTATAAAATTGAAGCCGTATAGACTGGAAAATTTATTGTTGAATGTAAAATTAAAGATTGGGATGATGGTTGAAACCAGAATGCATAAAGAGATTTTACTGATAGTAATGCCTATGAATACAATGAGGATGTATTTCAGAGGTCAATACTGAAGCTACTTCCAAACCACTTTGTGAATGCTACATAAGATTGTTGCAATAATAATCCCTAGCTCTTCTACTTAGGGAGTTAAAACTCAGCGTCTTGAGGCACCAGAAATAAGTGAATTGAGAAATAGTTATGCCCAATATGAAAGATAGGATGACCATAACACACCTTCTAATCCTCCTACTTATAAAAAATGTAGTGTGGGCTCTTTTATTAGATTTAAAATGGCCGTGTAAAAAGGGTAGTGACCAAAACAAATTGGTTACCATCATCAACTATTTAGATAACGTAGCATCAAGTTGATAATGCCACATATGGATGAAAAAATCTACCCGGAAGTCAGAAACCTTACTTTATGAATTTGGAGGCCTTGAAAAGTTGGCAACAAGTTACTAGTACTAAAAAAAGTTGGCAACATGAGAAGCTAACCTTATAATATTGGCTTTAAGATGCATGAAGAAATTGTTGAGTTTGCAGATCATTTTTTAAATAAGCACAATTTCTCTTAGTTGCTAAGGTAATGATCAATTTTGATGCCAAAATTACATTACAACAGAAAGTGCAGCCATATCAAAATCTAACAAATACTTTATTGCCTGCAATTTTCCAAAATCTTATGACATTTGAATCAGTTAATTATACATGATGATAATCTCAGACGTGTGGACCCCCTAATACCAGCTCTAAAACAGGAACTATTTGCCCATTAGGAAAACTATTTGATAACAAAAAGAATTTCAACAATTAGATTATAAAAAATGATCAACCTGAAAAGCAACGGCAACAGCCCTTTAAATGAAATTAATTTCTTAAATTGCAATTGGAAAAGGCATTATGCCTCAAATTGTCTTTAACGTAGCGTTAATGTAGTACTTTCTTTTTCCCAAAAGGAGGAAAAGGAGAAAGCACAAATAGAAGCGGTATGTTCTATTGTGCTAAAATTTTCAATCCTACCTGATCAAAATGAGAATGCAGTCCATAAGGTCTCAAATATCAATATGGATACTGTCAAAATGAACCCTATTCATCATGTAATCTCTAATGATGTGTATTTGATGACTCTTAAACAGAAAAATGCAGGTGAGCCTGAAGTAACTAAGAAAATTGATAATCATATGCACAACAGATTATTAAAATACCTCAGTTGAGGGGCGTGTTGGACAAGGGACAAAAAAGTTTGAAAAGGTAAAAATAGTAATGCCTATTGACAACTGTATTGTTAATTATCCTAGCATTAGAAATGCTTTGAAATGCACACGCAAATTCTCAATTTATTGCACATTTACTTAGTAAGCTCACTTGTACTTATCATTCAGAGTGTACTCAATAAAAATATAAGTTAACCAATCAAATGCATAAAAATGTTGACAGCGGAGCACCAGTGAATAATGTTTATGCTTAATTGTTCAAAAAGTTGAAAAATTCTTTCTGATATTGAGTTTTGGCATGAATATGGGACAGCGGGCTCTAACAAAAAAGTGAAGGAGCCTATAATGCTTTACCATTGCAATTTGGTGCACTTATAGTGTCAGCGCCTGTAATTGTGCTCCCATTTGCCAACTATGACACATAGATAAAAAGATCTTTCTATTAACTTATGGCATTTCTTGCAACCTTTAAAGTTTATAGTTAACGATATTGGGAGAAATATCAATAATTAAGTCATACCAATACTAAGCCTAAATGCCAAAGTTGAAACTCAAAACTTTGATGCCGCAAGAAATGTCTTAACATGATACTGGGTCAAGGCATTTGAGTTTTGGATTGAACACACAGTAAGTTTTTCTCCCATATAATATGAAATTAAATAAAAATAAAATTAAACTAAAAAGATATATGATAAAAAATGTATAAAGTAAAATTATATAAAAAGAGCAAAATTTTGTTAAATTATATTTTGGAGGCCTCATCAGCTTTGACACCCTTTCTTCAGGAGGGGAGGCGAGTTAGCTTGAGAAGATAAAATTCCAGGAAGCACAATTAGAAGTAAATTTTGAATTTGATATAAGTTCTGACTATTGAGACATTGCCAAAAATAAGCTAAACCTAAGAAAGTGGTCTCAGGTGCGTTGGCCTGGCTGACTAAGGAAGCGCCATCAAATTAGTGGAAGCAACCTTTTGGAATGGACTCTGGAAAAAGTGATAAAATTACACATGGGGTAGAAATCAGTTGAAATGAAGATGCAATCAGCGAGGAGACTCTTGAGGCAGGGTAGACCAGAGGTAGAAAAGCTTTGTCTCAAAACATTTACAAGTGAGCTTTATCCAGCACCCTGCACATGTTGGGAATAGTATTGTTGGTACATGCTGCTGGGAGAAGCGAATGCATGTATCAAGTAGAGACATATGATGTAGAAATTTTACAGGTTACCCTCTTGAAAGGTTTTGCAAAAGGAGTAGTTAAGTGAAAGGATGTTATAATCTTTTAGAGTAAGACTCTTGAGGCCCATGTGACGGTATAGTCAGTATGAACTGTCATCAGAGTGCACTAGAGTCTCACAACTAAATTAGTGAAGAGCAAATCATAGTTGGATTATATGTGTTAATTAGGATGACATCATCCCAGACGCAAGCATGGAAGCCATATATGCTTGCAAAATATTTGACATTGAGTCAATATCAAAGCCAATCTGTGGCCACATAGCCCACGTTAAGATAAGAAAAATGCTATATGAAGGGAAGATTTGTAACTGCCAAAAATGAAGTCAGGGATATGTTCAAAATTCAAAGAGAATTGATGGTAATTAAAATTTCTTTCTTTATCTTATGGGGCCAAGGGGCTGCGAAGATTGAGGGAGGCGGTTAAAGGAAGATTGTACTTGACCTGTTTAGAAGTTTGCTGCTGGGTACTCAAAACTACTGAAGCTGGAGTTAGTTTTCTGGGCTCTGACTCAGTTATTCCTGACCTCAAAGATGAACCTTCCATGACGTTAGGGCTAACTAGCTAACCCAGCATGAAATAATGAGGAACAATGCTTGAATTAACCATGGAGCAATGCAGATCCAAATTGAGCCTTTGAAAATGTGACAATCCTGGGTAGAAAAGCTATTAAGATAGCGGTCATATCATGAAGGTTCAAAAAGTTGGATATCTTGACCAATAAAGAAAGCAATACTCCGCTTATAATCCAGCCAAGGCGTTGTAAGTGTCAAATTATTATTTGATTTGAATTGTTGGATATGTTATAAATTAGACATAATACTATTGTCATAAAGTATAAATTGTTATATCTAGTATTGTATATATCAGCGATTAATATTTGAATATTTTTTAAGTTCAATTGGAACTTGGAAATTTGCAGCCTATCAATTCCACATAATTATATTTGAATTAATGACCAAGTACTGGGCTTTTTTTATAAAATAAAATCTGTTTCAATGTCAAATTGGGTTACAAACTAATTTCCAATTAGCGATATGAATTGTATAGGTATGTGCTACCATTACTCAGATGCGCGATGGTAGCCTTTTTTTGATGCATCAGATGAGATGATGTCTTGAAAAAATTATGTAGTAAAGACATTAACCTTGAGGCGGAGCCGGGTTTTAGCTGGAAAGCCTCATATGTGGAGTAGACCCTTAAAACCCTTGGTTTCAAGTCTCTGGTTAAGTAATGGTGCAAGGAGGAGAGTGCTAGGCTAATATGCAGATAGCATCAGAAGTAACACTAAACCCCTTTTTGACTTAATAAAAAAATCTATTTTGGTAGCTATAAAATGCAAGCTTTTTAAAATTTATACATTTTCGTTGTACTAAGTCAAAGATTTACCTTTTGATAAGGAAGATCTGGGCATGAAGCCATTTTACATGTAACTGACAGGAGAATAAACCTCAATTTTTATACTTAAGGTGTCTATAATCTAATAAATAAAAGCATCTGGTCTATTGTAATATACAATAGGCGTTCATAACTTCATTCTTAACTCCAGATGAATGTCAGTCATCTGAATTAGCAAAAAAATTCAACAAAGGGGCTTCACAAACCCCTTGAAAGTCTCTTCTTTTTTGGTGGCGACATCCATCTTGTATAATGTTTTAATCCACAGGCTCTGTCTCCTAGTAGACATCTTTGATTCAGGATGTTTGTTAGATCCCTGCTCAATACCAAGATCTGCGTCTGTGGTGGGAGTACCTCTTATGACAGTCAACTTTTGTAAAGATTTGATATTATGCTGATATTGTATCTCATTTGATGGCGCTATCCCTATTTATCTCTTTAGTATTGATTTACTTGTGAGTTTGTTGATTGCCTTTTTAAGTATTATTAGACAGAAAGTTTAATTGCTTCTATCAAATATTTTTTGGTCATTTCTCTGTCATTAATTTGTTCGATATTCTGACCCCAGTGGTATAAAATGGTTCAATTTTCATAGTCATTATTACCTTTGTTTACGTCGTCTTCATTCTTAAATCTCCTCAGTAAGAAATTATTAAATAATTTTGCATGATGAAATTATGACCACAGGTATATTTATTAGGGGGTATTTGTCTAAAAAGGGGTGAATTTCCCTTTTTTGCAACTTTATCTTTTATAATTTAAATTTGTTGTATTAATGTAAAAGTGGGTTTTCCCAAAGGGCGTAGAATTACTCTTCAATAGTCTTGTAGTTCTTCCATGACCAATCCTTCTCAAGAAAAACTGGGTAAAGGCGTAAGATGGTAGAAAAGTACTCTGGTAAGCATAATATTGGTATTATCGTTTCTTAATGAGTACTTGGCTCCTCTCTTGGCTAGTATAGTTTCAGGTACAGTCCTAATAGCTTGCAAATTTCAGGATGTCCTCCCCATAAATGGTAAAACAGTTTTTTCTCTAAACTAAAGTAGGGTATCTTTGTCTCTCACTGACTCTCACATTAAATCTTAGTTTTAGTTGTTTTGATGTTCTTAGATGCTTCAAGCTAAATTATAATCGTTCAACTAATTCTTTATGGTAACTCCCAGGTGGTGGGACCTTGCAATATGTTGCGATAAAGGGTGCCAACAAGGTAGTTAGATCTGCTCCTCGCTAATATAGGGCCTTAAACAGAGATATGCCAATAACCTATAATGTCTAAGTCTGTATGTTAAAAGCGTGGATGGCAGCAGGTAAACCCCTTTTAACTTGTAGTTCAAGGACATCTTCTTCATTATTCCATAAGGATCTGTTCACGCATTTTCTAGGCTTCCACTAGAGGATGAAGTGTACGGGGTCTTTGATTGCTGTCTTACTTTAACTAAACTCATACGTTTTTTATAAAATGGAGATAAAGTCTTCCTGTTATCTGATAGTAGAACCTATGGAGATCTTTACTTTGCTATTATTTAGTTATAAAGGTATTTGGCTGTTAATCCTGAGGTATATGCCTTTACTGCTGATGCTTTGACCCATTTGTTGAAATGGTCAATAGCCACAATTAAAACATATGATCCCATGATGTGGTAGGCAACGGTCCTATCACCTAATGGATACATTGTAGAATTATGCAATTTGCGTATTTGCTGGAATTAAAAGCACTTTTCTAAGGATCTGAAGCTCAGGCGGGGTACACATAGTTCCAATTTTCAATACTTTGTCTGATATTAACTCCCAGTAGAACTGTCTCTTAAGTATGTCAACGTCTTCTGGAATTGTCCATGTCCAATATGCTTCTGCTTCCATTACATATTATTCAAAAACAATGGTTGGATATATGGGTACTACTTGACCTTAATCTTCTTAGAATGTTTCTATATGTACACTGGTTATCTTTGGACCATCTTCTCAGGACATTCTTGACTTCATCTTTTCCATCTTGACATTCCTCCTCTGGTAGTTTGATCAAGTCATAGAAGAAAATCGCTCTCATATGCTTGGAAGTGAAAAATGGTAATCGGACAACCCATCAGCATTAAGATGCTTGATGCCTGCATTGTGTATGATCTAAAAATTATACCCTTAGTTTTGTTCTGACAATTGGGCAAGACATCAATCAGAAATATTTATCTTATTTTGCCAGCAGAGTGATGTATGATCTTTAGAATTTCAAAGTGTACTCCATATAGGTTGGGCTAAAAGTGCTTGTCTGCTTGTATCGCTGACATGCACTCTTTTTACATACATTGTATGATTTATAAGCTCTATAAAAGATCTTGGCTTAGTACTTAATGTTTGGTCTATCCCTTCTTCATCCACTTGGGTGAGTACCACTATGAGCCCAATGTCACTACGTCATTGTAAAGATAAAACGTCTTGTTAAAGTCTTTATAAGGTATGATTGAAGCCTCTGCCAATCTAACTTTCAACTCACTAAAGGAATTCTCTTGAACCAGGCCCCATTAAAACTTTGATATCAGTCAACAGGTAGGTGAGCGGCACAGCCAAGTCCATAAATGAGGGACAATTGCCAATAGTATCCCACCATCCTGAGAAAACATGGATGTTATGCATACTTAGAGGCTCTTCCAGGCTACTATACTTTTGATCTATCCTTCCTGGTGCTTGTTTCTTTTTGGCTAATTTTATGTACCTAGAACTGCAGATGCTTCTTCAATAAGGTACAAATGCTTCGTATGAGCTTCAGGTTTGACTCTTAGTCAGGTAAACACTTCTTTTAAGTGTTGTAGGCGCTTTTGGAACGTGCGACTGAGTACTATTATGTCGTCCAGATAGATAAGCACAATTGATGATTTGAATCTCCAAAGATTTAATAAATATCTCTATAGAAGGTGACAGGGGCGTTGCAAAGCCCTTTTGGCATCCTTGTAGGTTCAATTGATTCCTGACTGTTGATCAGGGCACTTAACTTGACCTTCAGGCGAGAGCTCCATATGCCAGTAGCCACTGACCAGGTCCATTTCTGGGAAGTAAATTGATCCTCCCAAGCACTTTAGCGTGTCATCTATCTGAGGTAGCTTGTCTAAATACTTCTTGGTAACTTTATTAAATTGGCGGTAATCCATAATCACGTGGTGTGCCATACTGTTTGCACACTAGGAGCAGCAGTAAAACCCATGGGGTCTTTGATGGTCTGATTAAGCCAGCTTACAATAAGTTTGTTTAGCTCATTGGTGATAACTTTATTTTCAGTCTTTTAAAATACACACAGTTTCTACTTGAAAAGAATAGCAAATTTAATGTCCATCGTTGAAAATCTCTTTTGCTTAATCTATAGTCATATGGTCCAGTGCATGGATGTCCTCGTACTCTTCCAGGAGATTACCCAATTCCTTCTTCTCCTTGTTGGTAACATCCTTGAATCTTAGTTCATTAAAAGCGTTAACAATGTGTATTGATATGATGTCGTTACTGCTCATAAATTTGGCTTGAGCAATGACTTTTCCTTTCTTTACATGTATACTTGAGAGGTATTTTTCAATATGACGGTCAGCTTTCAGGTGTATTTGCTATCAAAGGACCCAGGATGTACTCTTGCTCCTGTTCTATGATCCCGTCAAGGCTAGTAATTTTGAATCTCAAATTAAAGGTACCTTCACACTGATTGAGATTAATATTTGTAATTTTTCTCCAGGTGTGATTTCATAACCTCACTTACGCTCAGTGGTAAGCTTTCTTTTGCGCTATCCATGACAGGTAATTATTTAACGTCCTTAACTTTAATGGTGTAGTTGATTAAATATATTAATTAATTAGTTTCCACTAAGAAAGTCCTCTGCTTTTGCAACTTAGTATCTTCATCTTTAAATACCAGCGACAGTTGGTAGCTGAGTAGGCCCACGGCATTTATGGTAAAGTCTATCTGAGCACATAAATCAAGCATAAACTATTTCAAATTATCATTTCGCAGAGGTTGTTGTCCATAACAACTGCTAAAGCTGGTGGAACCTTGCGCCCAAACATACTGGAAAAAGGGAGTATGCTCCTAATGCGCGCGTGACATCTGGCTCAGCTGTCCAGTACTTAACACTGTAGTTTATGTCTGGCATAAGTTTAGACTTTACATCAATTTGCAAGATATGATTTTGACAAAAGCTTCAGTATCCATTACATCCAAAACCCTAACATTCCAAATCATTACTTTTATTTTTGTAACGTTCTGTCCAAATGGGTTTCCATTTGTCAAATTTTCAGTGGCTGACTCTTTAGGCTGCTTCAGAGCTCTTTTATATGCGATCTTTAGTAGTATCATCAGTATCTGGTTCTATGCTCTTGAAGTTAGATATTATAGAGCAGATATCCTTCTGTAACGGTGTTTTTGATTTTTGTGGGTTGTGTCCTGTGATGAGTATGTTTTGTTCAGTTCAATATGTCAATTCCATTAACTTGTAGATAAGGAATGCAGCCACTATAATAGGTGCCTCTAACACGTGGTATCCTGCAATAACTAAAGATTCATCTTCATAGTTGTATACCTCTTTGGGTCGTTGACCAAACCATTTCATTGCTTCATTGGGATCTTTAGTAGAGGTACTTCCTTCTTTTTTGTGGCGTACATTAGAAAAAGTGCCAAAAGTGTCCAGTTTTATGGCACATATTGCAGGTAAATTCTCTGAGGCTATCGTTAAACTGGTTTTGGAGTCTTTTCTTTTTTCATAATCATATCATGAGCAACATAAACAGCCTAGCTTGCTCTTTTAGGAGGCTGTCCTGGTGCCTTGTACTCAGTATTAGAAGTTCCTAGTACATTTAATAAGTCTTCTTGATGGCCTTCAAGACATTAAAGCCTATAGGCTAAAGTCATGTGCATATAAAACCGGGATGCATCTATTGCGACTCAGTAGCACTGTCTTTGCAGTTGGTAGATCCAAAATTCTTGTTGTCAATAGTGTTGCGCCTTTAAATAGTAATTAAAGTATTGTTTAGAAATAACTTGTTCTTTACCATATTCACGAGTAAAAAGTCTTATTTTATGTATAAACGTCTTTATCACTTCCAAACTCTGACAGGAGAAAATTTCTTTATGATAGCCTAAGTTAAGACAGGGCGGAAACTTTCACTGAATATTTTGAGTCTTGTGACTCATGCAGCCTTTTATGTGGCGGGCCTTCTGGTGATCACTTGCACCTTCCATTTGCTTTTTTACATCTTTAGGAAACCTTCTTGGTTTCCATGTCAGGTGTATACATCATCTAAAAGCATGGCTTAAGTTTGGGTCCTCTTTAATAGGTTCAGCATACATCATGCATGTTGGCGTGGCAGTCAAATTGTATAATTTGGGTTGGTGTTTTTAAACAAATAGCTAGTTGGAATAAAGTAGGGTCTGGTACATTATTCAGGGTCTCTTTATCTCCTCAGGATTCTTGTACATGTTGTACAGAATAAAATCGTAGTATTTTAATGCTCTCAATGTTTATTTAATGTGTGAATTCATTTATTTCTCATCTTTAAGTAACAACAAATTGTATATATTCTCTTTTACGTATACAATCTTCTGTGCAGCGGAAAGTCCACTTACAAAGGTATAGTGGAAATACGGGATCTTATAGCGGTCTCCTTGACTTGCTCAAGCTGGTTACATAATTCAGATGCTTTTAGTTTAAATTTCCAGAGTCTTGAATGGATAGTTGCTTCTTCCCTCACCAGGAGTTCAGAGAAATCCTCAGCATAAGATTCCTCCTTATCCTTAACATTCTTTGTTTAAAAAACTCATTTACTTAATCTAGTCCAATGGTGTCACCCCTGTAGTGGGCACCACAGTCAGCGGACTGGCCTTTGCTCTTTTAACTTGGTTTCTGACTTGTTGTACAAGGGTTCTGTTCCGCACATGTTAGAAACCAGGTAAACTTTCAAAAGTCCAAGGTCATCCTCACTTATAAATCTTCTTCTGATACTAACTGATTTAGCATCGCTTTTTAATAAACTGTTAAGATCCCTGCTAGCATTATTCTTATTGACACTCTTAAACATAACTTTAATACAATGGCCTAACGCAATAAATAATATAAACTTCAACTAATCTCTTCCTGAGCGTTCTCAGTAACCTAAAGTATTCTCTTATATGACTATCTTTTTAAGCAGATACAATACTGGTTACTATATCTTCTGCTAAATATTTTAGATCTCAAGTCTGTTATATCTTCTCAGTTCTTTTTACCACATACTAATCACTGGTGATCTCTTCACTTAAAACCAATTTAGGTGGAAAAGAAGGATAACGTAAGATTCTGTGATAAAAGATCTTGTAAAAATTGATTTAAGTAATTTTATACTTCTTGCAAATAATCAAAATATACACTAAATGCAAAAAATATTTTTAGTTGGTCTTAATAATATAGTAATGGCTTGAATTTCTTTTGAGTTTCTTCTTGACTTCTGCCTTGGTAGCTGCATCCTACTTGTTTAATGCTTCAATCCACAAGCTCTGTCTCATGATGGACAACCCTTAACCAGGGTGTTAATAATCCAAAGCTCATTTAAAATCTGGATTTGATAGGGAAGTACATCTTCTTGTAATTACTTCTTCTACAAATTTTTTATTATGCTGATATTATATCATAATTAATGGCATTTTATCCTATGCGCCTCGCTTCAGAGTTTTTGTCAGGGTAATTCCTGACATTAATGAAATTTCTGAAATTACAGATATAATCCATTAGATCAAGAGAATATGAAATGAAGTTGGATTGAATAATTTCATATTAAATGAATAATTGCAGTCAAATGGTCGATTAAGCATTTAGATTATCCTATTGCAATATTTATTGAGTCAGTTAATTGCACCAAACCAAATTTATTGAGACTGAGACATTCCCTCTGCCTTTCAAAATCACATGCAATTTGTAATCCAGTAAGCTCCAGAGAAGAATAGTTCACTGTTTAAAATAAATTAAGCTTAGGTAAGTCCAGCAAGCTGGATGATATATAAAACCAAGGGCATTCATTAGGTTAATCTTTATGGTTAATCAAATATTCTTTGTCATGAAAACAAAATTAAGTCTATTTACTAAAATGTTACCAGACCATTCAACCACCACAGCCTACAAAAAACTCCCTTCAAGATTTTCTTTTTAAAAACCATATCTTTCAGGAAACTCCCATACCAGCTTACTCACCATTCCTTATACCTAAACACCTCTAGTGTTCTTGTCATAATGATTTAACCCCTTGGTTGTGCTATCTCATGGTTAGCTACTCCTAACTAGGTCAGTAGTAGACCAGTCCTTAACAATTTGAACGCCATGATTTATAATAAATATCCCACCACGTTAAAAAAGTTGAGAGCTTTGATAATTGTTTTGCTCATCAAAAGTTACCAATTATTGTGCAAATGGTTTAACAAGTTAAGAAATATGAAAAAAACTTATAAAGAAGCAGTAGGACCCAGTAAAATGCAAAAAGAGTGTGTTGCCAACTATACACCTATGAGTTACTTTCAGTCCCCTTGCCCAAGAAATTAACTTTAACTTAATTTAAAGAAGGTCTTACATTGTTGGAGGCATTTTTCAAAGCTTATCCTGATACCTATTCAGATGACTCATGGAAAATTATGGCAGTGGGCTCATAACTCTTTGGAGATGCTCTGGGCTGGTTTATAAGGGCCTTAGAAAAGAACGAGAATTTGTGTAAAGATTATAAAGCAACAAAGGACAGTTAGCTTCAACAGCTTCTACTGGTAACAGATTACGAGCACAGATTGCCTTGATGAATCTTCAACAGGTAGGTCAAACCATTGAGGGATATACTCATTTCTTAGAAAACTTTAAGAGAGGGCAGAATTAGATAAGGAGATGAAAGCGCATTAGTTCAGACAAGGGTTAGAAGGTCACTTAACAGATTTGATCAGACACCACCCCATCACGCTACCCTTGAACAAAGTTATTGAGGTCACCTAGAGTTTAATTCTGTGTATTTGCAGACCAAGAGAGTTCTGGAAACAGAAGTGTCATAAGGGAAAACCTCACACCCTCAATTTTTTTTTAAAAAGATAAGCATTTTAGCCAGTATTGAGTTTGAATTTAAAAGTTAGAAAGAGAAAATTAAAAATTAAGGTTTTTCTGGACAGTGGGGCCTCACGGAATTTCATCTCAAAGCATGCGGTGAAAATTATGGGCTTGCATGTAAAGATACCTAAGGTGAAAGTAACCTTGGGAATGATGAACAGTCTTTAGCTTACCGCTGCTCACATCACATTGACTTGAAGTTGGGGTAAGTAAAAATGAAAGTTGAGTTTTGGGTCTTGCGTAGTTTACCCCATCCTGTAATTCTTGGGTATCCTTGGTGTACACAGATTAAACTCCAGCACAGTTATGAACGGAACTCTATCACAATTAAGCTAAAGGATAAGCTCATTGAGTGTCTGTTAGAAGAGCATAAAGGTTTGGACATGTCTGCAACAGTTTCTAAGAGTGGTCCATTGGAGCTTTCAAAGGAAAGATCCTTAAGTACCTCTCAAAATTGGATTCACTTTTTGAGAGGAGGAGGCTAAGCAACTACCAGCTCATGGATCCTTTGATCAAGCCATTGATTTAATAGAAGGGAAGCATCCCTCACATGGACCAAATTATAGTCACAATAAGAGGGAACAAATTGCCCTGAGAGAATACCTGAATACAATGCTTGGAGAAGGGGCTTATATGAGTGTCCAGCTCTTCCTGTTCATCCCCATTGTTGGTGTTTTTAAGAAGAAAAGGACTACGTCCATGTATAAACTACCATAAGCCCAATGATATAACCATAAAGAACCGGTTTCCATTACCTGTTGCTGATCAATTAAGTGTCAATTGTCTGGAGCTACAATATTTTCCAAAGTTGACTTGAATGATGCATTCAACCAGATATGGATAAAAGAAGGTGATGAGTGGAAAACAGCATTTAAGACGCTATTTTAACTGTTTGAGTATCTGTGATGCCATTTGAGTTGTGAAACACACCTGGTACATTTCAGCTAGTGATTAATACAGCTCTGAGTGGCTTTCTAGATTAATTCTGCGTAGCCTACCTTGATAACATTTTGATCCACAGCAAGATGCAAGAGGAACACCTACTGCACTTAAATTTTGTCTTTGAGCAGCATGAAAGGTACAACTTGTATGTGAAGCTATTAAAATATGAGTTTAAACAAAAGGAAGTTAAATTTCTTGGTTATGTTGTGAGCAGGAATGGGTTCACCATGGCACCTAGCAAAGTGGATAAATTCACATATTGCCTACATCTAATAATTGGAAAGACATTTGCAGTTTATTAGGCTTGGCAAACTTTTGCAGGTATTTTATCAAAGAATTTTCTTCTATTGCGTTACCCTTAACACGTCTTACATCAGAAAGCTTTATAATATAAATGGTCTCAGACGGCGAAACCATCTTTTTCTGACTTGAAGGCTGACTTTGTTTCTTCACCTGTGCTGTCAAATGCCCAATGATGAAAAGCCTTTTTTGATTGAGACTGAAGCTTCAAGATACGCTCTTGGGGGTTTTGTTGCTTGAGGGGTATGATACTATCCTGCATCCCATAGTTTACTATTCCAAGAGATTCATTCAAGCGGAATGCAGCTATCCTATCTATGAAAAGAAATGCTGGCCGTTGTCCAATATTGAAACACTGGCACTGGTACATGTGTGGGGCAAAGTACCCAGTGAAAGTTTTTAAAACCATAAAAAGATGACTTACTTTTTTACCCCACGGCAATTTAACCAGAGTCAGGAGCAATAGGCACTAACTCTGGCTGATTATGACTTGGACATTAATTGAAAACCTGGGAAAATTAA
Source organism: Massospora cicadina (assembly GCA_022478985.1). Classification (NCBI taxonomy): domain Eukaryota; kingdom Fungi; phylum Entomophthoromycota; class Entomophthoromycetes; order Entomophthorales; family Entomophthoraceae; genus Massospora; species Massospora cicadina. Next base: position 181,443 of record JAKSZP010007964.1, on the reverse strand, counting down.
TATGGTTTCTGATTCCTTAGGCCGGCATCCTGACATGATACCTGAAGAGGGGGAAAGTACTGAGTTTAATATACAGGTGCTTCTAAATACCAAGGATCCCGTTGCATTATATCTCATCTTGTACTTGTGGGCCGTGGAGATGAGATTTTGGATGTTAAAAACGATGATGCTTTCTGTCAGAATGTGAAGAATGATCTCATTCAAAACTTAGACAGCGTGTGGTACAAAAAGGGTTACTAATTAAAGGGTCAGTCAGTATTCTGGAAAGGTTGATTTTATGTACCAGAAGAACCTTTAAGATTGGATGTCATGCATGAGCACCATGATGTAGGCATGGCAGGACACCCTGGAAAAAATAAAAAATTATCCAACTGTTCAAAGAACTTACTGATAGTCTGTTCTTAGAGGGGACGTCTTAAATATGTTGCAGGATGTGAGGACTGTGGGCGCACCAAGGTTCGTAGAGGACTTCCTGACGGACATTACAACCATTGTCAATCGCACAAAAGTTATGAGAGTCAATATCAATGTATTTTATGATAGAGCTACCCCGTTTCCAATGGTTCGATGCAGTATTGGTAGTGGTAGATAGATAAACAAACATGGCTTATTTTATACCAATTACTACCAATGTCACGGCTAAAGAAATAGCTCGTCTGTTTTTGAGAAATGTATTCCTGCATCATGGTACTCCCAAGGAGGTGATCTCAGACAGAGGGCCTCTATTCACATCAAACTTTTGGAACAACTCATTGTAGACCTTGGAATCAAGAGAGGTTTATCCACCGCATACCATCTGCAGACTGATGGACTTGCTGAGAGAGTTAATCAGGTACTGGAGCAGTACCTGAGATGCTATGTTAATGCGGAGCAGGACAACTGGGTTGAGTTGTTGCCTATGGCCCAGTTCTGTTATAACACTCTAGATCATTCTTCAAATGGAATGTAACCATTCAAAGTTAACTATGGGCATGATGTGAACTGGGAACCATTGCCATCTGTTTAAGCAGACAACCCCCCTGGGAAGGAATTTTTTCTAATACATTTATCAAACTCATGCACTTTTCTTGGCACATCGGAATTGAGCAGTACATACTTACTAAGACTTCGCGGATAAGAAGCGTGTGCCTGGTATGGTGTTGAAAAAAGGTAGCCAAGTTTACCTGGATGCTTGCAAAATTTCTTTGGATGTACCATGTCAGAAAATTTCTCATCGGCGCATAGGGCCATACAAGGTCACAGAAGTTATAGGAAAGGTGGCTTATCGTCTTGAATTGCCTAAATGTTGGAAATTTACAATGTACTCTATTGTTCCCTCTTGCAGAAAAAAAGAAGGAAATACCCTACCACACCAGAAAATCAACGAGCTAGCACCATCAATGATTAAAGGCTAATGTCCTGAGTACAAGGTGGAGGCTATTATAGAGAGAATCACATAATTGTCAAGTGCAATACCTAGTTAAATGGGATGGATATCCTGCAGAAGAGAGCACTTGGGAGCCTGAGGAGAACTTAATAATGCAGGCAATCTGTTAATGAAATGGAAGAAGAAGGCCTCGAAGGTAGCTTCAGCCTAGGTGGGGGATAATGTCAGGGTAAATCTTGACATTGATGAAATTCCTGCGATTACATCATTATCAAAAAGAGAATATGTGATGAAGTTAGATTGATAATTGCATATCAAATGAATAATTGTAGTATAATGGTTGATTAATCATTTTTCACCTTAATTGCAACAATAATTGAGTCAGTTAATCGAACCAAACAAAATTACAATGATACTGAGACGATTTTCACTGCTTCTCAAAATCAGATGTGATTTACAATTTCACAAGATCCATAAAAGAAGAGTGCACTGCTTTAAAATAAATTAAGCAAAAGTAAGCCCAGGAAGTTGGATGATATATAAAACCAAGGAATTCATCTGATTAATTTTGTGGTCAATAAAAATATTCTACATCATGCAAACACTATTAAGTTTATTTACTGAAGTGTTATCAAACCGATCAACCACCACAGCCTACAAAAAACTCCCTTCAAGATTTCCTCTTTTTAAAAACCATATATGTCAGACAACTCCCATACCAGATTACCCACCATTCCTTATACCTGGACTCCTCTAGTGTTCTTGTCATAATGTTTTAAACCCCTTGGTTATGCTATCTCATGGTCAGCTACCCCCAACCAGGTTAGTAGTACACCAGTTTCTGACAATTTTTGACTCTCAAAATTAATTGTTTGCCTTTTCAAGTAATATTATGTGAAAGATTTGATAATTCTGTAGAGGTAATGTTAATTTGAATATTCCTTCATCATCAAAGCTTGGAATTTATTTGTGACCCCAATGGTATAGATGGGTAACAATTTCATAGTCATTGTTAGCGTCATTAGTGTTGTCTTTTTACTAGAGATTCAGGGGCCATCAGTATGAAATTAATGCACACAACGCCATCTAACTGACTGGTAAATAAATGAGACGTCTTTGTCTATAAAAAGGAGTGAATTTCCCCTAATTATTATGCCTAATTTGTACAACTAAATTTTTTAGTGTTAATGTACTGGTGGTGTTCCTTCCAAAGGGTAAAAAGTTGCTCTTCAGTAATCTTAAATCATAAACGACATCAGGAAATTGGGTAATGTTCTTGTCAGCACACCAACATTTTCTCTCTTGAATTGTGAAATTAACTTGTTTCTCAGGTGGTCTGTTCCTCACAGCTTAGGCGCCAGACAACCATTGAGAAGTCATAATCATCCTCAGTGAACAATTCCTCTACTTATGCTACCTGTTGTATAATTTTTCTCCTAGGTGAACTGTTATCGCCATAGAGAAACTCTTGTTGACACTCTCTGACTTATTCTCTGTATATTGGCCATTAAGGAACATTAGAATCTAATCCAAACTCTCCCTTAACAGCTTGGCTCCAAGATACACATGTAAACGAGTGTCTTGTTTAGAAAGAAAAAGCGCATACTGATTACTGAATTCTTTTCAATGGATAATTACAGAATTGAACTGATGATTTAATCTCGTAAGCCACTATAAGTAAAGTAAAAATCCCAAACTGAGATTCTGTGTAAAGGTTGGTTATTATAGTAAATAATGAACTATTTTATACTTCTGGTGAGAAACAAGACGTAAAAATTAATGTAAATGTAAATAAATTGGTATTTAGGGTAGAGATATTATAAACTTTTAGGATCCCCTACTTAATCGGTGTCTAAATGAAACTTTAGCTGCTTCGGCCATTTGGTCTAAAACTTTTATCTACAAGCTCCTTCTCATGATGATTACCCCTGAACCCGGATATCCTGGGGCCCATACCTCAGTCCCCACTTCTCAGTTGTGTAGTTTAATTCCTTTATGTTATTGCTTTGTTATAAAATTTAGTTATATATTAATTAGCTATGTGTTTGTGCAATGGCGTCTTTGATTTACTATGCATCAGGTTTTTTGTATAACTCCAAAATCGGTTCATTACTATTTTGGTAGTACTCAGATGAGAGCCCCAATTGTTCTTATCAGGGTAATTTGGTTTATCATTGCGCCATCATCAGCAATTTGCAGATTTATATGCCCTCAAAGGTATAAAAGGAGGGCAATTTTCATAGTCTTTTACAGCAACATCTTCACCTTCAATACACAAAACTCCTTGCTTCAGGTATCAAAAGATTTCATATAACTTTATCCTGACACTTGGCAGATTTCATGGGGCAACCATATTTAAAAAAGGGAGCCATCCAATTCCTTCTCTGGCAGATATATTGCCCACATTTCTTCCAGTTTGGGATTGAACTCTGTCCATTCCTCCAATTGGCGAAAAATCTGGTGATGCCTTTTGGCCTCCTTATTGACAGTTATAATGTAGTACAATGAGAGGTTCTGCTGATTCTCTTTATAATCATCAGGCAAACAATGCAACTCTTGATATAGTAAAAAAATCCATTTTGTTATATTCCTGCATGTCCATGGTATATTATATTCTATCTATTGGTCCAATTATCTTTTAACCGAGGTAAGCTGACCAGGGGACAGACATTACCGAATATATGTGAAACTAAGAGAATAACTAAGAAATATAAAAATTGGGCACCCCAGGGTACTCAAGTTACCCCTGTTGCCAGCGGGACTGCCAGGTATGGGAGGTTGGTGCATTACTCTGAGGGGGTCTCCCCTGCTATGGAGCAGGTGTGAAGGAAAGGGTCTGTGTGGAGGAACCAGAGTGGGAACCATGATTCTATGAGCGCTTTTTGTCTTGGTCTTATATATCCATAGAGCCAGGCTTGGAAGTGCTCTAGCAAGTGGACATGGAATCTGTTAATAATCCCATGAATGGCTGGGACCGTGCCCTTGAACGCATCTAATGCAATCATATGTACTGTCCAAATTGCAATGGGCATTATTAGGGAGTGGAGTGTAGATTGGATTAGTGACTCGATCTGGAGCGCGAAGATACTCTTTGATATCAAGAATTCCTGTTTGTTTTGAATCTTGAGCAGGCATGCGACTTCCTGCCATATAGCTTTGGTTGGAGGCATGTTTCTAGGCGGTGATGTTGGGATCCCTCCCCTCCACATACTGCACATGTTTTGTGGAGGGAGTTGGAGCGGTCTGCCATCCTATAGGTCCTTCTCAAACAGCGCCAGGCGTTTGCTCTTATCCTTGGTTGTAAGAGTGGGTGGTGTGTCATTTTCCACATTGCTTTCTGTGTGGTTAAATCATAGGGAATGTCCAGCATATCTAGGTATTCTATCCTAGCTATGCTTGGGGTTGTTGAGAATATCCCTCTGGGGGTGGTTTTCTGAGTTTCTTAATTTGAATTGGGGGCTGGGTCGTCCCCTTCCCCGTATAGTACCCATGTTCTCTATGGTCCATCCCATACGGCGGATAGTTCAGAGGATATGTTTGAAATGAGGGGAGGTTCCATGTGGACCCGTTGCAATAGGGTGCTTGGCAAGGTATGAAAGTAGTCTGGGTGGACTATGTGGGTTGGTTAATTTGAGCGCCTTTAAAAGTTAGTATTTGCTGCTCTGGACTAATGTTGTTGCGGGAGGTCTGGAGCAAGGATTTCCTTTATCCATGTACCTAGGATGTGATTGTCATGGCTCTCAAAATCCATTAGTCCATGCCTCCGCTTGAGCGTGGGCCAGATAGTGTTTCCATCCGTATAGGAGGGTGAGAGCCAGGCCACAGCCAGCCCTGGATAAGCGCGCGAATTGATGTTATAAAGGTAGGTGAGAAGGCTATCGCATGGGCCTGGTACCACAATCTTTGGGAGGATGAGCGAGTTAGCAACTGTAACTCGTCCTGTTAGTCCTGGGGTTCTTCCCTTGAGGGAGGCGACGCGTTTGGATTCCGTTGTAACAGGTTACTTTCCATTGTCTCATTAGCATATCCCCCTGATTCTAGCCAGACTCCAAGGTGTCGGACAGGAGTGGTGGTGGGAGGTGTTGCAAAGGGTAATATAATTGGGTTTTTTCTTCGAGTGTTGGTGTGAGGTTCTGATGTTGTGGCCCAATTGTTTGTGTATTTGCCTAAGAGGATGATTTCTGTTTTCCTTTTGTTGAGCGATGCATAGCTCACCTTGGAGTATTCCTCTAGAGTGTGTTCCAGCTGTTGGGCATCTTCATTGTTTGCTATACCTGCTACGCAGTCATCTGCAAAGGCCATTATCTTGACTGTTGGTTGTCCTTGTGCGGTTATCCCCATGAGACGTGAGTCAGTTACTCGGAGGAGCGGGTCAAAGCTGAAATTGTATAGCAGTGGGCTGAGGGGATCCCCTTGTTTGAGCCCTCTGTGTGGTTTATTCTTGTTTGTTAGAAATCCGGGGCCGCATACAGCCATGGTTGCAGATTCTGTTAGGAGCATCACCCATTTTATGAATCTTGGTGGGTTTTTGAAGGCATGTAGACATTCTTTTAGTTATGGCCAGCTAACACGGTCATACGCCTTTTTCCTGATCCAAGAAGACCAGGGCACCAGTTGCTTTGGATTGGCAAATATTTGCAACAGGGTGAATGTTGTTCCATATTGAACGCCCCTGGTATAAACCCAAACTGGTTGGGCGATAGGACGTCAGATGCAATTGCGCCTAATATAGCTGCTAGAATTTTTGTTAGAAGTTTTGTGTCATGTTGGAGAGTGCAATTGGGCGCCAGTTGGCCAGGTCCAACTTGTCACCCTTTATACAAGGTTATAACGTAGGGTTCATGGCCTCCTGGTAATAGGCGTGTTTCCAACAAACTCTGGTTCATGACACCAATAGGAGGGGGGCGATTTGTTGAAAGTATTTTTTGTAAAATTCGTAGGGTATCCCATCAGGTCCTGGGCATTTCCTACGTGGTGCACCGCGAATTGTTTCCTAAAGCTCCTCCCGTGTGATAAGGGATAGTATATTGTAATTTGGTGGTGTACTTTGTATCTTGGCAGTTTGAATAAATTCTTTGAATTTTTGTGGATTTGTTGGCATATCGCAATATAATTCGGTGTAATAGTGGTGTACTTCCACCTTGACCTCCTCAGGGTCAGTTGCCACAGTGCCGTTGGTCTTGCAGACCTGTGTGCATGTGGGCTGGTTTCCGTGGGAGTGGAATTGGCGGAAAAAGTCTGTTAAACAGGTTTCGCCTTCCTTTATGAACTTACCTTTGTTCTATACTTTGATTCTGTGTTGGTGTTCAAAGATGAGATTGTTACGTCGGGCTGAAATTTCTGCCCATTTGTGTCCCCAATTAGGGCTATAGCCAGATCTCGGAGTATTTATTTCCAGGTGGTCTAATTCTGCCAAGGTACGCTTGATTGTGGCTGTGTCCATGTGTACTTGCGATGCAATATGTCAGGTTTTGTTGATTAAATCTTTTTTGAAATTTTCCCATGTTCCAATGGGATCCAAAGTGAATGGGGCTGCATATTCTGGGTTTGTAGCCTTGTTTTCAACCCAGTCAGATATCTCAGGAAATTTTAAATTTTCTGGGTGAAGCATTTCCAAGGCGACACCTGTGTGTGGAATTGGGTTGGCGCTAACTGCACTGTAACTAATCGGTGATCAGAAAAATTGATCTTTTTTGTTGTAAATTTAGAGATTCTTGAGTGGTGGGATTGTGGGATGAGGATGTGGTCAATACGACTCATTGATATGAGCAGTCCCTCACGTATGTTGGGTCTTGTCATATGGGGAAGGATTGGTGAATTGGGAGGAAGAGCATCCTGTAAGCCAAGAGATGCCTTCATTGTGCGATATTCAATGTGTCCAGGTGGGTATCCCCTGGGATTAGGCCATCGATCTGTACTGGGGTTATCCCAGCAGTTGGTCCAATTGTCTTATCTTCTTCCTTTCTTTTATACTTATCAATGTTTCATCTTAGCACTATAAATAGTGCTACTATATTTCTTTAGTAAACTACTTTACTTAAGAATATATTATAATCTTTATGAATTACTAGTCATATTTTATTCTAAATTTTTAAAGTCTCATTCAACTCCATGAAGTTAAAGCCCTACCTTCAAATGATCATGACTCTAGTGATTCACCTCGAGGCTAAAACTATAATAAAAAAGTTTGAAGGAAAAGAGCACTGGACGTAGAAGTAGTATCAATATTTCTGAGCTGATCAGAGGTAACGCAAATAATTGCAATTCAAAGGCAGTTAGCTTATTTGAGACAAACTGCTTGGGATAGTGGAGGAGTAATTTTATGAGGGCTGAAACCCCATGACTCATTTATTCCCCTCTTAGTATAAAAACCAGCAAACTTCCTTTGTAGATTGTTGGGTTATTGTTAGCCATTTACTGGTTCTTAATAAAGAAACTATTTTTTAAAAATCTCTTTTAATTATAAGTTTAACAGCTAATGATGACAAGTTCTCTTTATCAGCCCCATTCATGCTTTTATCCAGAGCAACTTTTCCTGACCCATAGGACCTGTGGTGCCTGGTGGACTTTGATCCGTTGTGATTTATAACATACTCACAATGTAATCCAGATATTTCTTTGACATGCTGCGTTCCTGGAATATAAACCAACCCACAAGTACAGTGGTGAAGTTGTTTGTTCAAGATCTCCTTACTTTGGACCATTCTATAGGCAACAAAAACTTATTTTTCCTCTAAGAACGCTCCTCATCTGTTGACCAAGGATTTTTTAACATCATAAAGCATCTATTACTAAGGTGTGCGGCAGAACTACAATCTCATTGTCTACCTCACTTAGCCGCAAGAAATTAATAAATGTAATTTCTCATAGCCTTCGTCTTTAGTAACAAAGCAATTGACTATTGTGCCATTAATCTATACATATGAAAATTGCGAAACAGAGTACAAAATTATGGGTCATAAATCAGATTTAGGAATTAAGGTACAACACTAATGCCTAATCTACCCCCTCTCATAGAGCTCAATAAGCCGTAATAGTTCATTTGTATAATCTCATTCTAGGAATCTTACCCATTCACTGATATCTCAAATGACACTTAGGTTTATTACAATTTTGTAAACCCTGAAGATTAATTCATCATATCCTATCACATCTTGTTGTATCATCAAGTGGAAGAACAGTGTCGTACAAACCCAGTTTACAAAATTTTACAGATGTGCGCCCCTTATCAGACCCTGAAGGACAGAAATCCATTCCTTTAAATCATGCTTATACAGTTTCTATGCTCCACCCAGTTCATCAACAGATGAACTAAGATTAGAAAAGCCCCAAGGTTTAGATCTGGTACTACTATCTGTTCCCACAATAAGTTAAAATTAAATTGACTGTTCTAATTTCATGTTTCTAGTTGATATTTCAGTAGGACATCAATGTAGCAGTAATTTTTCTAGTGGATAATTAACCCACAAAGAATTACATTGACGTGAAGATTGTGAAAAAAATAGATTTTGAGGTACCCCAGGTTAATCTGCTGTCAGATAACAGACTATCAGATGAGAGAGCAAGAATATCAGTAAATTTAACCTTACAATGGAAACTATAAAGGCAATCTTTATTGATTTGCTCACTTTTGGGTGAATCATAGTTTAAAATTTAGTAAAAACAGATCCACTCGTCATCGCCCTATTCAAGTTCATATATTGATGCATTTGACACCCGCTGCCCCCACGTGAGGCAGTGGTGTGCCACCTTCTAATGTTTTTTGGCCATTTCTAAATTGTACTCAAGCTCGATTGGCTAGCCCTCAAAATTCTTCAGCATGCTATGTCCCACCTAAGGACTTAGCCTTACATCTCGCCTGAACCCAGGTTGTGCCACGCTGCTCCCTTGTGATCCCCCAAAGCAACATGCAATTTGGCCTTCAAATTGAATATGGCAAGTTTTTCCCCTATTCAAATAAAACAATTATTGAATTTCCCAGGCTTTTATGCAGCCTGCAGGCTTCATCAACTTCCACCTCTTCAAGGATTATTTTGAATTTTCTTCTCAAGTGAAGCTAGTGCTGCAGTAGCAGCTTCTGACCCCTGGTGTTTCAGGGCACCCCCCTCCCAGCTACTTGTACCCAGTAGCCCACAGATATCACTCTTGTGGTTTAGTTCGCAGGCCTCCCTACCCACCTACCACCCAAAAGTTTAGTTAGAGAAAATATCACTGGATTAATGGAATATGATTCTAGTCCCATGGTACAATTCGTGTTCCTAATGGAGTCACTCACCTTGCAGGCCCCCGCGCCTTTGTGACTATTCATCCATTATCAACGGAAATCTCTCTATCAATCCCCCCTCACATCATTATCCCCTCTGCCCTAGACCATTCTTTTTGAGCTCAAGTAGATGGAGGGCGCACCATTTGCCCTACCTGTTTTGAAATGGACCATTTGAAATAGTGTTGCCCCTCCATCTCATGAGTCATGGTATCCACACCTGACTCTATGCATGATGACCCCATAGCTAATCCAATAACATTTTTTGAATGAGGCACTATCCCTCCCCCTCCCCCAAAGTGGTAGCCACAGCAACCACTGAATCAACAAACCAAAACTACCTCAACGAACCACTTCTTATTAACCCACCAATCAGGAGACAGAATGGACTAAAGTAATTTTTAAACCATCCTCCCAACCAAACACAACAGATAACCCATATTCAATCAACCCAGTAAAATTTATCCAAAATCTATGGGATTATTTGGTTAATTTTGATGAATAAAGTGAGCATATCCATGATTCCAAATGTATTAGGCCCCCTCCAATCAAAATGTACCTCAATACTGATTATGCGGCCCAGCCCAAAGCGCCAATAGGCGCCTCGCCATGATGCCACCCATCATAAAGTGACCAACAACTAGCTGAAGAGTAGGTTGCCTCCCAGAATGTCGCCCAACTCTTAAAGCCATTGCAAAATTAGTTGCAGTACTGCCTACAGGCCTACCACCTCCTATCCTACCTGGTACCATGTTTCCCAAACAGAAACAAAACCATCTCCAATACTATCATAAAGCAAATTAACAGTTCAAAAAGTTGTAGCAGTTTCAAAATGCAGCCTAAAGACCCACATTACCCACAACAACCTTACAACCATCGACACACTACCTAAAGTATGCCTTGAGGCAGAAAAAGCACTTACAGACTATATTTCCACCCTCCTCATCGCACACATTGAGTTGCAAGCACAACTTTGTTATCTTGACCTCCATTTCCATGATGCGCCCACAGAATGGCTATCAGCTTTGTACCGCTACATTTCTACAACAGATGAAAAATAAGAGCCTCACAATTCCTCTTCACTCACCATGGATGGATAGTAGTTTCCGCTTCTTACTTGGTTAGTGTGCTTTGTTTGAACTCTGCATCAGTTTTAGTGGATCCGTCTGTCTCACTTCAACTTTATTTTATTTTAATTTTAAGTTTTAGCTTATTTGAGAATTGGTATTGTCCATCCCCTGGTCTTTCTGCCTCATTTAAATAAAAATACTAATCTTACAAGAGAAAAGGCGCCTAGACCAGAATAAGGGTTTAAAGAAATACATTTGATTAACTATACAGTTAGTCATTGTTTTTTGAAGGCTCAACATAATATATGGAGTCTACTTCAGATTTACTTGAACCCAAAATACCTGAGATAAAATTTTGACTAGCCAAAGCAAAGTTTTATCTAAATTTCAGGTGATCACTACATCAGGTGACATATGAGGAAGAAAACTAAGTTGTGCCCTCAAAAGGGTAAGAATCTGGAATGTGCTTAGTGAGTAACAATTTTACAAGTCTCGTCAGATCTGGGTTATTCAAAAACATTTCCACATATCAAGTTTTAAGCTGCAAAAGCATTTATAAACCTAGAAGTGGTATTCAATAAGTAGCCAAAATTAATTAAGCCCCTTTAGTAGAAGTATGATTTTCATTTTCATATGGGTTATATTGTTATAAACAAAAAAATAGCACCTAAGCTATTTTCTAATAAAGTTAGGCTGTTATAATTTGATATCTGTTTTAGTTTTTAACTTCAAGAAGTTTTCTTCGCCTCTATTATCATAGGAAGTATACTCTAATTTACTGGACCTAAGAATGACTCTAACCCTACAATAGATAAATTGAATGCTTTGAGTCTTAAATTATTCAAATGTTGACTGTTTATCTTCTTATGCACAGCACCATTAAGCCAAAAAGAGAAGCCCTCCAGCCTGTGCTCACTACTATAGACGACCACTACTTAACAATGCCAGAATCTAATTTGCACCATGGAAGTCAATCTGATTGATAGTGTAACATTCTGGGTGCACAATGGAATTGTTCAGAAGATGACTAAAAGAGAAAGTCCACCCTTGGTTACATTTAAAGAAATTAAGAAAAATCTAATCGAGATACCAGTTTATAAACGTCTGTCTGGATTTTTAATGTAAGGGTTTGAGGATTACTTCAAAGAGTTTAAATTAAGGGGAAAGAGCCAGCCAAAAAAAAGCATCCATCATAGACAAAAACTCTCATGAATTAATATATGAATCTAGTGCTCTCCCAGAGACATACAGTTCAAGTGTAAAGCCTTCTTAATACATTATGTGATCATATATCCAGCGCTTTACCATAATGTGCATTTATTAGGAGCTCATAACAAGGAATCTAATTTTAAATCATTACTTAAGGTGCGTTGAGAATGGCCTAAGTACAGCTAAATAAATTAGCATATCAAAGTATAGGGGACATACGCCAAATGATTAAAGCAAATCGTTCTAGTCATTAAACTCTACAACTATATGGGGATCATTGATTCTGGAGTCATGAGTATGTGGTGAAAGCTATGGAACTCCTCAGAAAGGATATTTGAGAGTCTGTTAAAAGAAATAGAAACTACCTGAAAATTTGCCCAATGGCTTTAAAAGCTAGACACCAAGCTCATGGTTAAATGGAGGCTCATGATTCTACTAGCTGTCATAATGAGGAAGAACAAATCAAGCTCCTCAGGTCCAAACTAGAGCTTACATATACTATTTTTACAGATCTCGAAGCCTACTGAACACCAAAGGCTCTGTTAGTATCTCAGACCGCAATTGATTGTGTTATAATTTTAGACGGAATCATTTGAATCCATTATAAGGGTTGCACAGGTTGGACCCACGGAATAATAAACAGATGATATGGGGATCATTGGTCCTTCATAAACACTTAAAATATACTAAAAATAGGAGCAATTGCCACAATACTCCTTTATTTACTTTAACACATACAGCATCCTCTCGCTGATCTGATCCCTCTCTACTAATGACCTGCTTCTTCCAATTGCTCATCTTGATTATATACAACAGCTTTACATGATACTGCTCTCACAGCTTAGGCTATTCTATTCACCAAAAATTATTCATTTCAGCTGTTATTCTTTAACTCCTATATCACCCTAGTTTGAGGCGATCTAAAATACATTCATCAAATGTTGACATCACCTTATCGCCTTATTATGAGGCTATCCAATAGCATCTTGTTATAATCCAATATCACCTCATCTCTAGGCGCTCAAATATTCATAAATTACCCTAGTTGGCAGATTTTCATCATTCCTTCATAACTCTTCAGGGCTTATAACCTAGTCATATTGGAATCTCGACATTACCCCCACCCCCCTTGACTGGATTATGATCCTCCTATTGTTTATTTTTGGAGAAACGTTGCATGTACGCAATTAATGATTTGACTACTTGCTGGGTTTTTTGGGGTATAGGCATTATCACCAGGTTTCTCTATTATTTTAAGTTGACTTACCCAAATGTTGGCCAATTTGTGTTTCCGCCCAGACCTGTACTGGTAGTGGAACAAAACCATTTCACCCTCTAGGAAATGGGTCAACCCGGTATGTTGTACCTGATCAGTAGTCTGATTTCTAATCTTTTTGGCAAAGCTAAATACGTACGCTTCCATTTGCAACTTGATCAACGTGTCAGCTATTTTAGTCAAGTAACTGTGGGGATCAATTAGGCTAGTATCTTCTATGCACAAATAAAGCAATGCTGGAAGAGCTGGGTGCCGTCCGTTTAACAGTTGAAAGAGGCTCTTCCCCATGGTGTAATGGTAGCTGATATTGTAGGCAAAGACAGCAGTAGACAGTAGGGAACTCCAATAAGAAGGTCATTCAGTTACCAAATTCCTAAGGATATTCACCAGGGTATCATTAACCCAATTGACCATTCAGTTGAACTCAGGGTAATATGGAATTATCAGAACCCCATGGATGCCCATTAGCTCGTTCACCTTAGGAAGGATGTGAGAGGTGAAGTTGGTTTCATTATTGGTGTTGGGAATCTGCCTGGTTTAGGTGAAAGCCTTGTCCAGCGGGAAAAGTGATATAATTGTTTGAAGGGCATAATTTTCAGATGGCCTAATAATTTTGAGAATAGAATTTGATTCAAATGGTTTACTAAATCTAAAGCTTTTCCTGAATTATGTCAAATTTGAGGAATATTTACATTTCCAAACTGTTATCTAATCTCTATCACACTTTTATCTATTCCCACCTATCCCAATATTGGGACTTTCCTACAGGTCCCATGACACTACCCTTAAAATCCCTATTCCTATCCTTACATTTCAAATCACTATAAATAGTGCTTGATTATTCTAAAAGAATTACTTCTCATCAAAACTCTTATTTATTTTATCTTACTTTACTCTAATGGAGAACGTCTCATCCAAGGCTGCAAGCTTCGAAGCCCTGCCTTCAGATAAACATGCTGCCAATGATTCCTCCCTGGCGGCCCAACAAATGGTGCTCCCTACCAGGTCGCTTCTGAGTTGCACCATGAGAATATAGCCTCATTCTTGGATGATAAGAGTTATCAATCCTCAGTAGGTACTACAGACCCTGATATTTTGGCATACCTACAAAGGAATGGCCAAGGTGCAATAACTGTGGGAAGTGATATTACCAAGAAGAGATTCACGTGTCCTAGAAGAGGTCCTATACGGTTTAAAACACCAGGATAACTCAAGCCCTTACTCAATTTAGTGTATATGTCTGAAATAATTGAAACAGATGTCAAACAGCAATATAGCCAACATAATAAAGTGAAGAGATTGAAAAATGTAATACTTTATTATATGCAGGAAGCAAAATATAGTAAAGAAGAATGAAACTTTGAACAAAGAGGCGCTTGGGAAAATATAACACATAGAAATGACTACTGGCCTATAGGATTGGTTTCCCATTATGAGGAGAAACACTTTAGATCTCTCTCTAAAGTGAAGCACTATAAAAAGAAGCTGACAAAACTGATGCTTATCATTCAGTCAAAGAGCGAAGAACAAACAAACTGGAATGCTCAGATCTTAAAAACAACATGTGATTTTAATACCAACAATAATATATTTATGCGACCAATACCCACTTCTCCGCAATGATGTCATTTTCCACTCTGATTTAGTGAAAGAAATTAGAACAAATCTTATTAAGTGTTTGGAGTTAAAAGTGCCAAACATACATTTTGGACGAGCATCATCTGAGCAATTGTACCAATCAAGTTGGACCAACAAGTTGAGAACCAGCTTCCAAATTTGACAAAGGCAGTAAGCTGCAGGAATTTTGAGAAGCCCAAAAAGCAATCGGCATGATGATGCAATTCAATTGTCAGGAAAATAACTGGGACTTACCTTCACACCATTTGGGATAAACTTCCACCAGGAGCTGATGGACAGTTTGGCAGCCTATGGCACCAACCCTATCTTACAAATTGTGGTCCCAAATGGGGCCACACGACTTGCTGAGCCTCGGGCATATGCCACAATAAGCCCTGAATTTAATAGAATTGTGGTGGAAATTCCGCCATGTACCGTTATTCCCTCAGCACCTGACCATCCGTTTTGGGCCCATGTCAAGGGCAGGCGAATGATCTGTCCATCATGTTTCGAGTTAGACCACTCAAATGCAAGTGCCCCCTCTCAACCACTTCATGAGGATCAGATGACTCATCCTCTGACCTCCAATCCACTGCCCACCCTGTACAATTTTAGGCATGAGGCACAATCCTACCTCCTAAACCCCCAAAGCCTGTTGCTGCAGCTGCACCTGCAGCCACTAATCAGTCTCCTCCTCACCCCAATGCCATAAATAATTAATCCAACCAAGCATCAAATTAGACCCCAGTTTGATGCCATGCTTCCTCAAATGAATTTAAATAAACCTCAACTATATGCTGATTACCCAATCCAATTCAACCAAAACCCATGGGAATTATTGGCTGAAATTGATGAGTCAGGTAAGTTCATTGAAGAACCATCTCTGCAAATTGAGCAGTTCGTTAATGCATGATGGAATGCCAAATACCCCCTTGACTTTATACCCCACAGCCAAATGCTGGATCATTTTGCAGTGATCACCAGCTTGCAATAAAAGCAGATGCAACACCAGATTGTCATCCCCTGCGTAAAGATGTCACTAAATCAGTAGCGATACTCAAAGGAGGAATTTCACCTCCTGTTATCCCCACAACCTTAACTCCAAAAAGCAAAATATTGGTGAACAAGTATTATAAAAATGCAAATGATGCTATCCAGAACGTGGCAACTATAGTCTGGAATCCAAAAAAGCAAAAATAACCCAAACCAACATTGCCAAATTTGTTCAGCTCCCAGATGCCCAAATTAAAGCTGAAAAAGCTTTAACTGATTATCTCAGTGCCATTTACCTAGCTGGAAATTTCCATGAAATTCCAATTATTAGAGATATTGAACCACATACTGCAGATGCCCCAAAGCCATTACTGACATCTGTGACATGCACTCTACTATAGGAGGAAGAACTGCTGCTGAAGAGGCTGCCAAAGATGAGCCCCCTGACCCCCATCCCCTTCCACCATGGAGGGATAAGCGGCTTCCACTGCCCACCTTGTTTGTTAGTTTTCAAAGCGTTTCACTCAATACGCTCATTAGGGCGTTTTGTTTGAACCAAGTAGTTACATTTTTTAGTATATTTTTAGTTTTGGTAATGTAGGTCCCCTGGTCAGCTTGCCTCAAATAAATCCAAAAGCATTTGGGATAAGCTTAATGACACCATTCTTACAATCCTACCACTTTCTGGCTTCAACAGCGCCCCTCCCATTACTGGGCCACCTGTTACTAAAACAAAAAATCTAGATTAACCGTTTCAAATCTCAGATTGGGGCAATGCCAATACCAACAATAACGAGAGTCAAGAAAAAGTGAAGCTCAATGACTCCTTTCTGGCAACGCTACCACTTTCTGACTTTGATGGCGCCCCTCCCAAAATGAGGCTGCATATTACTAAAATGAAAATTCTAGATTACTTGGTTTGACGCTCAAATTGGGATAGCGCCAATCCCAATGAAAATGAGAGTCCTGAAAAAGTGAAGCTCAAGAAACCAGACAATACTACCTCCACTACTAATGCCAACCTTCTGGCCCACTTTGCATTTCCCTCTCAAGCTCTGTCACACAGCTTGCTTTCAGTTGCAAGTGAGGTTTGCTCACCCCAATCCTGAGATGGTGGCTCAGCATCACTTGAAGAGGCCTCCCTATTGGAACCTTCAGGGGGCCACACCCTACCATTGACTGGTCACATTCCAAGCTCATGGGGGCACTTGCTCATACTACCCACTGTCGATGACCTTTTCTCAATGTCTTAGCTGGATCTGCTGGAGGATAAGGTGATCATAAGATTCCAGGTTCAAATGACAAATGAAATGAACCGGAAGTTTGAAGAGGCCAAAACCCACCTGTCCAAGATGGCGCAGGAGATGTGTGAACAGATTGCTCAGATGGAGGCGGAGGTGAAGGCCTCCAAGTTGGAAATCATGCAGGAACAAAGGCTGTTGGTCGGCCTGCAGTCAGAAATACAGGACAAGATTGACCAGATCAAAACACTCACGATTGAAAACTCGCAGCTTAGGCTGGAGTTAACTGACCTCAAGATGAATTACCTTGAAACCAAACGGCAGCTTAAAGCTGACCACTATGAAAAACTAGCTTGCTCAGCTAGCAGCAGATTTCAGATTGAGGAGCTTGAAGCCACCTTTCCCAAAAAATGATCCAAATTTTTATAAGGGCCGTGGCTGAATGAATTGTCCATCTCCAAACCCAAACCACACCAGGCATTATCACCAACCTGGTCTGCATTACACCTGAGGCTTAGTACACTCCCGAGCTTGAGCCCTCCATTTACTTTAACCCTCTGGTCACAATTTACCCCCTAGGACAAGCCTTGGGGAGGGCGTTGTCAGGATTTTCCCTCAATTAGGTTAAAGCCTTATCAGGGGGAAAATCGATATAATCTTATGAAGGGCATAATTTGCAGATGGCTAATAATTCTGAGAATGGAGTTTGATTCAACTAGAATACCAAATTCAGGGATTTGCTTAAATTATGCAGAATTTGGGGAATATTTACGCTTCCAAATTGTTATCTAATCTCTATCCAAACTTTTATCTATTCCCACCTATCCCAGTATTGAGACTTTCCTATAGGTCCTATGACACTACCCTTAAGTTCCCTATTCATATCCTTACATTTTGAAGCACTATAAATAGTGCTTGGTTATTCTAAATAAAGTAATTCTCATCAGAACTCTTATTTATTTTATCTTACTTTACTCTAATGGAGAACGTATCGTCCAAGGCTGCAATCTTTGAAGCCCTGCCTTCATATAAACACGCCATCAATGATTTCTCCCTTGCAGCCCAACAATTGGCAAGAATGACCTGAGGGCAGCCATGTCATCGTATAATACATTCCATTATGAACTTGGCTGCTGTGACCTCCCCCAAATCTAATATCACACGCACTTCAATCCACCTGGTCAAGTGGTCAATAGCCACCAGAATGTGCTTACATTGGTTGGCTCCCATTAGCTGAGGGCAACAACATTGGAAACCGTATGCCAGGTTAGGGTTTTTCACTAACCATTAGGAGTTCTTCTGGCGGAATGACTTTTCTAGTTGACACTGGTGTCAACAGTAAATGGTTTTAAGCACGTCAAAGTTCATGCTTTCCAAATAGTACCAAGAGCACAACAGTCACATTGTCTTGTGCACGCCACCATGTCTGACTGCCTTGTGGGCACTCATAATAATCCCAGAATGTGCTGAGGGTCATGGAAAATTCACTATAGAATCACTGATCCACTCTTACAGTTCCTCATTCCATCGGAAGGTATTTGTTTGAATCTCATTTAATGCTTTGATTACTCAGGAAGTTTATCATCATATTTCCCGCTGTGCATTTTATTGCACATTACATCACTGGTATATGCCATCATGGCAATGGTCAGCAATTGAGTATACAATCAGCGTTCTGATGCTTTACTTCTGGGTGGTGAAGGGTCTCAAAGCCATAAGCCTTCAGTTTAAGAGCCCATAAATATAGACGCCCTTCAAGCTCCTTAAGGTTCTTCAACCAACTTAACAACGTGTGATCCATTACAACTTTAAAACTTTACCCCATGCAAGTAGACTCTAAATTGCTATATGCATAGATCACCAATAAGCACTCCCAACTAGTCATGGTATAATTAGCTTATGGAAGTTCAGACTCTGACTGCAGCATGAAATGGTATGCTCCTCTTCCTTATCATTTTTCTGAGAAAGTACAACCCCAATAGCAGAAATGGACGCATCAATATTTACAATTAATTCCTTATTGAATTTTGGATAGCATAGCACCGGAGCACTGATCAGCGCCGTCCAAAGGGTATTACTGACATATTGATGAGGTTCCATCCATTTAAACGCAGCCTCCTTCTTTAACAACTCAAATACCAGCCCCGCAATACAATAAAGTTAGGTATGAAGCGCTGGTAGTAACTGACCATTCCAAAAAATACCTGTGCCATGTTTAGTATTAAGTGTAGTCATTTTTCAGATGGCCTCCACATTAGCCAGCTGTGGTTTCAGCCCCTTGGAATCTACAATAAACCCCATGTATTTCAACTGATCTTTGAAGAAGTTACATTTCTGAGGCTTATTTGTAATGTTTGCCCCAGCGAGATGGCAGTATACTGATTCTAGATGATTGAGGTGTTTCAAAAGGTTTGTGAGTAAACATTAATATTTTCGAGTTATAAAAGGATGCAAACCAGCTTCAGGTCACTGAGGATAGTGTCATGGCTCGTTGGAACAATAAAGGGGCGTTACCCAGAACTTGGGGCATATGAGTAGGTTGGAAAAGGCCTTTGGATGTGATTAAGGCGCATTTCTCTTGTTCCGCCACAGGTAACTCAATTTGTCAGTAACTCAATATTAAGTCCATAGCTGAGAAGTAACAAGCTCTACCTAACTAATCCAATTAATCATGATCTGCGAAAAGGGTACTAGTCCTTTTTTGTAATACTAAAGAGCTTCCAGTAGTCTATTACTATACAGTTGATGCCATCCTTCTTTTTTACAATCAGAACAGGTGAAGCACATGGACACTTGGATGGTTCAAGAATTCCTTGTTCAGCAATTTGATAATTTCCTCAGTGATAAAGTCTTCTGCTGCCTTTGATAGGCAGGTTGGTCAAGACTTTATGGGGGGATGATCTACTGTGTCCAATCAATGAACCCCCCAAGCACACTCTAAGTTATGGTCATTGATGGCAAAATCTTCTTATACTTCTGAGAAAAAGCTATCGCTTGGTCTTTTTGTTCTTCCAAAAGCCCTATTAAGTTCTTCCACGGTACCACTCTCATTACGCTGGCTTGTGACTCAGCTGTTAGGCTAATTTTATCTAATAAACCAAAATCATAAACCTGAAGGTCTTCCTCAATTGAAGTCAAGTGTAGATATGCCACTAACTGGTGTCAGCGGATTTGCATTAGTTCACTCTGGAGATTTGCTAACAAAACCTTGATTTCTCCATGCCCTTGGAGTATAATCCCTGGAGCCACATGAGGCTCAATCCACATTTGCTGATAGGGTCCAATGACCTCCCCATAAAGCACAGCAGGCCCTTCCACTTCTAAGTCGGTGATCATAAGAACTTGGGTCTGGAAGGAATAGATATAGGCACAACATTTTGTAAAGGTATCCCTTGGTATTCATATATCTTCTGGGGAGGGGCCAAGTCTTGCTTTTCAGTTAATGGTAGCAAACTGGCATTACTTATCACTATAGCTGTTGATGTGGCTCATGTGCACTAGATCCTTTGGCACTCTTCAAGAGGTAATGAAAATTGAGAGCCGCTGTCCCTAAATGGCAAGGGTCTCCTCCTTCTTATCAATGACAGCCTTAAACTTTCACAGGAAAGCAGTTCCGATTAGCAAGTTGTAATTTTCAATTAATAGCACAATCATTGGAGCTACAATGAAAATGGACTCAATACACAAAGGTAGCGAACTGTACGCTCCATCAGAGATGGTGCTTTCTACTCCAGCGGTTCTGTACACCATTCGATGGTCCACATTAGGTTTTAACGTCAACTTCTCCATCAACTTAGTAAAAACTGTGTTGACTGGAGCGCTGTGTCTATTATAGTGCGGAAACTATTTTTTGAAATAAAAATATCACAGTATGTACAATTAGAATAAGAAGAATATTGACTGTTTAATATGTGGACATTTATAGGATCTTTTTTTAAAGAAAACTTTTTATCCCCTCACTGACTTTGGGTATTCTTTAACAATGGCGCCTACTGGAAGGGTAACAGTTACTCCTATCAGGGTGGCGCATCCGCAGAAGAATTCAGCTTTTCTAAGGAAGATTAATCAAGCATTTGGCAGGCATACAGCTTCAGTTGATCTGAAGATCCTTCATCCTCTGTGGCCTTGGCTCAAGATTGTGTTACTACATTTAATTCTCCAATTGGCTGCTGGTATAAAATTCTGCCATTGTTATGAGAGACTTCCGCGGGATATTACTACTATTGATTTAGGGACATTAGGAGTTGGGATTGCAGAGGTAGAGAGTCCCATCTATACTCTCCTCCATCTTTTCCCTGATAGTATTGATATTGTTAAATGTAGTGAAGATGACGGTTAGGACAGCTTTGTGCCAAGTGTCCAGGGCGACCAAATTTATAGCAACTAACCCCATAAGAGCCGCGTACTTGATTTTCATAGGAGGGTCCAGGTTAGAAAGTTTGTGGTTATTCAGCGTAACCAGATCCAGAATGGTAAGTTGATTGCTAGAATCGACGTAACTAGGTCCTGGTCAGTAGTTAGGTTGCTGACAATTTTTTCAAATGTCCCCGGGCAGTAGTAAAACTGTTGATAATAACTTGGCCAAGGATGAGGCGCAGAAATATAGTAAGGCCGAGGATTGCTAAGAAGAATGTGGGCTAGACAAGCGTATTCTCCTGAATAAGAGGGTAGTGCAGAAGTAGTTGGTTTCCGTTCCATACATGGCAGCGGAAAGTTAGGGGATATGAAATGCAAAAACTGTACTTTTTTGAGCTGTGAAACGTCATCATCCAGAATCAACAAAATTATGTTGTGAAGATCTCAGTATGGCTTCACCACAGAGGTCATTGCGATGCACATGTCAGCTTCTGCTACATATCCTTCCCCAATCAACTTGTGAGCTTCTGTCATAAATCAATCAGCGAACTCCATAAGAGTCTCATTACAGCATATTTCAATTTTCAAGAATTCTGCCTTTTGCTGCGACATCTTTGAGGTGCCCCAAAACAGGTAAAGCATGGTATCTTTTAAACCTGGTAGGTAACAGAGCTGCTTGTGAGGTAACAGGTGACTTGATTAGTGTAACCAACATCCAAGGCATATATGCACAGTTTTGCTTTTCATCTATTGGATGCACCTTCCACTGAAATTTCGAACCATTTGTAGAAGCCATGGATATTCCCATTTCAATCAAATGAAGGCAGTTTCTTGATATTGACCTCCTCGTCCAGTTCATGACTTTTTGGGGAATACTGAGGAATGGGTCGCAATCCAAAAGCATTTTCTGATGAGAATCTGGTCCAATGGAAGTTGAGATGTCCACCGCTTTGGAGGTAGTGTGGCCTTCTGTCATTGGTAGCACTGCCATCACTTGGGGGAATTGGCGCTCAGACTCATACTCATATACAGAGCTATCATCCCGGGTGTAAAAGATCTAAAAAGCGTCATTTTTCTCCTCATATTGAGCCTTTTATTGTCCTTCCTCTTCCCAATAAGAGGGCTGGGAGGTATTGGTCAATTTCTGCTCCATGTATTTCATTCATTTGCCGGTAATGTTAAACAACTGACATGCCTTGTTTTCTTGTCCCAGAATTTTCATTTAACTAAACGTGCTATTGAGCAGGTGCATAATGAAATTCCGTTCTTAGAGAAGTTCTCTTTTTTCTTGTGCACTACCTCTAAAGTAAGTTTTTTCTCATAATTGGTTGGTTTAGTGCATTGTGAAGATTCCCCAGCAACTCAGGCTTTATGAGACATAGTTGACTACTATATATATTTTGAGATTTTAGTGGTTGATCAATGGCCCTCCTGTAGTGAGCACCACTGTTATAATCTTGGCTGGTTTTTTGGGATCCACATAAGGGTCACACAGTTGGACTCACTAAACAACAAACAGATGATTTGGGGATTGTCAGTCCTTCGAACACACTTGAAATATACTGTAAATAGGAGCAAAAAACACAGCGACACTTTTATATAATTTAACATATACAGTGGCCTCTCTCTGTCTTTTCCTCTCTACTATTAACAAATTGTTTCTTTCATTCGCCCATCTTGCTTATATACATTGGTTTTGGACAATACCGCACTCTTAGCTTAGACTATTCTATTCTGCCAATTATCCATGGTTTTTGCAGTTGTTCTCAACTCTTCTATAGCCCTAATCCGAGGTGCTTTAAATTACATTCATCAAATGTTGAAATCACCTTATCGCCTTATTTAGAGGCGATCCAATAGCAACTGGTTTAACCCAATATTGCCTCTTTTCAAGGCGCTCAAATACTTATAAATTACCCTAGTCGGCAGATTTTCACCATTCTGTTGTAACTCTTCATGGCTTATCATCTAGTTATATATAATCTCAACAGACTGAGTAGCAAATGTTGGTAAGGATTTTATATCCTGTGAACCTCAGGTGGCTACCCACACAATTACTTTTAGACTCAAAAAGTTGGAGAGCAAATTAAGGAGAATATTCCTAACCAAGAAGACATTACCCAGACTTACTGTAGCCTCAATAATCTTAGAAACGATGAACTAACCTTTCAGAAGATTTAAAACCCATGACATAAAAGTCTCTTCATAGCAATGATTGCAAAGAGATGAAGAATAAACTTAAACTGGCGTATTGGAGTATGAGAAGACAAAAACAAGCTCTTACAAACTTACCGCTCTACTACTCATTAACAACTTAATGTCTTGACATCTGCATTCAGGCCTAGAGAATAATAAAGTTTTTCTTAAAAGACGTATTAATTTGCTGGATGTTGCACCAAGACTTACTCTTGAAGAGATAGAGAAACAGCATAACCAAAAAAATCAATTTATCCACCTCACTAAGCAAGTTGAGAAAATAAAATACACATACAAAGATGACTGAATATGAAGCTCCCAGAGTAAATACTGTCACAGGGTTTTAAGCTAATATATTAAACCTACCTTCAAGAACAAGCTTACTCTAGGACAAGGGAGTATCAATTCTTTCCTCTATGTCTATTAAGCTGCGATGGAATGTGCAACTGATCATCAAAAGGTTAAGAGTATCTTATATTGTTTAAGCCATATAGCTCAGGAGGTTATAATATCACTCTTGGACATTCTGAATACTAGGAGTAAATTGAGGGAATCGCTTATCAAAGAATTTGTTTCCAAGAAAAGCTTGAGTATAAAAAACAGGATTTCTATGAGGCTTTCATTATTCTAAAATGAACCCTTGCCTGATTCATATATCACTTCTATATTGAGGCTCAAACTCTGATTCCCTCAAAGATGCTTACACTGGATGATGACACAGCTGCAGTTGTTGCTGATTTACATAGTAATCCAGAGCTAGCCATGATTTCCACATCAAAAAACAAAAGCAACAACTCTATACTAAAAATCAAAGAAGCTATTCTTGATATGGTTATTATACATAAGCAAAAAAAACCTACTAAAATTCTTACAACAAACTCAGATTGTATACCATGTAGGAAAAAAATCCGAGGAGATGGAGAAGATTAAGCTCAACTATTGAAAGAAGAATAACTACACCAAAGATAAGTGCTTTAATAGTAACCCTGCCCTTTCTGAGCTGGGAAAATGGAGAGCAGATTAGGATTAGAAACCTATAAAATTAACCACCCAAAGTATCTTAAAATGGAACATTGCAATTTCTCACCTCACGTGCTTTAAACAATTCTAGCAAAAACTCTGAAGGTGGCTACAAAGATACAGGCATTACATCTTAGGGTCACCCGCTGAGCTCACCATTCCAGACCATTTAAATTCTGAAATATTGATGAACTCAGGTCTCAGAGGACATTTTTCTCAGACAAATTATCAGGTCCCTAAGAATAAATTATATGGCCAGTGATTCTAATCAATACATTGCCATGTTGCTTAGCCCTGTCGGACATTTACCTTTGCAGACTCAAAATAAGAATGCTGTAGGTTAAGTTCTGCAAAAAAGGGAAATGTCAGCCATTTGTGATATTTTGATGTCATTAAGAGCACATTTATTCAAAATAATGAAAAAAATTGAGGAAATCAGCCAAAAGTTCCTGGCCTATTCTTGGTGGAATCTTGTTAATTGAGGAAACATTAGTTTGAAAACTGTATGTGTACTAGTGAAGTTGGCTGGTCAGATTACTCCAACCTCACCACAGACTTTGGGGTTACCATCGAAAGGCACACCCCTGACCCCAACAAAGTCCTTCAATGCACCTGCATGGGGAACCTCCACTTTTATAGGCTTGGAGGGGTCCCCCAAGGTGCAAGAAATTTCTCAGGTGGTGATTGGCTTAAATTTATAAAAACGTTTTTTATGGGTACATTTGGGCCAATCAGAATTCTTCTTCCTACATTACGCTGCCCTGATGCGAGTTCCCAAACTAAGATATGCTATTCCACATATTTCTTAATTTGAACTTGTGCAGGCTATTCCAAACATATTCCCAAATCCCCCCTTGACCTTCAATATTATTTTAAATACTAGATATTCGGAGGTCAAGGAGCATCATTTTTCCCCTTATTGCACTCATAAAAAAACACTAAAAAAACAAAATTTTATTTGCACTTTCTTTTTATAATTATTATCAATAAAAACATTTGTGGATACCAGCTGGCGTGAAGCACCAGCGAGTGAAAATCAGCTGTTTCCCACAGACCCTTCTAGAGCATACATAATCTAATGGTGGTCAAGAAGAGATATCCTGAGACTGTCAGAAAGCTCAATGCAGCGTTACACCTCAAGGAGGTATTAGCTCACCTTAAGTTTAAAGGAGAAAAACCAAAGTAGAAGTGATGATATAGAAGGGCATAGTAATGGTTACCTTAGATTTGTCATTGCAAGTAATGTCATCGCTTCTGACTCATCAAGAAGAAAGAATCTTGTCCTTGACCCCAAGTACACCCAGGAGTAGCAATGCAAGTATGAACAACATAAAGCAATAAGTGAGTACTCTTCCCTATCAATTTAAATAGGGAAACTAGTTTTTCAGCTCATGCGATTGTCCTGAATATTAGCCAGTACAATATACTCATTGGTATACAATGTATGATCAAGTATGAAGGAGCTATAAACTTTGAGGAAGGTTGTTATCACTCTTCAGCTATATATTTCCTTTGTACTGGATAATAGATAAACAACAAAAAAGAAGTATTCTTGTTTGGTTTAGTACCCTGTTTCTGTTTTACCTTTACATATAATACTTAAAGAAAAAAATATAAAGGAGAATCTTCACCTTAGTAGATGCAGCAAATGGCATGCCATTCTATGATACTGAGGAGGTTAAAATTAAAACAGGAGAACAAAGAGTGGGCTCTACCTGCATAATGTTTAGGATACCCCAACCGCCTAGTACTTATTACTAGCATTGATCAAGTCAGCAGATTTTGACCAAAAGTATTATCAGGTAGGCTCACCCATCTTATAAGAAAATTGAGCTACTACTTGGAAAACTGACAAATCGCAAAGTTATAGTCAATAACCACCAGGAAATTGTGAAACTACAAATAATCGATTGAAGATATTGACAATGCACGTTGTATTGATAATCAACTTGAATTATCCATACTTGCTGATGACTTAATTTACACCATATCTTAAATCCAAAAAGTAATAAGTTAAATCAGGAGAAATAAGAGAAGGTGAAACAATACTTGAAGGTTATCTATTTTTTTCCAATTCAGATGTCAACTATGGCTACATGAAAAATTGGACACATATTCTCGATGTAGGAGACTCAACCACAATACACTTTAAGCCATATGTAGGAAGCCAAAGGGAGATTAACAATACATGATGACTAAGCTCAAGACATTTTTGTATGTCGCTTACTTGTGATCTCCCAGAGTCCATGGTCATCCTTACTGTTACTTATAAAAAAGAAAATTGTGGTGACAGGAAAGTTATGGATTACAGGAAGCTAAACAGTCTCACAAATAAGGCCAGCTATCCCTTTCCATAAATAGAAGATATCTTTCCCAATTCTCTGGCTCAAAAATTTTCTGTGATGGACTGTCAGGCAGATGGCAAGTAGAAAATAGACTGGCCTACCAGCCTGAATGCCGGAGCATCCAAGTGGTCGACCAGAATGCCAGGGGCACTGCTGCTGGTATGACAGTTATGGAACTGGAAGGGAACTTAAATCTCAACTGATAAAATCAGAAATTTGGGGGAGGGTGTTTTTATTGGTAAATTTAAGGGAAGAGAATCAACAAACAATTTTGTCAGGGAGATGCGCCCAATTAAATAGTCATCAATTTTAAGGAGGGAAAATAAGCTGGGATCAGGTTCCACAAATTTGACCTAAGTGGTGAACTATTTGGGAATATGCAGGTTAGTTCCCTAGGGACCAACATTGCAAAATTTAGCGACAAGCCGAGTTTCAGTTGGTTTGACCTAAGAGGTGAACTTATTTGGGAATAGGGGGTAGTTCCCTGAGGTCAACATCACAATATTTGGTGAAAAGCCAAGTTGCGGTCATGTCAACCTAAGAGGTGAACTATTTGGGAATAGGGGGGTAGATCCCTGGAAATCAACATTACAATATTTGGTGATGAGCCAAGTTGCGGTCAGTGGTATTGCATCAGGCGCAACGCCTGATTTTCTGGCAGGATGCTGCCCATTGGGGGTGATGCCTGACGGATTTGGGGGGGAAGAGATTGATCATTGTGTAAACCAAATTTGCAACCATCAGGCATTCCGGCTGATAGCTCAACCTTCATACCTTTTTGACCATTTAAAATCCAAGTATCTGGCTGATTGCTGCTCGAATTAGTTGCAATTAATTCTAGTAGGTGATCTGGGTGCAGATTTTATTTAATTCATTGTAACAGTTCTGCTGAGGAGAGTGCAAGTACCAAAAGTGGGATCCAAAGCTGATGGGCTATTTTCAGCACTTGTCTACCATGCAAGCGAGATTGCCCTGAGTAACGAGGGGTATAGCCATCTTCTTTGGTATTTGCTTGCTCAGGAACATAAGGATGGCCCGATTAATGCCCAGCGGATGTTCCTCAGGACTTACATGGACCTCGCCATTGGCTATTGCCAGAGGACCAAGAAACGAGCGCGTTGATTAACAAGGAAGGAATAATTCTATCTTATAAGCCCCCTTCAGAATTGTGCAATGCTCCTGCCTTATTTCAATAGGCGAAAGATAATATTATGCAAAATCTTAGACTAAGCTGCATGATTGTCTACCTAAATGACATAGCGTTTTCTCAAAAACTTTACAAACCATCTAACAACCTCAATTCAGCTTACCACTTTTTTCAAGAGAATAACATCAAACCAAACCCTGCAAAGTGTACCTTTCACAACAAGAATTGGAGGTTTCAACACATGACATATTGCAGAAGGAATTCAACATTTTTACAAAAAATTAGAAGTAATCTCTAAGATGCCTGAGCTGAAGTGACTCAGAAATATAAAAGTGTATCTTAGGAATGAAGGGATATTACCAAATAATATTTCTATTGTTTAGCACCAGTGGTGCCTAACCCAAAAAGAGGAGCCACCAAGCTCTTAAAATACTGGGCCAAACAAAGGGATTATTAGAAATAAAAAAATTACTATTATGGCACCTCATCTAACAGCCTAGGAAACCAAATCAGAAGGTGAGGAAGCTTTGGGGAAACTGTTGCCCAGTGCCCGCTTTAGTTGGCGGACCATGGCGGATAGCATCAGGGTTGGAGTATTAGTGACATGAGGCAAAAGGAGGTATAGTTGCGGGTTTTCTTTGTTGATGAGGTCGGCAATGTCCATTGCCTCAGTAAATTATGCAAATTGGTGCTCAGCGAAAGTGATCAGAGCTGGCACACAATTGAAAGACTTGATGCACTGGCAGGTTTTGGGTAATTTGGGTTAAAAAGAGAAGTTTTTACCTCATCGATACAAGTGTGGCTCGCACCAAAAGTGAGCTCCTTAATTTCATACATTACATCTTCCTCAAAATAATGGGGAAATTGGGGATAGGAATACCCTCAGCAAGGGGCTTCATCGCCCCATGAAGTTGCTGGCGAAGTAGGGCGTTGCACAACAGCTGCAGCCTCAACTGCCATTTTGTTAGTATTTTTATAAATTGGAAAGCTGTTTTGAGTGTGAAACGGCGGGGATGCGAATTGGGAGGGTTATTGAAAAACTCCTCCAAATCAAAATCTTGTTTAACATGGTATGGCTGTTCATCTCATCAATTTATTTAAGAGCCTCAAATGGATTATTTTAGGCCAACACTGGGCCAGCCACCTGAATTGGGGCAGTGGCAGGAGCTGATTGGCCACGTGCTATCAATCATGACAGCTCAGCTAAAACTAGCTCAGCCATTGAATCAGGATTCCATAAACCAGTAAAATGTCATTGATTTTTTTTAAATTTTTTTTGATTGGCTGCAGCTTTTAAAGCAGCTTCAAAAAATTCCTGAGGTGCAGGGTAATAGGATTGATCCCCATTCAAAAAATTGGGGTGAAATGGAAGTGGGCCTAACATTCAAGGGATGAGCAGTGGAAGCAGCAGAAGAGGAAAACCATGGGGCACTTACACTTTAAGTGGTTAATCTCAAAGCATAAGGGGCAAATGGCGCAGCATTTTCAACACATGCCCAGAATGGGTATTAGGGGTTGATCTGATCATGGTTCAGGGGGGCATTGAGAGGCGAGAATCATAACTAAATGGGTAGATTGTTGCAAAGCTGTGAGTCCCTGCCAACCAATTTACCCCATTGGGAACCACAAACTGCAACATAAGGTCTGCGCCATAAACAGCCAAACCCTCCATGATCTTTATGGCAGAGGCATTCGAGGGAGAGATGGGAGGGCAAGCCTGGCGAACTAGGTCAACAAAATGCCCTCATCTGGGAGCTGTGTGCAGACGGTGGGGATAGGATTTTTAAAAAGATTTGCAGTTTAGAAGTTGCTTCTGCATCAGCTTCATAGTAGAAGTTGAGGTCAAAGTTCTCCTTAAAGGGATGGAAGTCAATAAAGCTGTCAAATTTGAAAATCAACATGGCCATCTACATATAACCATTTTTGCATATGGGAAAAGATTCCCATATTTGACCCGGAGGCCAAAATGCAAATTACTCCCTGGGTACACCAAAGGGCTTTGGAGCACCACCTAGGAGTTTTCAAGGTGGTGGGCTAAGTCCTTAGGGGAAATAACGCCAGGTAGTGTTGGTAGGGCTAGCAAAATTAGCTCGGCGCACTTTGGCTGTGGATGAAATACTTCAGATGGCGGTGCACCACTACCCCAAGTTGGGGCAGCAGGCGTCGATTGCATTGATATTGGTAAGTTTTGGCTCAATTAAGAGGTCATTTTTTGTATTTTTCTTATAAAAATCTGGACTTGGCTTTAATTTAGTTATTGAAGAAAAAAGAGATTTTCACCAAGTATTTATTTTTATTTTTCCTCAACTCACCAAACTTCTTGTCCATTTGCTTGCCAAAACGCACTTTTTATGTGAGAGTAGAAAAAAGAACTGCATCTGAAACTATGAAGTATTTATTAAAAAGAAGACAAATTGGTGATACTGGACTATAGGAAGTGTTTCTATTTAGCATGCCCACTTAATCCAGCTTAATCAATTTTAAAAAATTAACTTTATCTGCTGCGGGTGAAAAGCCATAGTGGATGGGGAATTATCATATTGATATGATAACTTTTTTGGCCGTTATTTCAAAATGAGATATTAACTGATTTGCCTGGATAAAATTCCGCTGGATCACCAATGTTCTGTTGGTGAGGATCACTTACAGTGTATTACAAATGGTTTGAAAAATGATTTAATAATTTACAATTTAATTTTATTGTAGGAGATGATCAGAGTTTGTTGCCAATCAATTAAGGGCTTACTGTAGTTGCTGGGAGTTGATGCTTTTGTTGAAACCAACATTTGGGCTACCTAAAAGGCAACACGTTCAACTATTTTGGTAAGGCCCCATTACTTAGGCAGGTTGATAGCTTGATAAGGATAATTTTATGATGTTGGAAGAGGGATTTAGTACACGCTAACTATAAATCCAACCCATGGTGGATTGTAATCTTATCAGCGGTGGATACTGGTTAAGAGGATGGATGAGCAGATGTTTCATTCGTTGTTGGTGAAATTTGTTTAGAGATAATTCATTGGCGACTGATGCTGTTTTTAATTGGTTGCTAACATTAGAGTTGAGCCCAATTAATCAAAATTCCCTTGATTTGATACTAAAAAGCAGCCTTGTAGTTAAATAGCATTTAGCTGTTTCACATCTTGGTAATTTTTTCATGAGATTAGTTGAAAGATATTGCTCTTTGTCTATATATTGCTAATAAGATCTCCGTAGGCTACTGCATTAAAAGAGTAAGGGAGAAGTTCCCAAGGAACTGCTCAACCTGTTGATAATAAATTAAGTTATGAAGCGAGGAAGAGAGCTCCTTTGGTCCATAAGTTGCCAATCTAGAGGAATAGTTGAAAGGTTAAGATTTCCCTTGTTGTCGTAATTTCTTACAAATACCCTCACATAAGTTGAAGGAAGGTTGCCAGTACCTGTCTCAAGGGAAAACCTGATCAGAAGAGAACCAACTTATTGTGAAAATCTCAGCTTGATACTAGTCTTCATACTAGTATCACCCACTCACACATATATCAAATGATATATAACAACAAGTTATTGTTGAACACATTTTAACCTGTGCAGAAAACAAAAAAATTCATTTGGTGCTCACTATAGGGGTAGGTGGCTAACAGGCAAAAAATTAAAATAAAAAATATCAGCGCAATGTCCTAAAAGAATGAATCTAGAAGCTGTGAGCAGAATTTTAACCATTAACAAAGATGGGGTGAACTCAGTGTCACAAATCTGATCTAGCTTATTTGGATGCTTGAGTGACAAAGCCAAGGAGGAGGTAGAACAAGTCGCAAAGGACAATAATGATTTCATAGAAAGGTCATTACTTGAAATGGAAGATGACTGAAAGTAATTAAAGAGTTATTATTCCAGAAATCTAGAGGGAAGTGGCAGAGAATGCTTCCACTAATTCATGAAGACATAGTGTAGATCATAAAGTAATTACAAGAACGCAAAAATAACAAATGTGATTGCACCCTGTTGAAAGAAAATGAAGCTAACAATGAGCCACACAAACGTCCATCTGTGAAAGTATAAACATTAAAAAATATGCTTTAAGCTTTTGCTATAAATTTGAGATGACCATAAAGAACACACCTATCATTAGTCAGTTGCCATGCAGGTATTTTCTGCCACAGTAGCAACGGAAGAATTTCAGAATATATTAATATTACCTTTGTTTCATCAGGTTATTGCACCATAATATTTACTATTTATTCAAAATGATAAGATTTGAATATGATGACTGACAATAAGCAGTCATCATTATGAGCTACTTAGATATAGATTGTCAAAACCTGGTGTTATATCATCTCAACAGGGACAATTTGACATACAGCGACGCCAAATAATCAATTGTTCCTTAGTTTGTTAGTCTTGCGCAGATGGCTAGCACAGAAGCTTAAAGAATCTACTTTAAAAGGACAAAACTTTAGCTGCTTTTGCCAATTGATTTTACCAGTAAGAAAAATATGGCAGAAGCAAAAGTATTATAAGATTTTATTTCATGAATTGCAATGCCAATGTTACTTTGCCCTAATACATCTGCACCGTGCCATGGTTTCAGCACTGATGAATCAGACCTCCACATCGCAGATGGTGGAATATATGAAGATGTTAGGCTTGTTGTTCAATGCGCTTAATCAGTTTTATGAAGAAATTCTGGCTGCTGAGGATCAGACTATTTCAAAGTTTATAGACAAGACTATGGGAAACGTTGCCAATTAGTAGAATTCAAGCTATGAATGGGAAGAAACTTATGGTATCAAAATGGACAGAGAGATCAAAATTCAATGTCATAAATGTGGTATGACTTTACATTTTACCGCCAAATGTTGGTCTAAAGCCAAAAGGAAATGTGAATTTTACATTGACTCAAGGGTAGAAACTATTTAATTTTGAGAAAAGGTTTTGTAGTCTAAATGCAGAACGATCTAGTGCTGCATTAAAACCTGTTCTGCCAAATTTCTGCCCTAATGGGAGTAGAGACATCAGTTTTATTTTATAGAGGCACCAGATGAGGATCTGCTGAATTTGATTTTCAACATCAAATATACGTGGGTTATATGAGTGAAGTAAAAAATGATGGTGAATGCACCAGAAATATAAAGTAAGTTGCTTGACATAATGCTAGCTAACTAACAGAAAAGGCACAAAACTCTGAGAACAAAAATAATCAAATCAAGTCAAAGTTAATTGAATCTAACGTTTCCATACCAATCCTCACATTTAAAAAATATATCCAGATTTTTTGCAGGATTAATCTAAAACGTTAGGCATAGAAAACAAGGATAAGAATCAATCTATATAGAAAAATGATTAATATGTTAAAATGAACTGGTAATTGGCAATAGTGGCACATATTATGATACTAGAGTCTAGAGTGCCATCTTTTAATGGATGAATTAAGTGTAGGACCTGTCAAAATCAGTGACAAATTAGATCAATTGGCTAACGGATGTGACTATTTGAGCTCATTGCTAAGATGGTGGCAAATGTCTAAATGCAAAAAAACATGCTGATGGTCGTATAGTGAACTGGGTCCACAAAAATGAGAGTAAGAGATCTAAGGAAAAAATTGCAATGCTCCCTTGAGACTGCTCTTCCTAAATGTTGGTTAAGTTTCAAGAGAGGATCTTTGAACCATAATTTATGGATAAGTCTCAGGCGGGGACCTCTGAACAAAAAATTGATGGTTAAGTCTAAAGAGGGGACCTCTAAACCAGAATTATTGGTTAGGTTTTAAGAGGGGCCTTTATACCAAAAACGATGGCTAACTCTCAGATAGTATTATAAACTAGAATTAATGGTTACATTTCATAAGAAGGCCTTTGAACCTACTGATATTAGGTCACGTCCCATTGCAAAAAGATAAAAAAAGTATATATGTAAAAATTATTTACTAGAGGGAGATTATACTTGATAAAAAATGAAGAAAATTAAATAACTATTTAATCTTATATCAGTTTTATTTTGACTGCATTCAAGAGAATCTGGCGTTATTCCCATCTTTCATTCTCATGCATGCAAAAGAATGATAAATTATGACAAAATTAAAGAAGACTTGAACTTTAGCAGATCGACTCATACTAAAACTGGATCTGTCATGAAGAGGAATGATGAAGGAGGATCAGAAGATCCGCTTTAATTGAAAACAGAAGCCCAACCTGGAGGAGTACAGGAACCAGGGATATGATGAAGTTGACTGATAATATCTTTAAACAGTTTGGAGCTATAATATCCCATCCTGGAATACTACAAGCTTCTTAAAATATATCATCATCAAGATAGACTGAAATAGTCCTGTTCTGACATGGGGCTGTAGAACTGTGCTTTTTGTGGGGTGGCAACAAGAAGGAGATGGACTTTAAGAAATTAGATTTTAAACCATGCGTGAAGATCAAGGCCTGAGAATGAAGCATCATCTGACTCCAAGAATCTATCAACACTGGATTATAGGGTCAATAGAAGTAAATGCTGGGGTTTTAGTATGCCATATAATCCAGCTTAATAATTATAAAGTAAATCTGCTTTTTCTGCTGGGGTTGAATTACCATAGCGGATGTGAAGTTATCATATGCTATGATAACTATCGTTGGTTGTTATTCCTAATGAGCTAATAACTGATCCATTGGGATTTGATTCCACTGAATTAATTAACTTTGTCAAGGATGATCCCCAACAATGTATAAAAAATAATTTAATTATTGATTTAACAATTAATAATATTTTTTATATTGTTTGATATTATCAGAGTATGTTAACAATCAATTAAGATTTAATGTAGTTGCTGGGCGTTGATGACGCTTTTGTTGACAACATCTTGTAGGTTAATCTACAAGCCAATGCAACTTACTTCTAATGAATAAAGTACCATTGCTTAAGCAGGATGACAGATTGATAAGGATAAATCACTGGGGTTGGATGAGGGCGTTGGGTCATGCTACTTCTAAATTCAACTCATGGTAGATTATAATCCATTCATCAGTGTATCAGGCTAGGTGGATGGATTAGCAGATGAATCTTTCATTTTTGATGCAATTTGCGGATGGCTAATTCATTGGCGAGAATTACTGTTCTAAATATAGTGTCAACAGAGGAGTTGGGGCGAGTTCCCCTATATATTAACTTGTTTTTGCTAATAACAACAGACTTGTAATTTAATAACATCTAGACTATTATACATTCTGGTATTTTTCTTTTAGGATCATAGTTGAAGGATATACATACTTTGTCTATAAATTGCTGTCAAGATTTCTGTGAGCTCCTGCGTTGATAGAGGAGTAAAAATTTCTTAGTAACTGCTAACCTACTGAAAATAGGTTATCTGATATTGTGAGGAAGGGATTTCCTTGGTCTAAAAGCTGCCAACTATAGAAAAAGAATCAAATGGATAGGACTTTCCTTGTTTTCTAAATCTTTATGAAAACTTTGACATGGGTTGAAGGAAGGTTGCCAGCACCTGTCCCAAGGAGAAAACTGAACAAAAGATACAGTTGGTTGTTGAAATTTCAGCTGGATACTATTCTTCATACTTTTATCACCCACATACATATTATCAGATTATACATATCAATAAGTTATTGCATGCACACTTTTGAGCTGTGCAGTGGCGAGAAAGGTTTACAGGAAGAAATTCATACTTTTTACAGATACCTCTGAATTAGCCCTAGGGACCATTCTCTTACAAATGGATGATTAAGGCGGTGACCATCTGGTGTACTACACAGCAAAACACTATCAAAGGCTGAGCAAATATCATTGTCTGAGAGAAAGAATGTTTAGCAGTTCTTCAGCAGTGAAACAACTCTTGTCCTTCTTTTTGGTAAATATCTACAGTTGTTACATAACTCGCTTCTTTATAAGTGGCCAAAAAATATTAAAGGATCTGACAGAGAGGCTAGTCTGATAAGTCTTTAAACTTAAGCATTTTGACTTGAATATTATCCGTTGAGCTAACTAAGCACATAATTGTTGATGGACTGACCAGATTTTCCCTTCTTATCTAATTAAAGCGAAACTGAATGGTTATAATACCTGTTAATGAAGCTGTACTCTTAGAAGACAAAAATAAACCAGTTCAAAAATGGTATAAGATACTCAAAAATACTAAAGACCTCAACAGATTTTATATAAAAATTGAATCAACTGGGTGCCTTACTTGTAAATTTCATAACGAATATAAATTATAATGGAAGTCCGAAAACTTTTGACATGGGTGATCCAAAAAAAACTTATGAATGTATTAAGAAGCAATACTATTAGAGTGAAATACTGGACTCTGTAGCGAATGCCTTAGATGCTTGTATAACTTGTCAGAAATAATCACTGCATAGAGCTTAGTACAAGTATCTCCCGTGATCCATCCAAAGCTGTTCTATACCTTTAGTTTAGATGTTATAGGATTACCTCCCTAATCTACAGTATTAAATTGGTATATCATTCAGGGATCAATTATTTCATGGATTGGATCAAAGCAATTGCCATTACCAAGCAAACTACCAAGGCTATCACCAATTTCTTTTACCATTTATGACTATTAAACATAGATGCCCACAGGTTTTGCTATACAATAATAGTTGAAACAACTTCAAGAGTTGTGGAAATCTTAAATATGAGCATGAAAGATTATACTATATTTAGCACCTTACAACTATCAACTAACAATGAAGTAGAAAAAACAAATGTAATGCTAGCTTATAAAACTATGAGAGATTAAGTACAACCCATTACACTGGCATTATTATCTACCATTTGCGTTGATGGCTTAGAGGATAAGTCCTATTGTACTATCAAAATGTCTCCCTATAAGGACTTATATGGAAGAACCCCTGGCATCCTGGCTCTAATAGCTTTGTGAAGTTACAGTGAGAAATTAAAGAGCCCAAGAAAGTTCTAAGAAGAATAGCGTAAAGGGCTATTTAAAATCAATCAGAGACGATTTCAAATCTATCCAAAACAATAGAAGAGAAGGCCAAGCACCAAATTCCACTCGCAAACCTTTACCTGAAAATAAATGTACTGATTTAGTCTTGTACTCCCAAATTTCATAGCAGCTGATGATGGAAATTTAGATTTTATTTGGGTTGGACCATAAACTAGAACTTATGTTTTTGCGGTTATAAATACATAATCAAGTCTATAAAAATGGGGTTACTATAACCTGCACACAGCCAATTTCTGCGTCAGTACTCCCCCGCCAATATTCTTTAAGGGTAAGATTTCAGAGCCAGGGTGTAGGTCAATATAGGAATAATATTGATCATTCTAACCCTTAAAGAATTAACTCTTAAACAAGAAAAGGGGGTAAAAAATTATAATTATTAACTATAAAGAAAACTATTGGTTGGTAAGGCTCAACTCATTATTAGGGAATTTCATTAGACCACTTTGAGCCCAGAATAACCTGTTCTAGAATCCTGTTTATCCAAAGCAAATGATTATCCAAATGAAAGAGAGCACTACATCAGGTGACTTATGAGGAAGTAAATTAAAAAAATACCTCAATAGGACAAAAAAAGGATTTTTCATGATAATTGACTTAATTGAAACTAAGTATCGTAAGTTTTGGATTATTAACAGCACTTTTTAAAATATCGATCTTATGCTAAAAAGAGATCCATGAACCTAGAAGTGGTATCCAATGAGTATCCTTGATTCAGATAGCCCATATTAACTAAATTGTTCATTTTCATCATTGTATTATGCTATTAAAAGCATCATAAAAAATCCCTAAGTTATTTTTGAATAGAACTACGCCAATTTTATTTGATTTTTCTGATTTAGTACTTAACTTTAATAAGTATACTTTGCCACTCTTATCATAGGAAAGATACTCTTGTTGACGGGACCTAAACATGACTTGACACTCTAAAAATAAGTAAACATTTCCTTTATGTCTTAGACTATTATATGTATTATATATTGGGTTTCTTGGGCACAGTACCATTGAGCTACAAAAAGCAGAAGCCCTACACCTGTCATGGAAGCGTCTTAGATTCCCATGCTCACACTTCCTCTTTATACCAATGAGGTTTATTGCCATAAGTATATATTTTTTAATTAATTCTCAGCAATTACAGAGTTGTCATATCCAGTATTTATTGGGGTTGTAGTAATTCTGGCTAGTTAGTTTCTCTTTTAATGCTAACCCAAAAATCCATAATATATCACATGGTATGTTTTTGAGTCATGGCTGCCCAATAGAGAACATTTTGCCCTATTAAGCTCACTAAACTAACTTTATTGTAGGATGAAGAGATCATATAGATAGAAAAGTAAGGAATAAACTATTCTTTATGTGACATTATTAAAATGCCTATACACTTTTCATACTGAAAAGTATATTTACAGAAATAAGATTGTGGATATAATTTTTGAGAGATGAAAACTCCTTATCAAAAAAACTTACATGTCTCATATGAGTCAGGGGTATTGCATGTGGAAATGGAGGCACTTCATGCTTCTCCCAATGGCACAAAGTTTAAAAAAGATCACGCAAATATAGATAGTTACATCCAGATATGGATGATATCTTAGTGTGCTGAAACACAAATATGAGAAACAAATTAAATCACACTAGTTGGTTTTAATTAGATTCTAGATAGTGAAGCATGCTTTTAAGATTAAAATTTCACATGTAAATTGAAAAAATAGAATCTTGGTTGGAACCAATAATATTTATAAGACTGTTTTGGTCTTTTTCAAATCTCCTTCAGCTGGTAACACTCTTTTGTAGTAATTTATCTTTACATTGAAATCCATGAACTAGACAATTGGACGCGAGGTAGTAATTTAATGCAATTTGCAGATGAAATTTATCTTAGCAAATAAGTCAGGTGTAAAACAATTGTAATTGTTGTGACCCCTGAAGCCATTAGAATGGACTTTTAGTTAATAAAATATTATCCTAAATTAGTGTTGTTATAGGGTTAAAAGATTAATTTTTGGCCTTTTTGCCAATGGGCAAGCTAACAAGGAGAAGTTGGATGCTTTCCAAATCATTCAAGGTACGCCAACCAGGGGATGGACAGTACCGATCACAACACTCAAAACGGCAAAACAAACTACTAACCAGGTGGGAAGCAGAAACTGCTTAACCCACCATGGCAGAGGGTGAGGAGGGGTCGGGGGGTTGGTTTTCAGAAAGACCCACCTCGATTAAGGGGTGAAAGTTACAGTACCAGATCAGAGAAGAGAGCCAGGGCGGTGGGGCATCTGCATAGTGGGGGCTGAGGTCAGCGTAGTAGAAGTTTTCCACTTCTGCATCAAGATAATGATGGGAAAGTGTTTCAACAAAAGCTGCGAGGAGAACTCCAGCTTCTTTGCGGGCTTCAGGAAGTTGGGTGAAAAGGGAGATACTGTGGCGGGTGATTTTGGCTGAGGGGTTGAATGAAGCAAGCGTTGCGACATTCATAAAAGCGATTTCAGCATCATCAAATAGTTTTGAGATTTCACTGCAGGGAGATTCAGGGAAGTCGGGGGGAAGAAGATGGTGGGCAGGCCATGCTGGAGCTGAGCCACTGACCGGGCCACCGCGGTGCATAGTTTTGGGCAATGAGGAGAGGCCACCGCAGCTAAGGCGAGCTGGTGGTGACTTTGGAAGGGGGCTGTATTGGGTAGAGGAGCAAAATGGCGAGGGGTAGGGGTTTCATCGAAGTCAGGAAGGAAAAATTCTGCCCAACCATAATCACCATGGCAGAGAGGTTGACCTGTATGCTTACTAATGAGGACATTACCTGATTCGTCAGTTTCAGCTAATAGATCCCATGGATTTTGGTTCACTGGAATAGTGGCGTTTAAATTTGAGTGGGTAGGATTGGGCGAATGTGCAGCTGCTTGGGTGCGAATGTTGGTCCAAGCATTGCTCTGATTGGCTGGCGTAGTTTAGGTGGGAGAGTGAGGATGGAGGTTTTGGGTGGGGCTGATTTTTCATGTGGGCCCACTGAACGAGATTGGAGGGTGGGAGGGGGCAGCAAAGCGCCTTATACTGAACCTCCAGAGGGGGCTCAGAAGCTGCAGCAGC
Organism: Massospora cicadina; assembly: GCA_022478985.1. Taxonomy (NCBI): domain Eukaryota; kingdom Fungi; phylum Entomophthoromycota; class Entomophthoromycetes; order Entomophthorales; family Entomophthoraceae; genus Massospora; species Massospora cicadina. Next base: position 141,319 of record JAKSZP010007964.1, on the reverse strand, counting down.
GGATTTGGCCTTAGGGCACGCTCTTTTTGCATGGTCGAGGCCAAAGCAGAGGGAACAAATCTGCCTACCATTATCAACCCGAGCCCAAAAGAAATGATCAGGCGCTGCAGCCACACTAGCGCGGGGTGGGATCTGTTGGGCTATGGTAGGGTGGTGTGGTATGATGTTGGCTGTTGCACGAGGAGCAGCAAGGCGTTCTGCACCAGATGGAATGGCAAAGATGAGGCTGGCCTGAGTGCCATAAGCCATGAGCCCCGCGACCAACTGGTCATACAAAACCTGGGGTGGAAGGTGGGATGGGAGATTTGCAAAGGATACCACTAGCGTGGTGTCTGAAGGGAGGCGATTAAGGGTTGTGGGAATGGGGTTTTTTTTATAAATTAGAGGAGTTTGTGCTGCCGCTTCAGCATCCTCCTCATATTGGAACCCAACGTCAAATTAGCCCTTAAAAGGGCGGAAGTCTATAAAGCCAGCTGGCGCAAAGGCTGTAGTGGCTAGGTCAATAATTGCCTTATTGGCATATGGGAATAAACGCCCATAGTCCACTCTAAGGCAATAGCGAATAGCAGAGCGAGGGAGGGCGAGAGGATGGGGGCGAGAAGGGTGGACGCGCGCCAGGTGGAGCGCTAAGTCCCGTGGGGGGACAAAACGGTTGGAAGCAGTGGGCGGGCTGTTTGAGCCCATCCAAACGCGCTTGCCTGCAGGGCGGAAACGCTAGGTGGGGGTGCACTGCTGCCCCACAAAGGGGTGGCAGGCGGCAGAGCCAAGGACATCAAAGAATAGGTTTGGGCAGATGGCTGTGGATAAATAAACTTAAATTTAAAATCGCTCAAAAGTGACTTTGAGCGGTTAAAGAGAGTTTTTAATTAGAAGTTGGATGCTTTCCATGATCTATTGTATGCAATGGGTTAAACAGCATAAGGGTGGTTCTGAGGCCCAAGGAACATTATCCTTTAACCAAATTAGGTTTGTGGGCCAAAAATTATATTATCAATAGTATTATTAAAATACAGGGGAAAACTGGGATAAATATTAGAAATTAAACAATTACCATGTTTGGGAAAAATTGTTTTTAGGAATGTATTAGTTGATAGCACAGTCAATATTAGTTTCAGAGTAGATCAAGATTCATAATTGAAGGCTTAATTGATATTAATGATGATTACAAAGTTATGTCTTATCCAATAACTACCCATCAAGAAACCATTAGAAAGTACTGCATAATAGGTGGCATAAGGTAATTAATGAGGCGACTTGAGGAGATAAACTCTTAACATAACCTTGGGCTAACATCTTATTGTATTAAGTTTGTTTGAGTATCCTTACTTATATCATCAGTCAGTGAAGCACTGTTAGGGTGATTTATCCAGGAATTGTTGGTCATAAACTTTGCGTTATCATGGAAAATTGCTCAGTTTTTCAGAATATTAATACTGTCAAGAATCTGATATGACTGGATGACAAGCACATTATAGCTATGGCAGATTGGCTAGAACCTGCCAATCTTGATTAATAGTGTACAAATATTTTAGCGCCTGGGGCAAGGTGATATTAGGTCCAGAAGAATAATTATTGGATCACCTCTAAATAAGGTGATAAGGTAATTTTGACATTCAACAAATATTGAGTAGATCGCCTCAAACTAAGGTGATAGTGAATTTTTTAATAACATACTCTGCTAGAACCAATGAGAATATGGCAGAACTAAAAATTCTAAGACAAAGGAGTGGTATTGTCTGAAGTCGCTGATATATAAGTGAGATGGGCTATTGAAGTAAAATAATTGTTAATAGGAAAGAGAGAGAAAAGCAGAAGGAATCTGATTACATTAAATTATAAAGAATTGTGGTTGAGTTAATTTGCTTAATATATTTATTATATCTTTAAGTTGTTTTGAGGACCTAAGATCCTCACATCATCCATTCATTGTTTGGTTGTCTCGAACCTGTGTGACCCTTATGGAATATCCCAATGATATCGCCAAATATGACAGTGGTGCTCACTACATGGGGCCCATTGATCACCCACAAATACTAAAGAATTTCTTTCGCTGGCCCTGTCGCAGCAGGCTTGCTTTGATGGGGCCTCATTATGACACACTGCACCAGCCAATTATGAAGAACTCAAACTTGCTTTAGACGTGGTACTTAAAAAGCAGGATGAACTCCTTCAGGAGCGGTATGACGTTATGAACCAGCTTGACAGCACGTTTAGTCAAATGTAAATACTTGGACAAAAAAACAGGCAGATTGCTATTTACTTAGATGACACTACTGAATGACTTCTTTGCACAGAACAGAAGTTGGACGAGCCTCCCAGTCCCCTCATTTGGAAGTGGATGAGCTAAAATAGGCTGCTTTGAGAGAATTGTATTATATAAAATATTGCACTGGCATGAGCTACTATCCCCAGGAGGGCAGCTCTGGGTTTTTGTTTATGAATCAGAGAGCCAATTACCCCAGTTGATGGCTGTAATGCCCCCTTTAGAGGCCTATGCTACTTTTGGATCAGCGGATAAACCGGCAACCGCTGGATCAGCTCTTTATCAATAGACCTCTTATGGGTTTTGGCCCATTCCTCAGTAAGCCTTAAAGGGTCGAAGTTATTTGCAGGAGGAGGAGATCTAAATCTATAAGCTGCCTCCATTTGATTGCAACGGGAATATCCACAGTTTTTTAAACGTTTTGAGTTTTAACAGAAGGCTCCTTAATTGGTGTAATGATAACCTGTTAATATCCGTCTTGAATTTTGTGAGTGCCAATCAAATCACCTGCTTTCTTCCAAGCAGTTCTGTTAAATATCAAGAAGTGTATGATACATTTTTTGTGGCTGTTCTGGGGTACTACAAAAATGTCGCAGTAAAATGCTGAATTCTTGATTGTTAGGTTCCAACGTAATAAGACACTCACTGCATTTGCTGAATAATTTACAGCGGAAGCCCGTGTGCTAATTTGGGGCAGACTTTATCCGAATTCAATATGTGCATAACAATGACCTCTGCAGTGAAGCCATACTGTGAGCTTTACAATGTCATGACCCCAATTTTAGAAGATGATGTACCCCTGCTCAAATTTGTTTAGTTTTTGCGCCATCTTGCTACTTCCTTCCCTCTGCCCAATATAGACTGGAAACATACCGCCGCCATTTCTGGACCTTCTTATTCAGGGGATTTCTTCCATCCTATCCAGGTTCCGCATAGTAACCTCTAGCCTCATTATAAACACGCGCCTTGCCCTTGACCAAGTTACCCTCAGCAGTCTGACTTCCACTATGGCCCTGCTTATGAAATCATCAGTACCCCAACTACCAACTTGGACCTAATTACGCCAATTATCAGCAATCATCCTGTTGATCTGGCCCTGGTTACGCCAACCTTCAACAAGCAAACTATCAGCCCAGCCCTTCTTATGAGAACCAGGGACGCAGACCCTACAGGGGTAATCGTTTTAAAAACAGTTGTCCTGGCCACCTTGCATGAAGTTGCACTAACTGATGAGTTCACTATGTGCAACAGGAAAATATTACTAGGGAAAAAAGGTGTGAAGTAGAGATAAGACTATCTACCTCCACTATCCCAAACTAAACGTCCCACCTGAACCTATTATAGTATATCAAGCAGAAGTCCCTCAATATGATGACGTGTTTTTATACCAGAAACCAGGAGGAGGAGTGAACGTATTGACATAACGCAAGCAAAGGCCGCAGTGAATTAAGAACAAAGGAGTAATTGAAGCCATATGCCTGTTTAATGTTTGATCAGGCTTCTTCAGACAAGCTGAATCCAACCGCAGATGCACCTTTCCTGAAAGGGCAAAATTCTCCCTTCCAGCAGATGCTAATGTCAAAGAATACCCCAAAGTCAGTGAGTATATTATTAGCTTCCTTGGGGAAAAATTCCTTAAATGTCAACATATTAAACAATAAATACTCTTCTTATTCTGAGTGTACGTACAGTGACATTTTTTGTAGCAAAAAATAGAGTTTACACTATTTTAGATATGGGCGCCCCTGTCAACATAGTTGCCACTAAGTTGGTGGCGAAGGAGACGTTAAACCTTTATATAAAATATTGAATTGTGTTATGGGACTTCTAGAGCAGAAAGCACGGTTTCTAAGGGAGCGTACAGTGAGCAGACCATTGTAGTTTGGGTCAATTGTCATTGCATCATGTGATAGTACTACTGAACAATAATTATGACCTGTTAATTTGAACTGCTTTCATGCGTCACTTTGAGGCTGTTGCTGATATGACAGCGGAGACCTTCAAAATTCTGGTGCAGCAGTTCCCAACTTACTTTACACATTAGTGGAGTGGCGAACTATCTGATGCACATGGGACATGTTAACCTTGCACACAATGATGGGGTGATTCCAGTTTGATACCATTGACTAAAGAGCAAGATCTGAGACCTTCCCAGTAGATATACCAATATCAAGGGCTGCAGCTCAGAGCTGCAGCTCAGAGCTGCTGGGCTTTTATCCATTACTTAAGATAACAAGTTATAGTAAACCCTGATTTTGAGGTGGAAGTGCCAGCTGGGCTCTATAGGATGCCATTAAGCCTTATCAGCAAACGTGGCTTAAGCCTCATGTAACTCCAGGCATTATACTCTAAGGACATGAGGAAGATCAAAATTATTTTTTGGCAAACTACAGAACGAATCAATAAAAAATATGTTGGCACAAAATAGTGGTGTATTTACACTTGACCACCATTGAGGAGTTCCTTCAGGTTCATGAGTTCAGGCCCCTGGATGAATTTGGTCTACCCATTGAACTGCAGCCTGGCATAATGATGGGGGTACCACAGGAGAATTCAATTGGTTTATTGGAAGAACAAAAAGACCAGGAAACAGCTGTATTTCAAAAGTATAAGGAGATTTTTGCTGTTGATGACCACAATTTAGGTTGCGCTCAGGGGGTGGTAAATCAATTGGACACTGTTGAACATCCCCCATCAGGTCTCAACTGGTATGGCAATAAATGGCAGCTGAAAAGTCGCCACTGAGGAAATTGATAAGCTTCTGTAGTAAGAGTACTCAAACCATCCAAGAGTCTATGGGCTTCACCCGTTCTGATTGTAAAAAAGAAGGACAGCACCAACCGCGTAGTAACAAACTAACAGAAGCTCAATAGTAATACAAAATAAGGACTCATATCCTTTGCCATAGATTGATGATAAATTGGATTGGTTAGGAGGAGCTCACTACTTATTGGCAATATATCTGATATTGGGTTATTGGCAAATCAAGTTGGCCAAAGTGCATCAGGAGAAATGCACTGTAAACACTTCCAAGGGCTTTCCAATTGACACATATGCCTCAAGGGCTATGTAACACCCCTGCTACGTCCCATTGAGCTATGGACACTATCCTTGGTGACCTGAAGCTTTCTTGCGCGCTCGCATACCTCAATGACATCAATGTTTTCCCAAACCTTTTCTGAGCGCCTTGATCATCTAGAAGCAGTATTCCGCTGGCTCACTGAGGCGAACATCAAAATTAAGCCTTTAAAATGTAACTTCTTCAAATATCAGTTGGAATACTTGCCAGTCTGTGGTAGACTCCAAGGGGCTGAAGACACAGCCGGCCAAGGTGGAGGCCATCCAAAAAATGACTATGCCAAACAATAAGTGTGATATACAGTTATTATGGGAAAGGTTGGTTACTACCAGCGCTTCATCCCTAACTTCAGCTGTATTTAAGATCGCTATTTGAGTTTTTAAAAATAGACACCGTGTTTGAATAATGGAACGCCATCAATGCTCCTTTGACAAACTTCAGATGACACTGATCAATGCAACAGTGCTACGGTATCTAAACTTGATAAAGAGTTCATTATTAAACAATTACAAATCAGATGTTGTATTAATAGTGATTCACGTTTTGATTTTATTTGATATTGACCAAAAAACCCTGGTTGATTCTCAGTGGAAGCCCCGAAAATTGATGTAATTTTATTACCCAAAATTTTCAGCCAAATCGCCCTATTGCTGGTAGAAAGGTAATGCCAAACTTGGGGAAAAAACAAGGGGTTTGTTCCAAGGGTCCTCTCCGCCCCATCACTAACTTAGCCAAAATGCCTACCTCACGACCATCCCCTTTTATACCCTTGGAGGGGGTTATATCAGGTGAGAATGTTTCTCGCCTTCTGATTAACGAAATATATTAAATCCCTACCTCATGTGTTCATCTTCCCATCTGTCACTTCACCATCTGCCCTCATATTGAAGCGAGGTGAGTCCCCACTGATTGATAGGTCAACAGCACATATTACCTAATACAGTATTTACTAAGCAATCTGAACTTTTAGCCTCAACATTACAAATACTAAATTAACTTGTATATAGGGCTCACTTTTTATTGCCTCGTTTACACTAGTAAAAACCATGAAGCCCCAATATTTATCATTAACTTCTAAGTTTTATTATTCCAATAAGTGGAGAAAAAAACCCCTACTTTACTTCAGCAGGAGAGATTAAATTTCTTTTGAAATATTGTTAATTATGGGCAAATTAGCACCAGCTAGCATATAACCTTCCCTGATTCCAACAATTGGTGCTAACTACAGGGTTAGTACACCACAGAAACCACTTAAAATGGAGGCTGTTGGGGAATTAACCCTTCTAGCCTCCCCACTGCTTGTGATTCATGAATAGCTGCATTGGAACAACAGCTTGCCAATGCTCTATCTCGATCAAAAAAAAAATTGAAAAGCAACCTTATTTATGGGAACCCCTCCCGTGATTCAAAAACCCCCTTTGTGAGACAAGTTTACTCCAGGTGAGAGTAGCATCGCCTCATTCCTCTATGTTTATGAATCAATTATTGAAGGAACCCCCGATGATCAGAAGAAAGTACCTCCTCCCTTGCTTAAGTGGCCTGGCCCAAGGGTGAATGATCCTAAACATGGCCGTGCTCTGCACCTGGGCGGAGGTGAAGGAAGCCCTTGTTGAAGAATTTGGTTTAACCCAAAGTTTACGCCAGAGGTGACAGGCCTTCATGTGCCTTAACATGATGAAGTGGGCATTGATCTCCTCTTTTGTTGAACGGTTCTATAGGGAAGTTCAGCAATTATTATCTCAAAAATGCTACCTCTTGATGATGCCCTTGCGGCCATTATAGCTGGCTTAGCTTCTCACTCTCCTATAGCCCACCATCTTATTTCAGTTTATAAAGTCACCTCCAGACTATCCATGGTATTAAGGAGGCACTTCTGGAAGTTGCAGACATTTATAATGTTAAAGCTACTACAGGTGTTGGGTCAAACCACCAGGTTCTGACCATTGAGGATTACTCAACTTTAGCCCCACCAAAGGAGGCTATGATGAGCCCTATGGGTCCCCCTATGCTGGTTACTACTCTAAGCCCAGCACCTGCGGCGCAGCTCAAACCTGATCTTTCTCCGCCTAACCAACCTGAGGCTCCCAAGCTAGTAAGACATGGTGCAGCATCATCATTAGGGCAGCGTTCCCTGCCCCCACCTTGCCACCAAGATCATCTTTTATCAGCAAAATAAGCCCTTCCACGTTGCTCCCAAGCCTAAAATCCTTTCACTTATGCCATTCGCCCACACCAACAATGGATTAAATGACTAGGTCACCAAAGCTAACCCGCAGGTTTCACAAATGCACATATCATCTGATTAACCCAAATCTAGCGTAGTTAAGCATCCACCTTCACGATGCTATCTCCTCATACCTCGCACCTGAAGGATTCTTCTCCTTCAGTTGCCCCAAAAGTTAGTGAAGCTACGATGCTCCCTTCAAAAGCCCAAAAGTGTAGATGAGAGGCAAAAAGCCCTCCCCTTTGAGGAAAACCAGACAGTTTTAAAGCCCCATATTAGAAACTCATTGAGGTGCATTGACAATCCCAAGGTGACAATTCTGAAGGGGGTGGTGAAGACGTGGACTATTATGTCTTGGGAGCCCCATGGAAGTGCAGATTCTGGATAGGCTGAGTCCTGAAAGAATTGATATAGGCATGATACAAGACAAATCTATTTTCAACAGTTGTTGAGGTTTTCAGAGGTGATCAATACCGTTAGTGATGGTGATCAGCTTATTGGTACAGCGATCCTATCTAACCAGAAGGTTCATACCCTCAAATCTATTAAAGATATACACCCTGTGATGGCTCAAAGCCTTGCCTCCCCTCTCCATTTGAAGGAGGCTCTTGCCCTCCCCCTACTTTTGGTAGCATGATAACTAAGTTAGAGATTGTTACCAATAAGGTGTGCGCTCTAGCCATCCTTAATACGTGAACTCCAGTGAATGTGCTCTCAAAGCTCATCAATAAAATTAGATTGGCGCCTGACCTGGACTATTTACAAGAGTTTGTTTTGTAAGGCCTAACATTATGCGAGCTATTGGAGCCCACTATTCTCTACCCATATGAATTGGGAAACTCCTACTGGATGCCCCCGCTATGGCCTTAAAGGATAAATCATAAGATCTTCTATTTGGCTCTCAATTCATGATTGAGTATTATGAAATCATTAAAATAAACAGGGATTTCTCTCTCTTTTTAAATTACAAAGTTCCTCTAGTATTTACCAAGATGAGCATAATAAGAAAGAATATACATGCATCATTGAGTACCCTTCCTCCGCCCTCACTCTTACTTATACCACATCGGCAGAAACACAAAAAGGCTGCCTGACTCCGTGGATGCTTTATAGTGCATTCCATTGTATTCGTCAGAGGAGCTAGTTATCAAAGCAAGTGAATAAAAGATTATAGACACCAAGATTACTGTGAAAATCCCCGCAACTGCCTTATGCACTTGACAAGCATATATGGAATAAGCCCTATGGAACCTCAGGTTTTACCAGGTATCCTAGACCCTGTCTACAAGAAACCTATTAATTTTTTTGGGGAATCTCACTAACAAGGAAATTGTTGTAAAGAAGAATTAGGAGATTGGAAAAGCCCTTCTGAAGCCAAATGAGGACATCCAACAAGTCCATTATTGGGTCTATGAAAGATATGGGACTACCTACTAACCAAATGATATGCGCTTTGCCAATGTTCAAATTTCCGAATGATCTAACCCCCGCTGAGCTTTATAAAGTTCTTTTTTTACTGGAGTCTTATAGTGACATTTTCTCCTAATCTGATACTGTCTATGGGCATATGAAGGACTGGAGCCACACCATTGATGTTGGTGATGCCAATCCTACTTGATCCAAGCCTTATTGTAATCAAATGTTGAGGAACTCCAGTTAAGGACGGAGCTTAACCAGTTACTTGACGCGGGGCTATTGGTGCCTTTTCAAAGCCCTTAGTCATCTCTGCTATTGCTCATAAAAAATAATAATGGTGGGCACCAGGTAGTCATGGACTACCAGAAAATTAAATAACCTCACCAATAAGGACAGCTAATAAATCCCCTGAATTGATGATGCTCTGTCCAACTCTCTAGGTCCAAGTTCTTCTCCTCCAAGGACTTGGATAGCGGTATTGGAAGATGGTCCTTTTTCTACAAGGCCAGGAAAGTGTGCGCTTATCTGCATTGAGGGTCTCTTCCAACCTACCCAAATTACCATAAGAAATGTGCAATGCGCCTGCAACTTTCCAGCGAGCCATTGACCACATCTTGCAGTATTTAAAGTTTAGTTGCGTAATTGTCTATCTTGACAATATAACTGTCTTCTCCAGAATGTTCAATAAGCACCTTTCACACATAAAGGAAGTGTTCCAACGCCTTCAGGGTTTCAACATTAAGTTGAAGCCATCAAAATGTACATTTTTCCAGAAGAATTCGGTTTTCTTGGGTCACGGCATCTCCCCAGATAAGATCCATCCTCTCCATCATAATGTTGAGGCGATATTGAGAATGCCTGCCCCCAAAACCTCCTGCGATATTCATGTGTTCTTGGGCATGATGGGATTTACCATCAATTCATCCCCAAATTCTCTCAGCTTAGTGAGCCCCTCATAAGCCTTTTAGCTAATAATACCCCTTTCCATGGGGGAGCAGAACTACAGGCTGCTTTTGAAACGCTAAAAAAGCTGCTGCAGCGACAACCAATCCTACGCCACCCTGACTATAGTAAGCCCTTCATGCTGTTTACTGATGGCTCCAATTACGCAGTTGGAGCTACCTTGGCTCAATTGGATGAGCATGTGTTGATCATCCCGTTTCATACTTCAGCAAGATGCTTTCTAAGGTAGAGCGCAACTATAGCATAACTGAGAAGGAGTGCCTTGTCATCTTGCTTGCTAATAAATATTACCGCCCTTTTTTATATGGGACCTTGTTTAAAGTGGTTATTGACCATGCCTCTTTAAAGTGGTTACAAAATATATGAAAGATCCCATTGGCTGTTGTCATGCAGGGCTTTGAAGCTCTAGCACTATGTTATGACCAATGAGCACTGAGCTGGGATGAGCCACATTAATGTCAATGGGTTGACTCGGCTGCCCACATTTTCACTTAGATAATAGTGAAGCAGAAAAGCTGATGACCTCTTAATGATCCCTGACGCTTGGGAAGATGAGGATGAACCCATTCAGAAGATTCTAGCTTGACACTCCTGTAACACTGAGGTGGATGATGAAAAGATTATATAAAAAAGTAAGGGTAAACTGGCTAACCTACCTCCAACCATCTGAGCGATTACCTGTCCTTATGGAGTTTCATGCCTCCTAGGACATAGTGGAGTGCAGGAAACCTATGAGTAAGAGAAAGAACGCTATTACTGGGAGGGTATAAAGAGAGCATCATCAAAGTCATGGACGCCTGTCTGACATGCAAAGAGCAATCCAGCTTCAAAATCAAGTATCAATATCAACCTACTACTCCTCAACAGCCCTTCCACATAAAATCCTAGATGTGGTGGCCCTCTACCCCAAAATATGGGTGTAAATCGGTATATCTTTATAGGGATTGATCACTTTACCAAATGATTCAAGGATGTGTCTCTTCCATCTCAGACGGCTAACGCCACTGCCACCTTCCTCTATCAGTATATCTTTGCTTGACAGGTTGCCCCAAGTTTTTCTCTGTGATAATGGTAAAAACCTCACCTCCTGAGTGGTGAAGATCCTCGCTACCTCCATGGGCACGGAATAGCTCTTTTCTGACCCCTACAACCCCTGACCAGTGGTATTGTGGAAAGAGCCAATGGGACCCAGATCTATATTATAGAAAATGGCACTTCAGACCCCCTTCACTGCAATTCATATTTTTCCAAGTGCCCTCATGGTTTACCAGAACAGTTACCACCAGATTATTAAGATGTCTCCATTCCATGTGTTGTATTGATGGGAACCTGGGGTGCCAGCATTATAAGTCAAAGAGATTTTCAAATATAGGACTGACCCTGAGCAAACCATGAAGAAATTGGCCCAGCTCATCATTCAATTATAATCAGAGGCTATGACTAATTTTAGCAGAAACTGTCATAAAAGAGGGTCAAGCCGCTAATGAGCTCTGGCCCCCTCTTACTTTCTTTCAAGTATCTGACTTGGTGCTTTACTACCACAATTGTATCACCCCTAGAATGAGAAACTAGGGTATAATTATGAAGGCCCTTTTGTAGTCATTTACAAGTGAGGGTAGGAGTACTCCATCAAATCACTTATAAAAGAGTTACTCTCAACTGAGTTCATGACCAGTTATTGCGGCCTTATTCTCCCCCAAACACTTTTGAAGGGGTGATGTCAGAAACTACAAATCTGATGTTTAATAAGAGTTATTCGGGTTTCAATTTAAATGACATTGGCCAAAAAACTTTGGTCAATTATTGGTAGAACCCCACGAATCAGGTTACACTATTACCATAATTCCTCAGCCAAATCGCTCTATTGCTGGTAGCAAGGTAACGCCGAACCTGGGAAAAATAAGGGGAGTAGTTCTGAGGGTCCTCTCCGCCCCATCACTAACTTATCCAAAACGCCTACACATACGGCCATCCCTTTTTATAGCCTTAGAGGTGGTTATATCAGGTGAGATTATTTTCCCGCCTTCTAATTGGTCAAAACATATTAGATCCCTTCCTCATGGGTTCATCTTCCAATCTGTCACTTCACAATATGCCTCATATTGAAGAGAGGCGAGTTCCCACTGATCTGATAGGTCAACAGCTCATATTACTTAATACAGAATTTACTATGCAATCTGAACTTTGAGCCTCGATATTACAAATACAAATTTAACTTATTAAGAGGGTTCACTTTATATTCCCTCCCTATACTAATAAAAACCACGAAACCCAAATTTTTATCTTTAACTTCTAAGTTTTATTATTCAACTATTGGTGAAAAGCCCCCCTTTACTTTACTCTAGCGGTAAAAATTTAATTTCTCCTGCTCATTGTTGAAATCGGTGGAAAATTAGCACTAGCAAGCATACACCCTTCCCCAAATCCAACATTCGTTGTTTATACAGGTGCATCACTTTCTCCTGTAGGGGTGGTCCTATCAAAAAAAGATGATGAGGGAAAGAAGCACCCAGTGTTATATTGCAGTCAAAACCTGAATTTCCATGAATGTAATTATACTATGTCCTAGCGGGAGTGCTTAGTAATGATCTACACATATTAGCAATTTTGGATATATTTGCATGGGGTGAAGTTTATATTCATAACAGAGCATGCTTTGAAAAGCTGATTGCTGAACCTCAAGGAGCCTGAAATGAGCCTAGCACGATGAGCCCTGTTATATTTTTTGGCGGTATTGTTGGAATCCACTGTAAGGGCTGAAAAGGTCAAACCCACTGAACAACAGACAGACAGTATAGGGATTGTTGGTCCTCCAAACACAATGGACTATATTAAAATAGGAACAAATCCCATGAGAACACTTTTATTTGATAATAATACAGCATCCCTTTACTTTTTCCTTTCTATATTAATTATTAACACCTCCCTCTTTTAGTCGCCCAATCTCGCTTATATATAAACAACTTCTGATGATACCATTCCTTAGCTTAGACTATTCTATTCCACCAAATCTCTTTTTAGGATGGCTTTTTTCTCTATTTTCTTAGTTCAAGAAAATCTATGTTAAATTCATCAAATGTCAATATTTCCTTATTGCCTTATTTGTAGGCAATCAATTATCCATTAAATCTCAATATCACCTCATCTTAAGGTGCTTGAATACTCATAAATAAAATCCTAGTCCGCAGATTCTCACCATTCCACCATAACTCTTCAGGTGTTATCATCCAGTCATACTAGAATCTTGACATTACCCAATTTTAGATGGTTAATAAGCCTCCTTTTTTTATATGCTCAAATAAAACTTCACATGTACAAATTAACAATTCAACCATTTGCAGTTCTTTGATGGTATATGCAGTAATGCCAGTTTTCTCAATTATAAATGGACCAATACAGATGTTAGCCAGCTTGTGTTTCTGCCCAAACCTGAGATGCTCTTGGAGCAAAAACGTTTCCCCTTCTTGGAACTGAGCCAACCTGCTACGCCATGCCTGATTGGTGGCATGATTCTTAATCTTTTTATAAAAGCTTAATGAGTATGCTTTTGTTTATAACTTTATCAACGTGTCAGCTAGATTCATCAAGTAGTGGAGGGGATCCGGTTGGTGGTATCTTCTACGCATTAATGAAGCAATGCCATAAGAGTGGTGTCATCTGTATATTAGTTGAAAGGGGCTATTCCCCGTGGCGTAATGGTAACTGATGTTGTAGGCAAAGACAGCAGTAGACAGTAGGGAATCCAATCAAAGGGTCATTTGGTTATCAACTTCTTAAGGGTATTCACCAGGGTCCCATTAACCCATTTGACTGTTCCGTTGGGCTCAGGGTAATATTGAATCATCAGAACCCCATGGACGCCCATTAGCTCGTTCGACTTAGGAAGGATGTGCGAAGTGAAGTTGGTTTCATTATTGGTAAGAATGAACTGAGGGAAGCCATGTCACTGGATAATACATTCCATTATAAACTTGGCCACTGTGAACGCCCCCAAATCCCATATCACACACTTCAAGCCACCTGGACAAGTGGTCAATAGCCACCAGAATGTACTTCCATTTGTTGGGTCCAATTGGAAGAGGACCAACGACATCAAGAGAAACTGTATGCCAAACAAAATATTTTTTCACTAACCAGTAGTCGGTCTTCTGGCGGAATGGTTTTTTTTACTTGGCACTGGTGGCAATAGGAAATGGTTTTAATCACGCCAAAGTTCAGCTTTTCAAATAGTACCAAGGGCACAACAGTTCCATTGTCTTGTGCACACCACCATGTATGACTGCCTTGTGAGCGCTCATAGTAATCCCAGACCGTGCTGAGGGTCATGGAAAATTCACCATAGAATCACTGATCTGATTGTACAGTTTTCATTCCTTTAAAAGGTATTTGCTCACGTCTTGTTTAGTGCTTTGATTACTTAAATGGTCCATCTTCATGTTCCCCACTGAGCATCTTATTATACATCACATCGCTGAGATCTGCAATCACAGCAATGGTCAGCAAATGAGATAAACAGTCTGCGTTCTGATGCTTTACTCCGAGCAGTGGAGGATCTCATAAACATAATCATGAAGCATAAGAGCCTATAATGCTAAACGCCCTTCAGGCTCCTTGAGGCTCTGCAACCATCGTAATGATGCGTGATTCATTACAACTTTGAACTTTACCCCATATAATTAGACCCTAAATTGCTTATATGTGTAGATCACCCCTAAGCACTCCCGCTCAGTCACAGTATATTTACTCTCATGCCAGTTCAGGCTTTGCCTGCATTATGCAACGGGATGCTCCTATCCCTTGTCATCTTTCTGAGAAAGGACCGCCCCAACAGCAAAAAGTGACGTATCTGTCTGAACAATAAATCCTTATCAAAGTTTGGATATCATAGCATCAGTGCACTGATCAGCTCTGTAAGAAGTGTGTCAGAGGCATATTGATGACGTTCCGTCCAATAAAACACAGCATCCTTTTTTAATAACTCAAATAGCGTCCCCCAATATAGTTAAAGTTATAGATGAAGCACCATAGTAGCCGACAATTCCCATAAATACCTGTATGTCACGCTTACTATTAGGTGTAGTCATTTTTCAGATGGCCTCCAACTTAGATGTCTGTGGCTTCAGACCCTTGGAGTCTACCACAAACTGGCAGTTATTACAACTGCTCTTTGAAAAAGCTACATTTCTGAGGATTATTTGTAATGTTTGCCCCAGCCAGATGGCTGAATACTGCTTCTAAATGATCAGAGCGCTCAGAAAAAGTTTAAGAAAAAACTTTAAATATTCAAGGTATATAAGGGCACAAGACAGCTTCAGGTCACCGAGGATAGTGTCTATGGCTCGTTGGAACATATCTGAGGCGTTACACAGCCCTTGGGGCATATGAGTAGGTTGGAAAAGGACTTTGGATGTGATTAAGGCGCATTTCTCTTGTTCCACCGTGGGCAACTCAATTTGTCAGTAACTCAATATTAAGTCCATAGATGAGAAATAACAAGCTCCCCATAACCAATTTAAAGTATTATTGATCCATGGTAAGGGGTATGAGTCCTTTTTTGTAATAATATTGAGCTTCTGTTAGTCTATTACTATGCGATTGGTGCCATCCTTCTTTTTTACAATCAAAATGGGCAAAGCCCATGGACCCTTGGACAAATCAACGTCCCTTTGGTCCAGCAACTTATCAATCACTTCGGTGAAAAGTCCCCCGCTTCCCTCAATCAGTGGATTGGACGAGACCTTTCTGGGGGGTGACCTCCTTTATCCAATCAATGAAATCCCCAAGCACACTCTAAGTCATGGTCATTGATGGCAAAATCTTCTTATACTTCTGAAAAAAAGCTATCGCTTAGCCTTTTTTGTTTTTATGATAGCCCTATTATATTCTCCTGTGGTACTACTGTTATATAACAGGCATAAACTCAGCGGCTAGACAAAATTCATCCAACAAACCAAACTCATGAACCTAAAGGACCTCCTTAATTGAGGTCAAGTGTAAATATGCCACTATTTGGTGTTGGCAGATTTGCATCGGTTCACTCAGGAGATTTGCTACTAAAACCTTGATCTTTATGCCCTGGGAGTATATCCCCTGGAGCCACATGAGGCTCAATCCGCATTTGCTGATAGGGCCCAATGACCTCCCCATAAAGCCTGGCTGGCACTTCCACCTCTAACTCGGTGTTCACTAGGACTTGGCGTCCTGAAGGATATATATAGGCCCTGCAGCTCGGAGAGGTAACCTTGATATTTGTATATTTTCTGGGGAGGGACCAAGTCTTGCTTTTTAGTCAATTATAGCGGACTGAAATCACTCCATCACTATATGCAAGATTGATATGGACCATGTGCTCTGGATTCTTTAAAACTTCACTAGAATCTAAGTAAATTGGGATCAACTGTCCCAAAATTGTGAAGGTCTCCTCCGCCAAATCAACAACAGCCCCAAAATGTCACAGGAAAGTTGTTTTAATTAGCAGGTCATAACAATTGTTTATAGCACTATTGCTAGAGCTATGATGACATGGACCCAAACTGCAAAGGTAGCGCACTGTTCGCTCCTTCAGATATGGCGCAATCCGCTCCAGTAGACCATTACACCACTTAATGGTCCACATCAATTTATAACGTTATCTTTTCCATCAACTTAGTAGAAACTATGTTGACCAGAGCGCCTGTATCTACTATAGCGCGAACTCTGTTTTTCGCTACAAAAATATCACATTAGGTATGCATATAATAAGAATAATACTGACTGTCTAATATGTGGACATTTACGGGATCTCTTTTTTTAAAGAACTCATAATTCCCTCACCAACCTTGGGTTATTTTTTGACAATGGCATCTACCAAAAGAATGACGGTTACTTCTTTCAGGGTGGCGCATCTGAGGTGGGATACATCTTGTCAGAAGAAGCTTGATTGAACATTTTGCAGGCTTATGGCTTCATTTTCTCCTAATGTTCTTCATCCGCCACAGCCATGGCTTGCGCTCATGTCAGTACTTTCACTCCAGCTGTTTGCTGTTTATTAAATCCCATCATCTCATTATGGACTTCCGTGGGATATACTACTATTGATTCAGGGATGTTATGTGTTAGGATAGTGGAGGTAGAGAGTCTATCTCTACTCCACTCCATCTTTTCCCAGATAATATTGATCCTGTTGCATGTTATGGACATGACGGTTAGGGAAACTCTGGGAAAAGTAGACAGTGCAACCACATTCATAGCAATTAACCTCAGAAGAGAAGCGTGGCTTTCATAAATGGGTCTGAGCAAATAGTTTGGTTGATGATTTACATAACCTGAGCCAGGTCGGTAGAAGATTTCTGTCACTCAGCGTAACTAGGTCTGGGTCAGTTGTTGGGCTGCTGACTTTTTTGTGTCTGGGGCAAGGATGGAAGTCAAATAGATGGAAAGCAATTCAGTTGAGGACGAGGTGTGGAATTATAGTAAAACTAGGGTTGTTAGACAGAATGTAAAAAGGATTGGTATATTCCACCAAGTAAGAAGATCCAGTGGTAACGGCGGTATGTTTCCACTCTGTAGTGGGTGTAGAATAGTTAGAAGATTTTTGATTAAAGAACTAAACAATTTTGAGCAGGGAACATTGCCATCCAAAATTGTAGAAATGACATTGTTAGCTCATGGTTTGGCTTTATTGCAGAGATCATTGGGATGCACATGTCAGCTCCTGCCAAGTAGCCTGCCCCAATCAGAATGTGAGCTTCCGCCAAAAATCAATCAGTGAACTCTGTGAGGGTCTCATTACAGTGGAACCCAATGGTTAAAAACTCCGCCTTTTGTTGTAAAATTTTCGAGGTACTCCTGAACAGGTGCAGCACAGTGTCCTTTAATTCTTGGTAGGTAACGGAGCTGTTTGGAAGATAGCAGGTGACCTGGTCGGCACTCTTAACATCCAAAACAGATATCAATAGTTTAGATTTATGACCACCCAAGGTGTCTTCTGCTGAAAACTCAAAACGCTAAAGAAGCCGTGAATGTTCCATTGCAATTAAATGGAGACAACTTCTCGATATTGACCTCCTCATTCTGCTCATAGACATGACTTTTTGGGGTTAACTGAGGAATGGGTCAAGACCCATAAGCAGCCTCTCAATGAAGAGCTGTTTCAGCGGTCTGTGGGATGTTTGCAGCTTTGGAGGTAGCGTGGCCCTCTGTATTGGTCAGTATGTCCATCGCTTGAGGGAATAGGCGCTCAAATTCATACTCATATCAAGAGCTACCTTCCTGGGTGTAGTAGCTCTGGCCAGCTTCATATTCCTCGTCATATTGTTCCCCTCTTTGACATTTTTCCTTCCCAATGAGGGGGCTGGGAGGTATGGGTCAATTTTTGCTCTGCGCAGTGCAGTCATTTGGCAGTGCCATCTAATTGATCAGCAAGTTGACTTTTTTGATGTCCCAGAATTTGCATTTGACTTAATGTGATGTCAAGCTGGTGCATAACGGCGTTCTGCTATTAAAAAAGTTCATCCTGTTTCTTGATTCACATCTAAAGTGAGTTTGAGTTTCTCAATTTATTTTTCAGTGCTTCATGGAGATTCACCAACAAAGTGGGCTTGATGAGACATGGCCGGCAACTGAAGAATATTATTTTTTAGTGGTTGGACGTTAATCCCTTTGAAGCGATTACCACTGTTATAATTTTGAGCGGTATCGTTGGGATCTGTTATAAGGGCCACTCAGGTTGAACCCACTGAATAACAGACAAATGGTATGGGGATCATTGGTCCTCTGAACAAAATGGAAAATATAATAAAGTAGGCGCAATTGCTCTGACAACATTTTTATTTAATAAATACTGTGACCCTTCACTTTTCCATACTCTCTAATTAATAACAACCCCCTCTTTCAATCGCCTAATCTCACTTATATATCAGTGACTTCAAACAATGCATTTTTTAGCTTAGACTTTTCTATTCTGTCGAATCTCATTGGTTTCAGGATGGTATTCTTCAATTTTCTATCGCTTTAGTTTGAGGCATTCTATATTGTATTTTTTATGTGTTGACTTCACCTTATTGCTATATCTATATTTTAAATTTATTGTGGGGAAGGCCGACCATGGGACGGACACTTCCGAATATGACTCAGACGAGACAAAACTCAGTACCAGGTGAGGCACCCCAAAGAAGCGATGCTATCTCTTGTTGCCAGCGGGAACGCCACTTATGGGAAGGGGAGGGAACGTGTAGGGGGCGTAGCCACTATTGAGCACGTGTGTGGAAGGGGTCTGATTTGATGAACCAGACTGGGAACCAGGAGGAGACCAGCTGCCGGCGACGTGGTGGGAGATATCCAAACATCTACGCTTGAAAGTGATCCACCAAATGAGACCGGAATCTGTGGACAGCTTCAGGGAGGGTGGGGATGGATCCGGCGATGGCATCCAAGACAATCGTGTGGATAGTCCACATGGCGATTGCAACCACCAGAGCACAAAGGGAGGTGGGAGGGGAGGCCATTGATGAAGCAAACATATCTCTTGACAGACTGAAGGGATGTGTTTGATCCTGGCCTAGCAGACGTTGGACTTCGCGCCATATTACTTTAGAGGTGGGGCACTTCTCCAGGCATTGAAACAGTTCCATACTGGCCACACGACACAGGATGAGTGTAAAGCATTAGAGCGCTCAGCTGTACATACACCCGCCTCAGGCAGCGCCGCATGGGAGCGGACTTGAGGCTGCAACAGAAGGATGGTGTGCGTAATTCCAGATAGTCTTTTGGGTCTCAGTGGAATAAGGGATGTCCATCATGTCCAGGTAGTCCACCCTGGATAGGACTTGGGGTCGAATGGGGATCACGCCATCATGGATGGGTAGCCCCTGTACCTCTTGTATGAACTGAGGAGAGGGGCGGCCTCTTTGGGTTGTATGTCCACTAATACGAATTCTCCACTCTGCGCTTCGCATGGAGAGTAGGATTCGTTTGTAGTGGGTTTGTCCCGTGAGGACCTGTGGCTGATCTGTGTTGATGCAGTATTTCATCAGGGAGTGGGGTTGATGGGTTGTTGAGGCCCAAGGCTCAGGAGAAGTTGGAGCGGGCCGCGCAGGACCAGTGTTGGGATGGGAGTGTAGGAGCAGTGACGGCCGCAATCCAGGTGCCCAGGATCTTGGCGGCATGGGCTTAGAAGTCAAGTGGGCCATGCCACCATGATGATGAGGGTCAAACATGACCTCTAGCTGTACTGGTGGAGGGCGGCTGACCAAAGCCAGCCTAGTAGCAAAGCATACAGGGATTTGAAGAAGCTTGGGGAGAAGGGGATGGCATGGGCTCCAAACCAGACTTTGGATAGGAGCATAGAGTTGGCAAGAACAACCCTGCCAGTGAGGGTAGTAGGGTGGGCTCTGAGAGAGGCGATTCGCTTCATCACGTTGTCCAGTATATGGCCTCCATTACTGCTGACGCGTATCCTCCTGCCTCCAACCACACACGCCCAGATGGCGTACTGTTCCTATGGTAGGTCGCGGCACAAAAGGGAGCACCAGTGGAGCGGTGTGTTTTGAGTTAGTAAGGCGTGGACTTGGGCGAGCAGCTGGGCTGGGTTGGGAACTACTTGCTGGGGCCCAGCAGTTCTGAAACTGACCAAGGAGGATGATTTCAGTTTTGGAGGCGTTCAGTGCCGCGTTGCTTACCCGGGAATATTCCTGGATGAGGGCTTCAAGCGCGCATGCATCTTTAATATTAGACACCCCCACCACGCAATCATCTGCAAATGCCATCATCTTGACTGGGGTTTGGCCTGGCACATGGACCCCAGTGAGTTGAGCATTCACATTTCGCAGTAGTGGGTCAAGGCTGAAGTTGTATAAGAGTGGGCTCAGGGGGTCCCCTTGTCACAGGCCCCTTTGAGGATGGACTACTTCCATTAGGAAACCTGGGCCGCGCACAGCCATTGTTGCAGATTCCGTGAGCAGCATCACCCAGTTAATGAAGCGGGGAGGTAGGCGGAATTGTTGGAGGCAGGCCCTAAGGTATTCCCAGTTTACTCTATCATAGGCCTTTTGTTGGTCCAAGAATACAAGTGCCCCAGAGGCTGTGGACTGACACACATTAGCCACAGAGTGCACGTTATCCCAAATCGACCTTCTGGGGATGAAACCAAATTGTTCTGGAGAGATGGTGGCAGATGCTACAGTCCCTAAACGGTTAACCATGATTTTTGTTAAAATTTTAGTGTCTGTGTTTGTTAGAGAAATGGGGCGCCAGTTGGCTAAGTCTAGCCTATCCCCTTTTTTGAAGAGTGTGACTGTAAAAGCCTCATGTCCTCCTGGTAGGAGGCGCGTTTCCAACAGGCTTTGGTTGAGTGAGGCTAGCAGCAATGGGGATATGTATTTAAAATATTTTTTGTAGAACTCATATGGAATGCCATCTGGGCCTGGGCATCTTTGGTTTGGCGCACCGCGAATGGTAGTCCATAATTTGTTCGGAGTAATTAAATTCATTATTTCCGGGTATCGGAAAATGGTACAGATATGAGCTCTGTCGAGAAATTCTGCTATTTCAGCTGGCTGAATTGGTTTGGCTCGGTATAACTCGGAGTAATATCTTTGCATTTCAATTGCCACTTCGGCCAGTGTGTCCACGATAGAATTATCCAATCTTTGCACCTGTGTGCAGGCCACACTCTGGCGTGGTGCAAAAAATTTTTGAAGAAGTATGCAGTGCACTTGTCGCCTTTAGTGATGCATGTGGCCCTGTATTGGACACAAACCCGATGTTTGTGTTGCCTTTCAAGTGCGTTGAGGTGTGCTTTCTCCGCCCACTTCTGGCCCCATGCAGGGCTATATCCTGAGGCTGGAATGTTGGACTCCAAGTGGGCCAATTCCACCAGCACGCGCAATATAACCACCGATGTGGCTTGTGAGCATCTGGATGAGAGATGGTGATAGTGGCAGATGGTGTCTTTTTGAAAGTTGCCCATGTGGAAATGGGGTCCACGCAAAATGGTGCAACAAACAATTTTGCCAAAGTTGCCTCTTCCACCCATGTGGAAAATCCTGGCGACGCAAGCTCTGGGGGGCAGATTTTGCACCAATGTGGGGCCTTTGCAACTGTGACGGGTAAGTGGTATGTTATCAAGACCAGTCGGTGGTCGGAGAATTCCATTTTTGTTTTGAAGTGGGAGATGTGGGGTTGGAATTTCGCCGGCGCTAGAATAAGGTCAATGCGGGTCATGGACCTTAATTGGCCGTTGTGGATGTGGGGACGCGTCATGTTTTCAAGCAGTGGGGCATGTCATGGCAGCGCATCCATTAACCCAAGGGTGGCTTTTAGAACGCGTAGTTCTACGTGACTCTGTGGGGCGTGGGGTGAGGGCGGCCACCGGTCTGTTGGTGAGGTTAGCCAACAGTTCATGTCACCAATTAGGAAAGAATCGGGGGTAGCGGGAGGGATTTGACCAACGAGAAAAATTCCTGACGCTCTTGTGCACCGTTTGGGGCGTAAATGTTGACAATTGTGTGTGCAACATTGGCCCAAGAGAAGGTGACAATGAGCACACAGTCATTTAGGAATGTTTCTGAAGATGTAAATTTGAAAAAATTGTTTTTCTGAATTAGCACCCCACAGTGCTTCGACCAAAAGGATAGGGATGGTAGGAGCATTGTTTTCCAAGCATCCTTGGAACCTCATGGACAGGGGTTTCCTGGATGGCCAGGATATCCACGGGTAAATTATTTTGTAAAAACTCAGTTTCCTAGCCTGGGACAGGGAGGCCTTGAGTCTGGCGATATTCAGCATCCCTAAAGTGAAGGTTTCCCCATTGCACCTTAGGTGTGAGGGGGTGGGCCCCCTGGCCCACCAGCCTCTTCCAGGTCCCCACGGGCTTTCACAGCAGCATGAGTATTAGCAGCAACGCTATCGGGGTTTTTGTTAATTTTTGTGGAAAGAGTTGCGTTGGCTTTAGCCTTCACTTTTTGTTTTCCTGATGTCGGACGAATTTTTTGCGGTGTGGATAAGTTCGGTGCACCGTCGAGTGGGGCAAAAAATTTTTTCGGTTGGGATAGGTCCCAAGTCAGTTTCAACCAGGGCTTGGGTGCAGTGATTGGGTGAGATCAAATCTCCCATCGGATCCTCAGATTGAGTGGCCCATTCTGCTTGGGCCTCCCAATCTGATTGGGTGATGGATTCCTGAGTTGCTTCCGCTGCAAAGGTCTCCATGTCCTCCTGGCGTTGTGAGTGTGGGATGGTGGTGGTAACCTTGGCCACTTCCTTGGCCGCAGTCCTACGGGCCTGCTTGGCCTTCTTCCGCTCCTGTGGGGAAATGGGCTTTACCAATAGGTAGCAGCCTTGTGCTCCCCATGGGAAGGCCTCTTTGGTGCTTGCAGTTGGTTCATAGTGCGCCTCTCCGCTGGCCATGGCCGCCAAGGGGTGCTCTTGGAATGTAACGCCCTCTTTAATGGGGCACATGTGTGCCTTATGGCCAAACGCATCACAGTGGGTGCAAATGGGGGGCGCGCTGTCCACAGTTACCCGGAATAGGTGGGTGGTGTGCCCTGTGATGTCAATAAAGGTGGAGTATGGGATCTGGGTTAGGTCCTTTGTGATCTCCTCAGATGGGGTCAGAACTGCGATGGCTTTGCTGGTGCACAGGTGTGGCATCAGCGTGAAACGTTGCATTTTGAAAGATTGTATTTCGCCATATATGGTGAGACCATCTTTCAGGTGTTGCTTCAAAATGTCACGTTTTACCGTAGTAGGCAAAAAGTCAAACGTGAGGAAAATTTGGTTCGATTTTGTCCATCTGGTGCATTTAGTTTTGATGACCCGTTGCCCTTTGGGGAGGTCAACCACTACACGCACTGCTGCAGCCTCGTCTGCTGCTATTTTGCTTTCAAAACCTAGGTCCAGCCAACCATGCGACATGGAGTGAGGTGCAACGTACACCGCGGTCAGAAAAATTTTGTGTACATCTTCACAAAATTTTTCCCATAGGGCCATTTTTTGGATGTCCAGATACACACGGACTCCGAATTCCACCAATGAAAGTGGCTGGGAATGTGGCGTATTGATGTACTGGTTGCATCGTGCTTGCCACATGAGTATCTCCGGGGAAATTGTGACTGCCAGTTTTTTTAAATTTTTTTTTCTATTCCGCTGGATTCTCCGGGCGTTTTCAAATGTTAGAGGCCGCGGGCCTTCCACCTGCTCCTCTTGCTTTGCTTGCCCATCTGCTCCCAGACATGGGTGCAGACTAATCCCCTCTATGAGATTATCAAACTGGATTTAGTCTTGAATTGAATGGGTTTCAAAAGTGTTTGCAACGAGAAAGAAATTTTCCTTATTGCTATATCTATAGGCAATCTAATAATCCATTATTTCTTAATATCTCCTCATCTCAATGCTCATGAATACCATAAATAACATCCTAGTTAAAAACTTCTTGCCATTCTGCTGTAACTCATCAGAGATTATCATCTAGTCATAATAGAGTCTCAAAAGGTCCTTAAACTGCAGGATTATGACTTCGATAGCCTCCACCAACCTGGAGCAAAACATCAAAACATTGATTAATTATTGAGATTGCCAACAATTGCTGTTATGGCAGATCTCAGTGATGTGATGTACATTAAAATTCTTATCAGAAATATGACAACGAACTGCTTTGATTTATAAAGGTCTAAATGAGTTAGATCTAATACTTTTCTGTATAATGGTGATTTTTGCAAATGAATTGGGGACTCTATGGTAAACTACCCATGACCCTTGGCATGGCTGGTATTATCATGAGTACATATAAGGCAGTTGTACATGGTGGCATGCGCAAGACTTTAGGATTGATGCATTCTCAGTATTATTGGGAAAGGTTGAACTTTAATGTTTGAACTCTTTTTCTGCTGCCTCCAGTGCCAAGTGAAAAAGTCATTTCTCCAAAAGATTCTAGACCATATGTGAAACATTATTTGCTTGGTATACAGATTCCCTTAATGTTGTTGGTCCTCTGCCAATGGGAACTAACCGGTCTAAACACATTATGGTAGTGATTACCACTTGACTAGGTGAGTTGAAGCACAAGCAATATGGAATTTGGGGGCGGTCACAGCAGCCAAGTTCATAATGGAATGTATTATCCAGTGACATTGCTGCCCTTTGTTCATTCTTACTAAAAATAAAACCAATTTCACATTGCACATCCTTCCAAAATTTGCCCAAGCTGATGGGTATCCGCAGAGTTCTGATGACCCCATACCACCACATTTCCAATGGGATGGTTGAGCGAGTTAATGGGACCTTGGTGAACATACTCTGAAATTGGTAATAGATTGACCTTCCAATTGGAGTCCCCTCCTTCTCACCACTGTTTTTGCATACAAAATTAGCTACCATTCTTCCATGGGGAAGAGTCCCTTTCAATCTTATATGGATGACACCCTGCTCTTCTGGCACAGCTTTATGTTTGCGTAGAAGATACTGGCAAAATGGATCGTAACGTTATTTTCATACTGAGAAGACTCCAATCAAGTTGCAAACTGAGGCATACATCTTAAGTCTGCTAAAAATATAAGGAATCTGGGTGCCAATTAGGAGAGACATAGCAGGCTAGCTCATTTCAAAGATAAAGAGCTGGTTCTATTCCATATCAGAACAGGTTTGGTCAGCAGCACAATTTGGGCAGTATATGGATAAGTCTGTTTGAAATCACTGAGGTAATGGGTTTCACGCCTATACTATCTAGGACCTTTCAAGTGCTTGATTATTAACTGAGTATATGCGAAGTTCCTTTGTGAGTATATAAAATAGGAGAAGTATCATGCAGTCAGGAGAAAGTAATGTCTAGATTATAATATGACTGGACAGTAAGCCCAAGATAGCCATGGCGGCTTGATTAGAATCCTCTGACCATAATCAATAATGTACAAATAACTAAGCGACTGGGGTAAGGCAATATTGGGTCTAGAAGGATAATTATTGGATCGTCTCCAGCTAAGGCTATAAGGCAATGTTTACAATTGGTGAATATTGAGTAGATTGCCTTAGACTAAGGCAATAGGGAATTTAAGAATATCATACTCTGCAAGAACCAATGAGAATATGGCGGAAACAAATAGTCTTAGCCAAAGGAGTGGTATTGACCAAAGTCACTGATATATAGGAAATATGGGTAAATTAAAGGGAGGGGGTTGTTATTAGGAATGAGAGAGCAAAGCAGAAGGAATATGCTTATATTAAAATAATAAAGTTTGTAGTTGGAGAGATAATTGCTTTGTATTTATTATTATAACTTTAAGTTGTTTTGAGGACTGACGATCCTCACATCATCCATCCATTGTTTGGTGGGTTTGACCCTGTGTGACTCTTATGGCGTATACCAACAATATTTCCAAAACTATAACAAATACCAATTATTTTGTGCCTTAGGTTCAATAAAACATAAATAAAATAGGTATAATATTATGCCCATTAATCATAATAACGCATCAGATAAATATTAGATGATTTCACTCTTAGTTTTAAATAAGTTACCAATAATTAAAGTAATAGATAGTAACACTAAAGTCAAAGATTCATTAGAAATAGTGTAAAGATCAAAAATACCTATTAATTAGTATGATTGCTTCTAATATACTACAGAAGACAAAACTATTGGTAGTGACAAT
This sequence comes from Massospora cicadina, assembly GCA_022478985.1. Lineage (NCBI taxonomy): Eukaryota > Fungi > Entomophthoromycota > Entomophthoromycetes > Entomophthorales > Entomophthoraceae > Massospora > Massospora cicadina. The sequence continues at coordinate 114,752 of JAKSZP010007964.1, read as the reverse complement.
GATCTAATATTTTACTATAGAGCATATATTATATTTGACAGGTGTAAGATGGTGGCGCCAGTCAGTGTGTATTGACTTAGAGCGGAACACATATGCTTTACATTTTTTATTTGTGTGAAACACCCCTCCTTCCCACGCTGGCAACAAGCAATTCAGTGACAGCAACAATAGAATACTATCTACTAGTATTGTGCCTGAGTTACCTAAATTTTCTTCCTATCCTTGCGGCATCTAAGTAAGTTTTTGATATGGAGGTGCTAATAAGCTGTGAAGTCACTCAGAACATGAACTGTGTTTTCACTAGCGATTAAACTTATCAACCTTTTCCCCAATATCATATAATTGCTGAGGAAGACCAGGAGTTAAAAATCTGGAATGAGTTATGATGAAGAAGGGCTGAATGACCAAGAAATTCTCTCATATTATCTCTAATAGTTTTTACACAGAAGCCATATGGTACCATGAGAACTTGCTTAAATTATAGCCACTTGAAAAATGTGAAATTCCCAAACCATATCCCATACCCCTTGAAGCTTCAAAATCCCAGAAAATTTTCCAAAATCTTCAATTTTCTCTGAATTAGACTTGGTGAATGCTTCCCCATGTGTGAGTCAATTGTAGCCAAGGGCGACTGACAGCAAATTGCACCTAGTATACAAAATATATCAGTTCAAGACTATGCCCTTTGGTTCTAATGCTGCAACAGCTATTTTTCAATGCCTAATTGATGATGTCTTGGAGGATCCTAGTTTCTACTGTGCAATAGCCTACATGGATAACATCTTTAACACTTGTTCAGCGCTAAAACACAATAAGGATTTTAGTGGCAGTGGCTTCAGCACTTCACAAAGATGGTCTAGTTTCTTAGCTATCTAAATGCAGGTTATTAAAACTGAATTTAGTTCTTGGTCAATTTGATCCTAAAATATGGTCATGCCATCACGCCTTCCAAACTAGAAGCCTTCTATTTGACCACTTTAGTAACGAAGAATTAACTGCACAGCTTCTTAATATTTGTCATTTTTTTCTTAAGGAGCTCTCATCAGCCATATTTGAACTGGATTCAACCCTTTACACCCCCTCACTGTCAAAAACGCACATTTTTTAGACTCTCAAATTTCAACAGGTTTATAAAGCAATAAATAAAGCTTTAACCACACCCTGCTCCTCATTATGATGACTAAGATAAACCATTTATTGTATATTTTGCTGCGTCTAGCACCACAGTTGATAGTGTCCTTCTGCAAGACCATGAGGGATGGAACCATATAATAGTTTACTGTTTTAGAAATTCTGTGCGCCACAGAGAGCACATGGGACATATATGTTAAAGAGTTATCAGTAATTCTTGGTCTTTATTGCAATGGTGGTAACTTTTACAGGGTGGAAAACATACAATGGTTGTGTGCATATATTATAATTCCCTTTTTATTGCAAGCCCCAAAGTGCCACACTAAGACCAGGAAAACCGTGACTTCTAAGCTTCAACCTCAAACATGAATTTGTTAAATGGCTACTTATATCTACCAGATATTCTGATCTCTAATCCACTAATGAATCCTACTTTGGACACAAAATCTAATTTGGCCACGCTAATTCCACCTTACCAGGTCATATCTCCTCAGCTCCCTGCCATTGACATGGTTGCTTCCAACACCTCAAAAACAAAATTTAGATCCCCTGCATTTCCCACAATCCCTATTACCTATTCTGAGCCAAGTATTTAAATTTTTCTTCTGACCCTTTCCGGCATTCTCTTTAGATGAAAGTTTCCTCCTTAATGCTTTTTTAGCATATCAATATTCAGAACCTGAAGATTTAGACCTACATACAAGTAGTGATGCTGGTAAAGCCCCTTATAAATAGTGTTCCCAAAAGAATATGGCAGTCTATTTTTGTGTTATATTATGTGTTCCTTTTTCTATGGTTCCCACGTTAAATGGGAAAATCATGATCTCCACCAAGGCACACCCTGAAAAAAATCATTAACTTGATCAAGCGTGGTTATAATTAAACATATTTACAAAAAGAGGTTCCCACTAGAATTCAACAATGTTTGATCTGTGATTGATCCAATCAGATAGAATGTGTGGAATAACCTTTTCACCTTTTTCAACAATCTCCAGGACCATAAACACATTTTATGGGAATCATTTAATTTTAAAAATTGTCTTGTGGGTATGATGCAATTAAGGTAACTGTAGATTGCTTCACACGACATGCCATGCTCATACCATATAATTAAAACTATAATAGAGGAAATGGCACTTTTATTTGTGGTGCATATCTTTGCCCTGTTTGTTGTTCCCCTAGGAAACAATCAGCAACAGGGGACCTCAGTTTACCTCGCCATTTTGGTAAGCCTCATTTAACATGCTAAAGATTAAGCCTTGCAGATTATCAGCCTATCACCCCAATTAGATGGCCAAACAAAATAACCTGTTCTGGGAGCAGTATCTGCGATGTTAAGCTACCGTCTCCCAGGACAAATTGGCAAATGACCTGCTCTGGCCCATTCCTCAAAAAAAACTCCCTTAATTTCCTCAATTGGGGTGTACTTATGTGTGCTTACTTGTGGTACACCAAGCCTTCATTATCGGCCCTCAAACACGGTGTAACATTCTAGCAAAAGACAAATTTTTTACGCACATCCTGAAGTTTCATCAACAGGACCAGAATATGTTGTATATTTCACTAATGACGCCAAGAATTTGTTGACAAAAAGTAGCTCAAGGCTTCTGACTAACATTAATATGAATTAATAATGGTGTACAATAAGAACCTGCACCTCAAAGTGACACGCCAGAAATTAGCTTGCAATTGAGCAGGATCATTCCCTATCAATAAGGTCCTGAACAATAGAGTCTTTCAACTGAAACTGCCCCCTTATTGAAATTACATGTTTTTCTCTATGCTTTCTCACTCCCTCCACTGAAAAGCAAGAAGCCAGTATAGGTGAGCACATCATTGTGGAAGGAGCCTCCATATATGAAGTAGAAAAGTTTTGGATGCACAACAGGCTGCAATGGGGTGCAAACTTTAGTGTCATGGAAGAATATCTGTCTTATGTGTGGCAGCTGGGTCCCATACAAGGATATACCAATTGTTTGAGCTACTAAAAATTTCACAAGGAAAATCTGAGCGCTTCAGCCCCTGCTCTACTTAAAACTGCAGCCCTCATTGCCATCATACTTCTCACCCCTCACAAAAATTACGCCCTTGTAAAGCTAGAAAAGAGGATGTGAGACAATTTTGTCAAGAGAAGTTAATGTAAGGTCCCAGGCGCCAGCTATCAAGTTGGATAGTTCTTGCACTTCATTAAAACAAAAGATGAGCTTAATTTAAATGCATTACCACTTTCCCAGTTAACTGATATAGATAATCTAGATGAGATATGGGTAACTGCAGTCCCCTCTGGTCACCCCCAACCCTAGAGTCACTATTCAGTACCATTGATATAATCAATTAAAAAACTTCTGAACAAATTAGTGCAGATGATACAACATTTCTTTATTAAATAGTGGTATCTACCATAAAAGTGTTACTAGGGCAAAACCCTTTCCAAGAATAGGATGCCAAGAGGCGAACCAGTGTTTGAGAAAAAATGACACCTGGTAATCATGTCGTAAAATTGCTTTTCTTCTACAGTGGGCTCCGCTGGTTGGCAGGCCAACTAGTATGAAGAATGGTCAGCTCTTGCCATTTTTCCTTAGTCGATGGGGCTAGCAGCATTGGCTGACCCCTTGGCGCATCACACGCACCATTTGGGGATCCCCCAACATAACCCTCAACCCATAAGAATAAATAAAATTTAAATAAAAGGGTAATTTGGCAAATGGAGTTGTTTATTGTAGGGAAGCAATAGGAAATTTCATGTACATAGGGCTACTACTCCCCATGCCAACATATGGGCTCATCACTGGACCTTCCAGCCAACCACTCTTTATCTATTTCACTGCACTTCTATATTCCTTGGCGTTGAACCTCTCTCCCCATCCTTTACAATGTCTAAACAAGTTTTGGCTTCATCTTCAGCCTTCAGTCACCGGTAAGACATATAAATTACCTATATAAATAAATATTGAATTGGATTTGACCTTTGAGTTGCTTAGTATGCACCAGAAACCTCTTAGGTCTTGTGCATAACCCGTAATATCTAGGCATCTCATTGACATAACATTTCTCTTCTTCTCAATCAATTTTCAGGGTATTGCCTTTTGGGCAACAGTCTATTATTAAATAGGCACTGGAAACATTCTCAGCTGCCCCAAACTTATAATTGTTGGTTTCCGCCAATATATACTAAAAATACAAGTGATCAACCTCAACTACTAATCTCCAGTGATCCATAAACCTAATTCAGGCCATTGATTGGTTCCGCTTAATCCTAACTTCCAATCTTGGCAGAATACTTGGATTTGGCTTGACCTAATTTGGGGAGCAACCACCTAGTAATCATAACAATAACCACAAAATCTAGTCAATAAGTCATTCAGCCAGGATTGTCTATTTCATTTCAAATCTCGCTTAAATCATTAGAGGAATCCATCTGGTTAAGTTTTTGACATTTTCCCCTACATACCATATGGTATTCATCCTACTTTCCAGCCTTGGCGGGTGGGGCTGGCGTCCAGGGCTTGCCCCTCAATACTACTAAAAAATGCTGGAATAGCTCACCCACCTGTCATTTACTCTGTATAAAACCAGTAGTTTCCCCTGTAGTGAACACCACTGTTGGAAAATTGCTTTTCTGCAACAGAGGGCCCCAATTGTTGGCAGGCCAACCAGTATGAAGACTAGTCAGCCCTTGCCCTTTCACATTTAGGTGACAGGGCCAGCAGCACCAGCTGAACCCTGGTGTGTCACCTGCGCCGATTTGGGGATCACCCATCCTAATCCCCATCCCATAAGATAATTTATAAAATTGAATAAAATGGTAATTAGGCAAAGGGAGAGATTTATAGAAATGGAAGCACCAGATTAATGTACATAGGGCTACTGTGCCAATTGCTGGCCCATTGGCTCATTACTAGATGCTATAGCCAACCACTCTTTCTCTTTCTCACTGCGCTTCTCTCTTCCCTGGGGAAGACCCTCTCGGACCATTCTTCCAATAAATAAATTAGTTTCATCTTCATTCCCAGCTTTAGTCAATGGTGAGCTGTATAATTTACATATATAAATAGATATCTAATTGGGATTTGACCTTTAAGTTTCTTAAAATGCGCAGAAAAACTCTTCAGATGCTTGCTCAACTCAGAATATCTCGACATCTTGCTGACATCACATTTTGACTCTTCTCACTAATCTTAGGGGTATCACCTTACAGGTGACAGTCAATTATCATATAGGCGCCAGAAACATCCTCAGCCACCTCAAACTTATAGTTGTTGTGTTCTGCTGATATATACTAGATTTATACAATTGATCATCTTTGGCTAATAGTTCCCAGTAATCCATAAATCTATTTCAGGCTATCAATCGGCTCAACTTGATCCTAACTTTTAATTTTGATGGAATACTTGTATTGGATTGACTAATTTGGGGAGGACCCAACTAGTAATCGTACCAATAACCATGATATCCAGTCAATAAGCGATTTCTCCGGGATTCATCTATTTCATCCCAAATCTTGCTTATATTATTGAAGGAATCCGTCTGGTTAATTTTCTGGCAAAACCTAAATAAAATTTTTAATAGAGAATTGCCAGACTTCAAATATAAAGGAAAAGAGCGCTGGACAAGGGTTAATAGTATCAATGAGTTCATAGTTGGTAGAAGTAACGCTACCAATTGTATCTCATAGTCAGTTTATTTATTTATGAAAATAACCTGCTTAGGAATAGTGTAGTCGTGATGATAAGAGCGATCCACCATAACCTTGTTCATGCCCCTTCTAGTATAAGAACCAGCAACCTTTACTTTAAAGATTGTTTTTAAATTGCGATTTTTCTAGTTTGTTAATAGACCATTATTCATTTAAAGAAGAGCTTTTTATAAAAAAAATCAACGGCCTATGTGAGCTAGTTCCTGTGATCATCTCTTGTTATGCCTTTTCTCACTGCGCATTTTTTTCTTCATATCAAACCCATGGTTCCTTGTGAACTAAGGATTACGTTGTAGATTCTAATATAAAAAGTGATGAAGGCCAAGTCTTTCTTTAGCACTCTAAGTATGAAAACTCAGCCTCTCTGTCATGACCAAAAGAAATTTCCTCAAAGGCCAAGAGGAGGCCAAAATTATATGTAGAACGTTTGAACAACTGAGTGACCTTGCTTATGTTGTTGGTGAGCGTCAGGCCACTGCTCTGGCCCTAAAAATCCTTCCTCTATTCACCCTTATAAACTTATCTTTTGTGGTAAGGATTAAAAGGGTTTTTAGGGAGGTTACCCAGATCAGGGGTCACCAGAAGGTCCCAAACTCTTCCCACACCTGATCAATCATCCCCTATCATCTGAAATTATCAATATAAGCCCCAACACTTCGAAAACATTTGTAGAGTCAGGAATGTCAGATAGGATCAATAATATAATTTTTTGGATCATCGATTGTATTTCCAAGGCAATCACCAGACCCTCATGAGTAATGAACATTCTTTGGCGACAAGATTGAATCTCTTATAAGCAAAATATGCAAAAAAAGTTTACCTGGGCACTTTAATTTGGTTCATCTCTATTAAGGTAGCTCCTGTGTCAATCCAGTGTAATTATAGACAAAGATTCTATAAGATTTCACTAATTTATCAAGAAACCCTCTCAACCCATGCTACTCTACCTAAACCACCAATGATAAATGCTGTAAAGAGGGCCCAGGTCAGGCCATCTCTAAGCCAACTTCCAATACCCTCCCTGCCCCTACCATAAAAGCAACAGCACCTCATAGGGTCTATTGCCGGTTCATCCTCCATTTAAGCAACTTTATTAGACAAAAATATGCGTCCCTATTTGTACTTTGCTGACTCTTCCAATTTCCCAATTTCCACAATTTTTCTCTAAATCTGGTGAATCATGCTGCCATAAATATTCTGGCTCTGATGAACATTAAGTGAAAGCTCCAATTCATCAATCAAGAAGCTCACCGTGCCCTAGCGGAAGTTGTAAAGAGTTATGCTCCCATACTATTTCCCCAATCCACTGCTCATGAAGGTTGATCCCAAATGCCATATAAGCCCAATTAATTCGCCACTGTCTCAGCATAATTTGGCCAAAATGGGGCTTTACCATATGTCATGATTCCGATATGACTGGACAATAAGCCCCAAGGTCATTATGGAGGAATGAATGGAATCTGTTGAGACTTGATATGAGTAATGGTAGTTTGAGTTATCAAAATGAGGCAATATTGGGTTGTTAAGAAATTGTCCCAGATTAGGCGACTGGAAAATTAATGAATAAAAAATCGATGGAACCAATGAGATATGGCGAATTAAATTACTAAGCCATAGAAGCCATAGCATCCTAAGTCACTACAATATAGATGAGACGAGATGATTACAGGAGGTTGTTGTTAAGTAAGTTTAGAGTAAGCGAATAGAAAGAATCTGAGGTATTAAATATATTTAAGTAAAAGAGGTTGTGGGAGCAAGTGCTCCATTTATTTTGAAAGTTTATTTTGTTATTTTGAGGGCAGCGATCCTCATATAGTTGGCCCTGATTGCTCAGTGAGTCAAACCCTATGCAAAATCTGCTGGCGTATCTATTGAAAAAACTGCCAATTTTATAACAGTGGTGCTCACTACAGGGGGCCCATTAATCAATTATAAATGATAAAAACTCAGTTGCCAGCTATGTTGTATCGTTGTGTTGATAAAAATTCTACTCATTACTCTGGGTCAGTTGCCTATGCGGAACTAAAACTGGCTTTAGACACTGTGCTGAAAAAACAAGATGAGATGCTCCAGGAGGTTTTCTCCAATAAGCTGCCCCCATTCAATTGAGAAGATTATATGTATGGGTTCTTTAAGCAATATGAAATTGCAACTGAAGGATTCTCATATCAATGGAGAGTAAAACTGTTGATTTTTTCCTTGAATGTTGGAAGTGCTGATCAAGTTGTCTGTTACCTTTCTGGCGGTTCCATTACATACCAAGATGTCAAAGAGATGGTGCTGTGGTTGTTCAGCAGAACTGCAAAAATGTCACAGTGGAAGGCCAAATATTTGACCATCAAGTTTCAGCAGAATGAGACCCTAATTGTGTTTGCTGAGCGTTTCTTGATGGAAGCTCACGTGCTAATTAGGGCTGAAATTTTATCCAAAGCAAACATGTGTATTGCAATGAGTTCTGCTGTAAAGCCATGCCATGAGTTACATAGCGTTATGGCCCCACTGCTGGATGAACATGTACCATTGCTTAAACTTGTTCAATTCTTGAACTGTATATCAGCCAACTTCCCTCCACCTAATACTGAGCGGAATAATCCTGCTAAAACTGCTAATTATCTTAATTGGGGAATTCTGCTAGTCCAGCCCACATTACACCAAACTACCCGCAGCAGGTAAATGTCCACCCTGAACCTGTTTATTGTTACCGGCCAAACAATCGCCCTACCCCTGTTTCTACTTATCACATCCAGCCTAATTCTTGACACAGCTTGTCTCGCATTAATCATATCATGGGCCCTATGGGATCAGCTGTTTCAAATGAAGTCGACAAGGGCACATGGCCTAATGGTGCCCCAATCAATGGGTTCTTGCATATAGGCGGAACAGTACTGCCAGGGAAAAACAGAGCGGAAAAGAGATGTGACTCTCTATCTCTGCTATATTAAACCCGAAAGTCCCACCTGAGCCCACCATAGAGTATTCAGTGGAAGCTTCCTTGCCTAATGAGTCCATTTTATATCAGTAGCCAGTGGGGGGGTGAATACTTTGACATGATCACAGTCTGCGGCCAGGGCGGGAGAGGGGTCTCCATTGCAAGTTGAGCCATATTCTTGCCAGATGTTTGCCCAAGTTTCACCTGAAAAGTTGGACCCCACCTCTGATGCACCTTTCTTGCAAGTGGTAAACGTCGCTCTTCCAGTCAACACTATTATCAAGCAATACCCCAAAATTGGTGAGGGGATCATGGGTTTTCCTGGAAACAGGGACGCCATAAATTTCCATGTCATAAACAGTCAAGATGCATCTTACGCCAAATATACTTATGGTGACCTGGTTGTAGCTAAAACCTGAGTCCATGCCATCATAGATAAAGGTGCCCCCATCAATATAGTCTCAACAAAGTAGGTGACCAAAACTATTGTTAAAACCGGACGTGGACCACCAGGTGGTATATGGAACTGGTGGAGTGGATAACACGATATCTGAGGGAGCATACAGTGCGCTTCCATTGCATCTTTGTTCTATTGTTGTGGTAGCCCCATCTATAGTGTTACCAAATAGAAATTATGATCTGCTAATTGGTACCACCTTCTTGCGACTTTAGGACTGTTATTGATATGACAGACAAGACTTTTGAAATATTGGGTCAACGAATCCCAATTTACTTCACCTCTAGCGGAGTGCCAGATGATCCAGTGCATATGGGGAATATCAATCTAGCTTATAGCGATGGAGTAATCCAAGTGTGCTAGCATCGTTTAAAGGGCAAAACCAGGCCCTTACACAAAAAATTATGAATATCAAGGGCTGCCACTTATAGCTGCTGGACCTGTATCTATTCCATCCGGGAATCAAGTTTTAGTTAACACTGACTTAGTGATAGAAGCTCCAGATGGACTCTATGTGGAGGTTATTGGGCCATATCAGCAGTCGAAGTTTGAGCCCACGTGGCCCCAGGCATTATATTACTTGGGCAGGGGGAGATCAAAGTCTTACTTGCAAACCTACAAATGGTACCACTGCAAATCCCTCGCCACCAAATAGTGACATATATGCACTAATCTCCATGGAGGAGGTTCTTTTGGTCCATGAGTTTGGGTCGCTGGAGGAATTTGGTCTGCCTTTCAAACCACAGCTCAATGTAATGGAAGTTGTATTGTGCAACGAGTTAATGGAGCTGTCAGAACCACAGAAGGATAGGGCTATCGCTTTATTTCAAAAATATAACGAGATTTTTGCTGTCAATGACCATGATTTAGGATGTGCGCGGGGGGTGGTTTATAGGCTGGACACTAAAGATCATCCTCACAGCAGGTCAAGGTTAATCCGCCAACCAAGGGTGATGAAAGAAGTAGTAACTAAGGAAATTGACAAGCTATTAGCGCGAGGGATGCTTGAACCATCCAAGACTTCATGGGCTTCACCCATTCTGATTGTTAAAAAGAAAGATGGCACCAACTGCATAGTAATAGACTACCAAAATCTCAACAGCATGATCAAAAAGGATTCTTATCCCATAATACGGATTGACGACGTTTTGGATAGCTAAGAGGAGCTTATATCTTCTAAGTTATGAACTTGATATCAGGTTACTGCAAATTGAGTTACCAGCGGCGGAATAGGAGAAATGTGCCATAATCACGTCCAAAGGTTTTTCCAACCAACTCAGATGCTGCAAGGGCTGAGTAACGCCACAGTTACGTTCCAACGGGTGATGGACACTATTTTTGGGGACTTAAAACTGTCGTGTGTCCTTGTATACCTTGACGACATTAATGTTTCTCCCAAACCTTCTCTGAACACCTTGATCATCTATAATCTGTACTCCACCAGATATCTGAGGCCAACATCAAGATCAAACCCCAGAAATGCCACTTCTTTAAGGGCCTGCTGGAGTATCTGGGGTTCATAGTTGATGCCACAGGGCTGCAACCTCAACAAATCAAGGTAGAAGCTATATGTAAAAATGATTCCACCCAACAGCAAGCAGAATATACAGGTATTTTTGGGAATGGTCAGCTATTACCAGCGCTTCATCCCTAACTTCAGCTGTATTGGGGGCCCGCTATTAAGTTATTAAAAAAGGATAATACGTTTGAATGGGCGGAACATCAGCAACATGCTTTTGATATGCTTCAAATGGCGTTAACCAGTGCGCCAGTGTTACTCTATCCCAACTTCAAAAAAGAGTTCATTGTTCATATGGATGTGTCCCTTTCCGCTGTTGGGGCAGTCCTATCCCAAAAAAAGAGAAAGGGAAAGAGCACCTTGTAGCATATTATAGTCATAGTTTGAACAGCCATGAATGCAATTATACCATGACTAAGTATGAGTGTTTAGCGGTGATCTGTGCCTATAAACAATTTTGGGTTTATTTGCATGGAGTGAAGTTCAAAGTTGTAATGGATCATGCCTCTTGCTATGCTGGTTACAAAATCTTAAAGAATCAGAAGGGCGTCTGGCATGATAGGCTCTTAAATTGCAGGCATAAAATTTTGAAATTCTGCACTGACCTGGAGTAAAACATTAGAAACCCAATTGTTTATCGAGATTACCCACAATTGAAGTTACAGCGGATCTAAGCGATATCATGTTTGATAAGATGCTTAGTGGTAAGTATGATGATGAACCACCCCCAGTCATCAAGGCATTAGTTGAAATAAGGGCCAATACATTTCATAAAAATGGGGAATTGCATAAGTGAATAGGGGACACTACTGTGAATATCCCAAGACCTTCCACCCACCCAACTTTTTTATGAGTGCACACTGAGCAGTTGGACATGGTGGAGTATGTAAGACCATGGAATTATTGTGGCCTCAGTATTACTGGGAAAGCATGAACTTCAATGTACTTGATACTAACTCCTCCTGTCATCAGTGCCGAGTGGAAAAGCCGTTCCACCAAAAGACCTCATACCAGTTAGTGAAGCCACACTTCACCTGGATCACCATTTTGATTGATGCTGTGGGTCTCTTACCAACTGAGGCAAACCAGTTTAAATACATCCTGGTAGCAATCTACCACTTGACCAGGTGGGTTGAGGTGCAATCAATACGCGATTTGGGGGAGCTAACTGTAGCTAGGTCTATTATGGAGTGCACAATTCAGCAACATGGTTGTCCACAGTTCATCTTTACTGACAATGGAACTAACTTCACTTCCCACATTCTTCCAAAGCTTAACGAGCTAATGGCCATCTGAGGGGTTTTTACAAACCCATACCACCCTGAATCTAATGGAATGGTGGAGCGGGTCAATGGGACTCTAATGAGCATACACCATAAATTAGTAGTGGATCAACCCTCAGATTGGAGCTCATTTTTGTCCTTGACATCTTTACTTATAACATTTGTTATCATTTGGCCACGGGTAAAAGCCCATTTAATTGCTTTATGGACGGCACCCCACTCTGCCCACCCTCCTATATCCCTGTGTAGAGGACACTGGCAGTATGGATCCGCAACACTATTTGATTGTCCTAATGAATAAGCTGATTAAATTACAAACTGAAATGTACTTGTTCAGCCTAGCTAAGAGAATCAAAAGCCAGGCAGCCAATAATATACAACAGAGTGACCAGCACAGTTCAAAGATGGAGACATGGTCCTATTCCAAGATTAACATGGTTTCAGCTGAAACACAAGCTGGCCAGTATCTGGATTGGGCCATTTGAAGTCAAAGAGAGGAGTGGTTTAAATGCATATACTATCAAAGACCTTACTAGCAGTCAAATCATCAACTGAGTCATACGAAGTTCCTCTGGTTGTATAAGCAATAGGATCCTTATCATCCAGTCAAAGATGGGGTAATGTCATGATTCCAATAAGACTGGATGATAAGCCCCTAGGTTGCTATGGTGGAATGAATGGAATCTATCAAGATTTGGTATGAGTAATGGTAATTCGAGTGCCTCAAAAATGAGGCAATATTGGGTTGTTAAGAAATTGTCCCAGATTAGGCGACTGGAAAATTAATGAATAAAAAATCGATGGAACCAATGAGATGTGGCGAATTAACTTACTAAGCCATAGAAGGCATAGCATTTGAAGTCACTTCAATATAGATGAAATGATATGATTAAAGGAGCTTGTTGTTAAGTAAGTTTAGAGTAAGCGGAATAGGAAGAGAACGCGGTATTAAGTATATTTAAATAAAAGAGCTTGTGGGAGCAAGTGCTCCATTTATATTTGAAAGTTTTTTTGTTGTTTTGAGGGCAGCGATCCTCATATAGTTGGCCCTGATTGATCAGTGAGTCAAACCCTGTGCAAAATCTGCTGGCGTATCAATTTAAAAACTTTCACTTTTATAACACCATCTGCCAAATCTGACATGCCACTTATGAGTGAAGAACGCCCGCTGACCAAGCTCAAATAGGGTTTCCAGGCTCCTGATCATCTGATGCACTTATCTTTGGGGACATCAACCCTAATTTACATTAACAAACCAATCCGTTGCTCTGATACCTTTGATGACTCTGTGTACATATTAATCTAACTCATTTGCTTAGGAATAATCACCTTGCTTACCCTCCCTATGAAAAAGACAAAATCAATTTATTTATCATCTTTGTTAATATGTATCAGGGTACAGTCGTCCTAATGTGGGTTTGGTGACTATCAGCGGCTTTTGGTATTAATGAGTACCATTGGACAATTATCAAATGCCAGCACCCACTAAACTAGTAGGTTTGGTTAACCTCCATGATTTCTCTACCTATTGGGGATGCCAAGAAAGACTCGCAGTTGCCACCATTGCAGCCATTTAGTATATCTAATAGACCTTTGGTACATTTACATATTTTTATTTACCTCACAAGATTCTATGTGTCCATCCTACAAGTCGTAAGGAATTCTGTACCACTGGCACTCTGGGACTTCCAATAAGTTGTAAAACAACAAATGAAAGCACAGTCTTACTTTAATTAGCATAATCCATGAAAAGCCTAATGAGCTCTGATTCTCTACCTCATATTTGTGACATGTTGTTAAATCAAAGGGGGATTTTGACTTTCTGATGAAATAAGCATTTTTACACTTTGTACAAGAGAGATCTATAGAAAGCATTATGTTCTTTATCCACTAGGTAGTTTAATTTGGTAAACAACCTAACTTATGACCTCCTTCACATAATAGATCATATACACCTATGGGCTATGTCAGGCTGTTGTAATATGATTATTAAAAGCAGAGCTTTTTTATAACTTTTTTGGAGCTAAACTTCTTGGAATTTCAGCCAGGAAAGATACCACAATAGAAACTATATATGAAGATGTGTATTAAATACTTGTATATATTTTAACAAAAGCCTAGTGTAACGGCGGGCTCATGCCAATATGCCATGAAGGAATTGGGTAGTAAGATTCATGTTGCTGACCAGACTAAGGACAGGCCCGCAGAAGCATATTTCTGAACCCTACACCATTCCTCTTCATTGCCACATATTCCCGCATCACTGTTCCCATGACGCTGCACATCAACATCAGGGTCTGGCTCCATGAGTGGGCTGAGTATGATGCCAATGTCACGTCAAGCTCACTAATTTAGCTCATCACTTTGATTAATAATATAATTTTAATATGATAGGGTAATAGCAAGCAATTTGTTTGAATTTCTGAATTTTTCTTAGAAGACGCAACTGGCCATACAGGCCCCTAACCATCCCCTAATTAATAGCACTCTGCTAGCCTTGTAATAAGCTCCCTCCTACGCTAAGCTCTCTTGAACTCCGTCCAACACGTTGCTTGTGAAGACTTCACATCCCACCGGATCATCATCCATGCTGTTCATAACCCCAACGTCATATTTTCTAAGATGCATCTCAGTGTCAGAACGTCAAATCTCTCAACCTCAATTGCACAACTCCCCATACAACTCACTACCAACTTTTGCTTCCTTGAATAATCCTCTGACACTTCTCTCCTATTTGAGGCCCTTCCTATTGAAGTAATGTGCGGATTAAATGCTGCCTGATCTGAAGCAATGTGCAGATCAAGGGCAGCCTAATCTGTTACACCTAACTTTTTATGAATTATCTTTTATAATTTGTACATGTGCAATGGTTTATGAAGGGCTGAGGATCTTGTCTACCAAAATCCTTAAATGTCACAAATTGTATGCAAACTTCTCTAAACATGTTAGTTCTCTTTGTAGGACCGTACTATTGACCATGAAACTTGGTCTTATCTAACAAACCTGGAGGCAACACAATACAACTCATTAAGCCTCCAATATTTGTTTTGGTTCACCTCAGGCTCACATAGTTTGAGTGTACTTTGAATACAGACCTTTAAGATCTTGTCATAGAGTGGCTATAGGTCTTAAGGAAAAGCGCATATTTCTGATTTACAATAGTTACATATCTATATTAGTGATGTACAAAATCAGTGCCTCGCCTGTATACCATTTTAAATATCCAACCAAGTGGTGGTAACTTATTACTTTGCCCGCATGGTCAATGGTATTAGTATAGCACCAACTCCATAGATTTTAACTTGTTAAACTGGTCACCGCTGATTCATTTGTGTAGTCTCATAGCTATCGTTATTGTCAATTGATCTCATTTCCAAGGCCTGTAATAAAATGATCTCATTACATAGCTCACAGCATCAGTTCTGACATCTCTGAATTATCTTCTCACAGAAAGGGTTGCAAGCTAGTGGATTTACTTTGCTCACAAGTATATAAAGTCTTCTAGCGATAAATATTTTTCTTAAAAAGAGAACTAACCCAATATGCTTCCAGCGCACTGAGTAGATATATTGATTTGACATCATCAGTCAAGAGGAGGCCATTATATATATTTTTTGGGCTTTTCTTCCATTAACAATTTAATTATTCACCTAGAGGATAAATCTATAGGGTGGGGTGAAAGCCTGTGATGTGTTGTATAGAGTAACTTATTCCTTAACTACTTGTAAAATGAAGTTTACTTTACTATCAGAAGATGAACATGGGCACTACCATGTGAGATAGATATTTAATGATGCGATATTAGGGCTGTTGCTATTACAGTTGTTGCTTAAATCAAACTAGATTTGACCAATTAGTAAGATGAATAATATTAAAATAACATACTGATATAAATGTGTTCCTTTGAGCAGGGGACCCACCATGTCAAATCTCATAACTTTAAAGGTTACAACGGTGAAATTAATTTGTGTTAAAATCTTTGAAAGTTTTAACTTGATACTTGTGGCAAGACAGGTGTTGTAAACGGTTTTAGCCAACCATCTGTGTGGTATTACATTTATCTACTTAAGTTTATGGTTATATAAAATGCAGATAGTTGATCTAATTATCCCTATTATTTACTTTAGCACGCGGCCCACGTTTTTATGTGTAGTAGCCTAATGTATTGATTTACTAGTAATCAAATTGCTAATTCCCAACCGCAAACCTCTCTTTTTTATCACTACTGACGCCCAACTCAAAAAGGGGGGCCCTCCACGCATCTTTATCTGCAAAATGGCCAAACAAAGAGATTATCTGTAAGTAAAAATTCCTACCATGGCTCTTTTGGCTAATAGCCTATGACGCCATATCAGATGGGGAAGAGGGGAAGAGGGATCTCCATATAATGTATTTAAGGACAATTGACATGGCGGACAGAATTGGAGTTGGGGCATCAGCGACTTGGGGATGAAGGTTGTCAAGATTAGGGTTCTCCTCATTGATGAGGCCAGCAGTATGCATAGCCTCAACCCACCGCACACCTCTCATTCCCTTAATTGTCAGAGCAATTCTGTGGCATCAATCACTATATCGTATCCTAATCAATTCTAAAGTATTATTTTATGTACCCTATGCTGGCGGAAAATCATTGGTAATAGGGTCCTATATTTATTATAACCAACTGTCAGTAATTTGGTTATATCTAACATTTTGCATTTATTAAAATTACATGAGCCCTAGTTATATGAATTCTGGCCCAAAATAGATAGTGCGATTTTAGTATATCATCCTTGAGGGCTGCTTAGTAACCATGGAAAGCGCTAATGAGATGCTATTAAGTGAAAGCATATCTGTGAGATTTGTCAAAGGAAGTCTGATCTTCATCAGGACAAGCATAACTAGATTATCTGTATAAATAACTTTATCAAGTCTTAAACCTCTGGCAGAAACAATACTACAGGTTGCTCTCTAGTTTAATTATATAAAAACCCTAATTCTGAAAAAACAGCTACTTTTGTGGAGTTTTTAGTAAAACTAATGTCCTCAAATAGTACTTTTTATTTTTGGTGTACTTACCTATACGGTTGAATTATGATACTCTAGCACTGGTTAAAACATTTGGTTCTCACTACAGTTGTAAAATTAGATTAAATTTATCATGACATTTTGACTCAGGTTCAAATTTCATGAATCCCAAGTCAAATCATTTAGAGGAATTTTGTTTGGTTTGTTTTGGGTTCTGGTGTGCCCCACCTAAGCCATTCTTTAGGATCATAAGAGCCATTTAATTGTTTGGTCAAGGCCTAAAAAGGGCAACCTGTAAAGGTTGCACTCATAAATTCTGAATCACACTTTGGATTTTTTTTCTCAAATTTATCTTCGTTGAGTCAGTTTTGCTTTGGCCTAAGAGGCCGTCCTTACCTGGTTGGGGATTCAATCCACTATTCAGTAAAATTACTTAATAATCCTTTTATGTCAATAATAATTAAGCTTGATTTAAGGGTTTCTTGCCACCTCGCTTACCTATCTCTCTTTTGGTCTTGTTTTGAGTATGTTTTCGCGTAGTTGGACCAAACCAACTACTAATCAACTTTGCAATCGACTTTGAGTTGAAATGTTTTGACGTTGTTGGTTAGCGTTAAACCTATTTTCAATAATGTCATTTGTAAACTAAAATTCCATTTTTTACATTAGCCACACCATGTTTTTCTGTATATTATTGTTTTCAAGTATACTTTCTGTCACTTAGCTGGGAACTACCTTTCAGAAGAAGTAGCGTAATTTCCAGACATTGAATGGCATGGCAATGAATACCTGCATAACTGTTTTTCAAGATTGACCAATTATGAGTGGAATTGAAGGCTTATATTGGCCAACTCCTCAATATCATAATGGGTCATGATTGTCAAATCATAAACTTTGGGCAGCAAGTAAGGTCTCTAGAGTATTAAATATGGCCTTAAGACCAGACTTCCAGTCCACTACCCAAATGATTGTCAGTATGGGAATTATGTTTAAGGGTGAACGCCGACTTCTTGCTGACTTTTTAACTCAAATTACGTTAAAGATTCATCAGTATAATTGCCAGTGGCATCTGGGTCAAGTTGCACATGAAACCTTTCTGACGGAAACTGTTATTATGAGCTTTGAAGTGCAGGTGATAAGTAAATGGCCTGCTTTTACCCTTCTGTAATGACCTCTTGAGCCTCCAGAACCCTGACAATATGGTGGCTCACAGTATTGTACCTTCCCCTTTGCGTATCAATAAAAACTGGGTAGTAAGATAGGAACATTGTAGACCCTTCAGCCATGCAGCCATGGAAAAGAATGCCTAGTCAACCCTGTTAATTTACTGAAATAAATAAAAAAGAAATGTGTACAATTTTACTAACTTTTTAGATTACATGGACAGAGTACCTGAGACTGCTAAGTTGGCAGCGCTAATGAACTCCTTAGACTCTGAAAGTCATGAATTAGTTATGCCAAAACTAAAAAAGGCTGGTGTGTCCTACATCTACACTAAGGCTCTTCTTATTAAGAAGTTCAGCGGAGCTGAAAGGATGACCACTAATATCTTTTAGTTTTTTATATTTTTTGAAAAACGATCTATTTCAATTAATTGCTGAACCCTTTTACTTGGAGGCGCAAACACTATCTGAGGTTTATTTTATAAGCTAATTTTTGATGGCCAGATTGCTCTTCGCCACGCCTGTGAGCCCTACATGGGGTTGTATCGCGTTCTGATAACAGTTCTGAATGTGGAAAATGATGCCACCCATATGATGAATTATCTCCATTTTTGTGTCACCACTTTTTCAGTACTTGATCCAGGTCTGTTGGAGATCTGTAATCAATCTGACTGATTTATACCCTTCTAAGTAGTTAACTCAGGTGTATGACCCTTATATATAAAACCTGATTTCAATCAGGTCATTTTTTATCTTTGCAAAAATACGGGCATTATGCCAATAATTGCCTTAAGTCAAGTTCTAAGCTTAGAGTTAATTCGGAGAACCCTGTGAAAGAGGCGACATTAGAAAAGTCAGAGCGAAGTAGAACTAGGATTTTCTACATCCGCCACTCCTAAAATATTTAAGCACAAAAAATTCAGACTCCACCTTCCATCTTTCAGAATAATGACAACGTCGCCTTGCCCTGGTGGTTCAACGAGTAATGGCTGAATATAGGGTTGTTTTGAATCACCATTCCATGAAGAGTTGTGAAGCTAAGTTGGCACCAAAAAACAGTAGTGAAGCTGTATTATCAACATTTAGTATTATAAAAGCTTCCATTTACCTCTGGTGATATTTCCCATTTGAGCTGGAAAAAAATAGTGATGACAATTGAGATTTTCAGAAATCCAGCCCCAGTTATGCATGGAGATTTAAGCTTTAACAAGTCAAGAGGACTGAAAGTCTGAGGGGAAAACCTTCTGCACCTCAATCATGGGCATTTTTTATTCCACATTAAAAGGGGCCAAAAAGGTGAGCGTCCCCCTTTATTACCCAGGGCGATTTGGCCCATGTGGTGGATGAGAGGTGGGTGAAGGTGTAACCTTTTGGTTGCCCCCTTTACCTCATCTAACGATGCAAAAATTGCTCCTGCTTATCAGGGGGTGTGCATAGAGGTGGCGGTGGTAAAAAAATCCACCTAAAAAAGAGACAAGCGTATATCCCCAGCAACAATTTTTTGGTTTTATTGAAGATGTCAGAAAACTAAATCAATTGAGGGGTCCAACTCTGACAAAAAATTCAGGTTCCACCAAAGAGCGAAAAATCTGGATAAATTGAGGGGCCCCACTCCATTGAAATTAAGGTCATAGAATCCCTTCAATACCTAATAAAACCATGCCTACATGGCCTGGCCAAGGGCGCAACCAATTACCCATCAAACAAAGCGTTGCCAACCTGCCAAACAGAGTTTGGTGGGAGGAAAAACTTTTCGCTAAGTATTGAGAAAATGGTAGAAGGTCAGTGGAAAGTCGGTTTTGTAACCAATTAATTACAAAATCTCATTCCACCAAAATGGTTGGAATAATGAACCATCATTCATGCACTCCCATTTATTCCCTAAGACCCTAGGACTTAATACAACTATTTCTCACTGTTATTATTGTCAGTCAATTTTCTATTCTTTGTTGTACAATAAACAAATCTCTTTATTCCAGCCAAATTTTTCATCTGAAAATTTTTGCCTCTTTCTGTCATGCCGCCACCCAGAACCATGTTCTCAAGGTTTCGTAATGACTAGGTCTTAGGGGACATTATTACAACGCTGCTACCTCCACTTACAAATGAGGTTACTAAGGAAGTATCTATTAGGGATTTTCCCACTTGTGGAGCCCTCTGGCATTAGGAAAACCCGCTATTATTGGAGATCATTTCTCCGCTGTGCAAGGTTTTGTGACTTCGCTGCTCACTCCACAACCATTAGTTCCTAAGTGCATCCTGAGCCTTCCATAGCTCCTAAAGACTTATTGGTGGCAGAATATGCTGCCACCCGGTGGCCACAGTCTGGTTATTAATGAGGATGATGGTGACGGTGGTCACTAGGCACTGCTACCTATCTGCTTCTCTTCCAACCCAATTTCAAGTCATTTGTATGGCAATGTCCCTGGCATTCTGGGTTGTTTTCTGACTGCTCATTTATCCCAACTAGCAGGCCAGTCTCAACTTTATCTTCCACTCCCCTGAAATAATGAATGACTACTAATGTCTTTCATTTGCGCTATTCTGTTTGAAGTTGTCAACGCAATGCCTTTTGTTTACCATATAAACTTGAATTTATTGATTATCTTCTGCTGTTCATATGGTCAGTTGGCGCGATTGTGGGTTTCTCCCACATGGTGGTTGGAAACCCTTTACTAGTTATTTCAGCCCAAAAAGCTTCAGCCCTAGTCACATACCTCTCAATATGTTTTATCAATTCTGTCCGTGGAGATTGCCAATCGTGTGTTAGACGCCCATTATGAGCTGAAAGTGCGATCCTGAGTCAACAAAACGGCGTCAGCTACTCTGATGGACATGCAACAGAGCATGGCTTTACTGGATGCCATGGAGGGTGATTCTCACCGATGGGTGCATGGAATCCTATGCTCAGCTAACCAGGCTGGGGTTTTGACCCCACTGAATATGCTGAGGGCGTCAGTGGTGCAGGCGCCAGTAGCACAATCATCTCTATTGTCAGTTTTCTTCTTTGGAGCTGAAATATCTGATCTAGAATCACGTATAGAAGATATCCGCAAACAGGCCCCTGGACGCTTGATCCTTTTGGATGTCATTGCGGAAGTATCTCATGCTTCATTGGACCCTGTGTCTGCTAAAATGCTGCCTGGGACATGAAGGTGGGGTCAGTAAACCATATTTGCATGACGTTAGCTTCCATTGATGCTGTTGAGAATAGAAAATTCTCAATACTAGGTGACTCCATTATTGTGCCAAGCCAAACAGTATGAAGACTGCTGGCCCATTCTTTTTAACAATCCTTGGCGATATTTCCCTAAAAATTCGCAGGGCAACCCACCAACCCAGTAGACCAACAACTTCTCCTTCTGAAGCATGACCACTATTTATAGCCCAGAGGTCCTCTCCTGGGACATGTCCAATGATTGTGGTTCAGTGGCCGCTATATTGACTCCCTCAGGGCTTCTAACCTTTAAATCTTCCAGTCCTTCATTGTTGCTGCTAGTTGCCCAAGTTCCCGCAGGATTTCCATATAGTTCAAGTTTGGGAGTTGGTTGCGCAAACCACTCCAGGTGTTTTAGCCCAGCACCTAACAACTGGGGGATCTTGAGTCCCACCTCTAAAAGCCAAGCTAACTACTGTTAGCTAGAAACTTAGTAAAATTTTGGAAAACAAATATTAGAATTAAAGATCTGAAGACTGGAAGATTGTAAAATTTTTATTAAGAGGGAGATCAAACTATTCATAGGCATTTCTTGCCTGTCCACATCATAGGCATCT
This sequence comes from Massospora cicadina, assembly GCA_022478985.1. Classification (NCBI taxonomy): domain Eukaryota; kingdom Fungi; phylum Entomophthoromycota; class Entomophthoromycetes; order Entomophthorales; family Entomophthoraceae; genus Massospora; species Massospora cicadina. The sequence continues at coordinate 92,793 of JAKSZP010007964.1, read as the reverse complement.
ATGGCCAGCATCATCAGTACTCACTGGTGATTTACCCTGCTTATTATTCGCACCATTCTCACTGACAATACTTATCATCCTCAAATGTTCATGATTAAGTTGATCCTTGATTTGTCATTGTTATAAATTTGGATGGTATCATTAGGATCCGTCATGGTGTTCATACAGGTCAAACCCACTGAGCAACAGATAGATGATGTGTGGATCGTCAGTCCATTGGACACATTTGAAAATATACTTAAAAATAGGAGCAATTGCACTAATCGTTTTTTATTTATTTTCTTAAATACGGCAACCTTCCGCTGTCCTGTTTTCTCTCTACTATTAACAACCTACCTCTCTCAACTGCCCATCTCAATTATATACAGCGGCTCAGATGATACTGCTCTCATGGGTTGGGCTATTCTATTCCACCAATTCTCCTCGAATTTAGATTGTTATTCTCTAATCCTCTATTGCCCTAATTATAAACGATTTACTTCATATTCATTGAATGTTGATTTTGCCTTATTGCCTTATTGCCTTATATAGAGGCAATCCAATATAAACCTGTTATATCCTAATATCGCCTCATCTTGAGGCACTCAAATAATCGTAACTGATATCAAATTAAGCACATTCTTCCCTAGATTTCCCACGCTTATTGTCCATTCATATCTGAATTGCAACATTAACCCTCCTTGACTAGACAATAAGCTCCTATTGTAAGGTCGGAGGAACTTTGCATGCACTTGGTTAATGATCTGAACACTTGCAGGATCCTTGATGGTATACACGTCAACTCCAGTTTTCTCTATAACTTCAAACAGACCAATCCAATTACTGGCCAGCTTGTGTTTCCACCCAAATCCATGTTGGTCATGAAAGAGAACCATATCACCTTCCTTGAACAGTGCCAGCCCTCTATGACATACCTGATCAGCACCCTGATTCCTGATCTTCTTGGCTTAGCTGAAGGAATATGCTTCAGTTTGCAGTTTAATCAGAATGTTTGTGAGGATAGTTAAATAGCAGTGGTGTTCCATTCCGCCGGTGTCTTCTACACACAAATAAAGTAACGCAGAAAGAGCCAGGTGTTGGCCATATAATAGTTGGAAGGGACTCTTTCCTGTGGTGTAATGGTAACTAGTGTTATAGGAGAACACGGCAGAGGAAAGGAGAGAGCTCCAATTGGAAGGTTGATCTGTTACTAATTCTTGTAGTATGTTCACCAGAGTTTCATTCACCCATTCAACCATTCCATTGGATTCAGGGTGGTATGAGGTCATCAGAACCCCACAGATTTCCATAAACTAGTTCAGTTTGGGTAGGATGTGCAAGGTGAAGTTGGTTCCATTGTCAGTGAAAATAAACTGAGGGCAGCCATGTCGCTGAATTATGCATTGCATCATGAACCTGGCCACAGTAACAGCCCCCAAGTCTTGTATCACCCTCGCTTTGACCCACCGGGTCAACTGGTCAATAGCCACAAGAATGTACTTACTTTAGTTGGCTCCTGTTGGCAAGGGGCAATGACATCAAGGGAAACCGTGTGCCAAACAAAATGTGGTTTCACTAATTGGTATGAAGTCATACGGCGAAATGGCTTCTCCACTTGGCACTGATGGCAACAGGAAATAGTTTCAAGCACATCAATGCACATACTTTCCCAATAGTATTGGGGCGTAACAACTCCTTAGTCTTACACACTCCACCATGCCCGACTGCCTTGTCATACTCATAATGATTCCCAGTTGTGCTGAGGGGCACAGAAAATTTACTATAGAATCGCCAATCCTCTTGTACAGTTCCTCATTCTGTTAGAAGGTATTTTTTCACATCTCATTTAACACTTTGGTCACTTGGGGTTTGTTTGTCATCATATTTTCCGCTTAACTTATTATCATACATCACATTGCTGAGGTCCGCTGTCACTGCAATAATCAATAATGAGATAAATAGTCAGCGTTCTGATGCTTTACTCCTGGCCAATGGAGAATATCGAAATTATAAGCCTGCAACTTAAGAGCCTATTGAGCCAAACAGCCTCAGGGTCTTTGAGGCTCTGCAACCAGCGTAATGACGTGTGATCTGTTATGACTTTAAACTTTGCCCCAGCAGATAGACTCTAAATTGCTTATATGCGTAGATCACTGTTTAGCACTCCCGCTCGGTCACCATATAATTATGCTCATGACAGTTCAAACTTTGACTGCAGTATGATACTGGATGTTCCTCTCTCTTGTCATCTTTCTGAGAAAGTAAAGCCCCAATAGCGGAGTGGGATGCATCCATCTGAACAATAAACTCCTGATCAAAGGTTGGATATCATGGCACTGGCGCGCTGATCACTGCCATACAAATTGTATCAAAAGTGGATTGATTAAGTTCCGTCCATTCAAGCACAGCGTCCTTTTTTACAAATTTTAATAGCGGCCCCCAAAACAGCTAAAATAAGGGATAAAGCGCTAATAGTAACTGACCATTCCCAAAAATGCCTGTATGTTGCATTTACTATTGGGTGTAGTCATTTTGTGGATGGCCTCCACTTTGGCCAACTGTGGTTTCAGCCCTTTAGAGTTTACCACAAACCGCAGGTAATGCAGCTGATCTTTGAAGAAGTTACATTATCAAGGTTTAATTTTAATGTTTTCCTCATCCAGCCAGCAGAATACTGCTTCTAGGTGGTCAAGGTGCTTTAAAAAGGTTTGAGAGAAAACGTTAATATCATAAAGGTATACTAGGACGCATGACAGTTTCAGGTCACCAAAAATAGTATCCATGGATCGCTGAATTTAGACAGGGTGTTGCACAGTCCTTGAGGCATCCACGTCAGTTGAAAAAGGCCTTTGGAGGTGATTATAGCATATTTTTCCTGTTCCACCGTGGGTAACTCAATTTGCCAGTAACCTGATATCAAGTCCATCGCAGAAAAATAATGGGCTCCCCTAATTGATCCAAAGCATTTTTCGATTTTTGGAAAAGGGTAAAATCCTTTTTTGTAATAATGTTGAGCTTCTGATGGTCTATTACTGCACGGTTGGTGCTGTTTTCTTTTTTACAATTAGAACAGGCGAAGCCCATGGGCTTTTGGATGGTTCAAGCATCCCTTGCTCTAGAAACTTGTCAATTTCATCAATGCAACATCTTCCGCTGCCCTTGATCAGTGGATTGGCCAAGACCTTATAAGGGGATGGTCTCCTGTGTCTACTCAATGTACCACCCCCAATTACACCCTTAAGTCATGATCATCAACAGCAAAAATCTAATTATACTTCTGAAATAAGGTTTTTGCTTGGTCTTTTTGTTCTTCTGATAGTCCTATTAAATTACTCTGCGGTACCACTGTCAGTATGTTGGGAGTTGTCTCAACTGGTAGATCAAATTTGTCCAATGACCCAAAATCAAGATCATGAAGGACCTCGTCTATTGGAATCAGATGTAAATATGCTACAATTTGGTGTCAGCAGATTTGCATTAATTTTCTCTGGAGGTTTGCTAGCAAAACATTAATCTCTCCATGCCCCAGAAGTATAAACCCTGGAGCCACATGCAGCTCAGACCATGTTTTATGATAGAGCCCAATGACTTCCACATATAACTCACTAGGCACTTCCACCTCTAACCTAGTGTTCACTGGGACTTGATGGCCAGAAGGTATAGATATTGGCCCTGTCGCTCAAAAAGGTATCCCTTGATATTCGTATATCTGCTAGGGAAGGGGCCAAGTCTTACGCTTTAGTTGGTGGTAGCAAACTGGCATCACTCCGTCACTATAGGCAAGGTTGATATGGCTTATATGCACCGAATCCTTTGGTACTCTGCTGGTGGTAAAGTACATTGGGATCCGCTGACCCAGAATGGCGAGGGTCTCCTCTGTAATATTAATGACAGCCCCAAAACGGCGCAGGAAAGTGGTCCTGATTAACAGGTCGTAGCTTTCATTTGGCAGCACAATTGCCAGGCTACAATGACAATGGACCCAAAGCGCAGAGGTAACGCACTGTAAGCCCCCATAGAGATGGTGCTTACTGCTCCAGAAGTTCCATACACCATTTGATGGTCCATATTAAATTTCAGCGTCAACTTTGCCATCAAATTAATAAAACTATGTTGATTGAGGCGAAAGCATCTATTATAGCACGAACCCTATTTTTTGCTTCAAAAATATCACAGTATGTATACTCAGAAGAAGAAGAATATTGACTGTTTAATACGTTAACATTTATGGGCTCTCTTTTTTCAAGAAAACTCATTAACCCCTCACCGACTTGGGGGTATTCTTTGACAATGGCATCTACTGGAAGGGCGACGTTTACTCCTTTCAGAGTTGGTACATCCACGGCAGAATTGAGTTTGTCTGAGGAAGCTTGATCAAGCATTTGACAGGCATATGGCTTTGTTTTTTGGGGGACTCTTCTTCTGTTGCCACCTTGGCTTGAGCTCATGTTACTACATGACTCCTCCAACTGGCTGCTGATATAAAAGTCCATCATCATACTGAGAGACTTCCGCAAGGTATGCTACAATTGATTTAGGGACGTTTTTAGTTAGTATTGCGGAGATAGAGGGTCCCATATCTACTCCGCTCCATCTTTTCCCTTATAGTATTAACCTTGGTGTACATGGTTCACACGGCGGTTATGGCAGAATTTTGCCAAATGACCAGGGCAACTGCATTTGTAGGATGTAGCCCCATAAAGCCACGTCCTCAATAATCATAAGAGGGTCCAGACCAGAAAGTTTGGGGTCATTCAGCATAACCAGCCCCAGGTCAGTAAGATGATTGTTGACAGTCGGCATAGCTAGGTACTGGTTGATATCTGGTTGCTGATGGTTTTCATGGCTAGCCCAGTGTAGCTGATTGAACTATTAAGTATAATTTGGCCGAAGATGAGGCGCAGAGTTGTAGAAAGGCTGAGGATTACTAACCAGAGCTGGAGTTGGACAAGAGTATTCTCCTGAATAAGAGGGCGCAGTAGCAGCAGTAGACTTCTGTTCCATATTTGGTGGCGGAAAGTTAAGGGATACGTGACGCAAAAACTATACAATCTTGAGCAGAGGTACGTCATCATCCAGAAGCGGCGAAATGACATTATGAAGCTCACGCTAGGGCTTCACCGCAGAGGTCATGATAATGCACTTGCCAGCTTCCGCTAATTACCCTGCCCCAATCAGCATGTGGGCTTCTGTTGTGAATTAATCAGCGAACTCCAGGAGAGTCTCGTTTCGACAGAATCCAATTGTTAAGAATTATGCTTTCCTTTGCAATATCCTTGAGGTACCCCCAAACAGGCAGAGTATGGTAACCTTCACGCCCTATAGGTGACAGAGCTACTTGGGAGGTAACAGGTGACCTGATTGGCACTTCCAACATTCAAGGCAGATATTAATAACTTAGACTTCCGTCTATCAGATGCACCTTCAACTGCAAACTCAAACCATTCAAAGAAACCATGAATATTCCCGTTGTGTTCAAATGGAGATAATTTTTTGATATAACATCCTCCTCCCATTCACGGGGTTTTGGCCCATGCTGAGGAATGGGTCAAGATCTGAAAGAAGTTTCTCAATGAGGAGCTAGATCAGCAGAAATTGAGTGTCCACCGCTTCAGGGATAGTGTGACCTTCTGCCATTAGCAGTACCACCATTACTTGAGGGAAGTGTCATTCTGACTCAAATTTTTATCTGGTACTACCATCCTGGGTGTAGTAGCTCGCCCAGCATCATACTCTTCCTTTTATGATGCCCTCTCTTGATGGTCATCCTTGTCCCAGCAAGAAGACCGAGAGATATTGGTCAATCTTCATTCTGCACACTGCAGTCATTTGGTGGTATCATTCAATTGTAGGTGAGTTCTTTGTTTTGCTGTCCCACAATTTGCATTTGGCTAAACGTGCTATCAAGTTTGTGCATGAGAGCATCTCATTTTTGAAGAAGTTCATCTTGGTTTTTGATCACCGCGTCTAAGGTAAATTTGAGTTCCTCATATCCAGCTGGTGCGGTGTTCTATGAAGATTCCCCAGCAACACAGCTTATGTAAGGCATGGCTGGCGACTGGAGTTCAGGAGTGTTAGGTAATTGATCAATGGTCCCCCTGTAGTGAGCACCACGGTTATAAATTTGGATGGTGACATTAGGATCTGTTATGTTGTTTGTACAGGTCAAACCCACTGAGTAACAGACAGATGATGTGAGGGATTGTTAGTCCTTTGGACAAACTTGAAAATATAGTTAAAAATAGGAGCAATTGCCCCAATCAATTCCTTATTTATTTTTAGTGGTTACAGCGACCTTCCACTGTTACGTTCTCTCTCTACTATTAACAACCTACCTCTCTATTTCACCTTTCTCGCTTATATTTAGTGGCTTCAGATGATACTACTCTCATGGCTTGGGCTATTCTATTCCGCCAATCCTCCTTTAATTTGGCTTGTTATTCTCTAATCCTCTATCGCCCTAATTATAAGCGATTTACTTTATATTCATTAAATGTTGACATCGCCTTATTGCCTTATCACCTTATATAGAGGCGATCCAATAAAAACCCATTATATCCCAATATTGCCTCATCTTGAGGCACTCAAATAATTGTAACTGATATCATCTTTGTCAGATTCTGCACTAGCTGTCCCACAATTAGCATCCAGTCACAACGGAATCTTGACAGTCATAATCTGAATTTATTAAATATATTGACATCCTTGGCATAAGTCACTAATGTCAAATTAAGCCAAAATACTGTCAGGGATTTTTCCCAATACTCTCATAAAGTCAAAATATTATTTGACTTTATTTGATTATTAAATGGTTCAGCACCCTTGGCATTAGTTGATGACACCCCAAGATTTTCTTCCAGAAATCCCACAATCATTTTTACATGAAGTTGGTGCCAGGGTAAAAGCCTAGAAAACTAAATTCAATTAGTATTAATTAGTTCAACATCCTTGGCATAAGTTTCTGGTGTCCAATTGACTTAAAAAAGCTATTGGAATCATTTCTTAATATTTTTTACATCAAATTTAAGCAATATATTGTCTTGATTGATAATATTAATTATCTCAACATCCTTGGCCTTGGTTGCCAGTGTTGAGACCCACCAATTTCCTATTGGGGATGATTCCTGATACTTTCTTGATCCGCAGGATCAAGAGAGCTCAACTCAACCAAATGGGGAGCACAAATTGGGCTATTATCATTAAACAAAGACTCAAAATTAGCAAACTAATTGGCAATCATCCTTGATTATTATTATACTAAATTCTTTAATATATGTGGAACATCACCTGGTTAAAAATCTAAAAGATGCTATGCTCCATTGGGCATCAAGTGAGGGGTTCTAATAAATGATTCTCTACCAGTGAAGTTTGAAAGGAGGGTTTAAATCTCAGACAGTGTGACCATTGTCATTCACTCGGAGCCTTAGTATAAGCCAAGTCCTTGGGGTTTACTATTTGGTGCCTGAAGTCAATGTGGTGTACCAATGCCCTTTGTTGCACTTGGCCTCACCCTGGCACAGATGGAGGAGGCAGCTCTTGTGATGGAACAGATGACCCTCAATCCTCTGATCCCCCTGTTATCAGAGTCTCAGTGTAAAGAATTTATGAAAAAGCTCCCAAGGGAGGGTGCCAAACCCTGTTTGAAATAGTTTCTACAACAGTTTCTATAATTATTATTAGAAATTTGTGAGAAATTTATGATGCTCAGGCACCAAAAAGGCTACGAAATTATTAGTTTTATGGCTCAAGCGAAGGTTGAAATAATACAACGAAGTTATTAGTTTCGTTACAAAGACAAATTGCAATTGGAATGATGAACTTTGTTCAGTTAGAACCAATATATAGCTACGCAAGACAAAATAAATGATATCTAATTTAAATTTATTGCAGGGAAGGCTGACCATGGGACGGACACTTCCGAATATGACTCAGACGAGACAAAACTTAGTACCAGGGGAGGCACCCCAGAGAAGCGATGCTATCTCTTGTTGCCAGCGGGAACGCCACTTATGGGAAGGGGGAGGAGCGTGTGTAGGGGACGTAGCCACTATTGAGCACGTGTGGAGGAAGGGGTCTGATTTGATAAACCAGACTGGGAACCAGGAGGAGACTAGCTGTCAGCGACGCGGTGGGAGCTATCCAAACATCCATGCTTGAAAGTGATCCACCAAATGAGACCGGAATCTGTGGACAGCTTCAGGGAGGGTGGGGATGGATCCAGCGATGGCATCCAAGACAATCGTGTGGATAGTCCACATGGCGATTGCAACTACCAGAGTATGGAGGGAGGGTGGGAAGGGGGAGGCCATTGATGAAGCAAACATATCTCTTGACAGAATGAAGGGATGTGGTTGATCCTGGCCTAGCAGACGTTAGACTTCGCGCCATATTACTTTAGAGGTGGGGCACTTGTCCAGGTGGTGAAACAGCGTTCCATACTGGCCACACACGACACAGGATGAGTGTAAAGCATTAGAGCGCTAAGCTGTACGATACACCCGCCTCAGGCAGCGCCACACATGGGAGCGGACTTGAGGCTGCAACAGAGGATGGTGTGCGTATTTCCAGATAGTCTTTTGGGTCTCAGTGGAATAAGGGATGTCCATCATGTCCAGGTAGTCCACCCTGGATAGGACTTGGGGTCGAATGGGGATCACGCCATCATGGATGGGTAGCCCCTGTACCTCTTGTATGAACTGAGTAGAGGGGCGGCCTCTTTGGGTTGTATGTCCACTAATACGAATTCTCCACTCTGCGCTTCGCATGGAGAGTAGGATTCGTTTGTAGTGGGTTTTGTCCCGTGAGGACCTGTGGCCGATGTGTGTGATGCGAGGTATTTCATCAGGGAGTGGGGGTTTGATGGATTGTTGAGGCCCAAGGCTCGGGAGAAGTTGGAGCGGGCTGCGCGGGACCAGTGTTGAGATGGGAGTGTAGGAGCAGTGACGGCCGCGATCCAGGTGCACAGGATCTTGGCGGCATGGGCTTTGAAGTCAAGTAGGCCCATGCCACCATGATGATGAGGGCCAAACATGACCTCTAGCCGTACTGGTGGAGGGCGGCCTGACCAAAGCCAACCTTGTAGCAAAGCATACGGGGATTTGAAGAAGCTTGGGGAGAAGGGGATGGCGTGGGCTGCGAACAAGACTTTGGATAGGAGCATAGAGTTGGCAAGAACAACCCTGCCAGTGAGGGTAGTAGGGTGGGCTCTGAGAGAGGCGATTCGCTTCGTCACGTTGTCCAGTATATGGCACTCCATTACTGCTGACGCGTATCCACCTGCCTCCATCCACACGCCCAGATGGCGTACCAGTCCTATGGTAGGTCGTGGCACAAAGGGAGCACCAGTGGAGCGGTGTGTGTTGAGTTAGTAAGGCGTGGACGTGGGCGAGCAGATGGGCCGGGTTGGGAACTACTTGCTGGGGCCCAGCAGTTCTGAAACTGACCAAAGAGGATGATTTTGGTTTTGGAGGCGTTCAGTGCCGCGTTGCTTACCCGGGAATATTCCTGGATGAGGGCTTCAAGCGCGCGTGCATCTTTGTTATTAGACACCCCCACCACGCAATCATCTGCAAATGCCATCATCTTGACTGGGGTTTGGCCTGGCACATGGACCCCAGTGAGTTGGGCATTCACATTTCGCAGTAGTGGGTCAAGGCTGAAGTTATATAAGAGTGGGCTCAGGGGGTCCCCTTGTAGCAGGCCCCTTTGAGGACGGACTACTTCCGTTAGGAAACCTGGGCCGCGCACTGCCATTGTTGCAGATTCCGTGAGCAGCATCACCCAGTTAATGAAGTGGGGAGGTAGGCGGAATTGTTGGAGGCAGGCCCTAAGGTATTCCCAGTTTACTCTATCATAGGCCTTTTGTTGGTCCAAGAATACAAGTGCCCCAGAGGCTGTGGACTGACACACATTAGCCACAGAGTGCACGTTATCCCAAATCGACCTTCTGGGGATGAAACCAAATTGTTCTGGGGAGATGGTGGCAGATGCTACAGTCCCTAAACGGTTAGCCATGATTTTGGTTAAAATTTTGGTGTCTGTGTTTGTTAGAGAAATGGGGCGCCAGTTGGCTAAGTCTAGCCTATCCCCTTTCTTGAAGAGTGTGACCGTAAAGGCCTCATGTCCTCCTGGTAGGAGGCGCGTTTCCAACAGGCTTTGGTTGAGTGAGGCTAGCAGCAATGGGGATATATATTTAAAATATTTTTTGTAGAACTCATATGGAGTGCCATCTGGGCCTGGGCATTTTCAGTTTGGTGCACCACAAATGGCTGTCCATAATAAGTTTGGAGTAATTATATTTAGTTATCTCTGGATATCAGAAAATGGTGCAAATATTAGCTCGGTCAAGAAATTCTGCCATTTTGTCCAGCTGAATTGGTTCAGCTCGGTATAACTTGGAGTAATATCTTTGCGTTTCGATTGCCACTTCAGCCAGTGTGTCCACAATAGAATTATCCGATCTTCACACCTGTGTGCAGGCCACGCTCTGGCATGGTGCAAAATTTTTTGAAGAAGTATGCGGTGCATTTGTCGCCTTTAGCAATGCGTGTGGCCCTGTATTGGACACAAACCCAGTGTTTGTGTTTCCTTTCAAGTGCATTGAGGTGGGTGGCTGCCTCCGCCCACTTCTGGCCCCATGCAGGGCTATATCCTGAGGCTGGAATGTTGGACTCCAAGTGGGCCAATTCCACCAGTGCACATGATATAACCGCCGATGTGACTCGTGAGCATCTGGATGAGAGATGGCGATAGTGGCGGATGGTTTCTTCTTTGAAATTTGCCCATGTGGAAATGGGGTCCGCGCAAAACGGTGCAACAAACAATTTTGCCAAAGTTGCCTCTACCCACGTGTAAAATCCTGGTGACGCGAGCTCTGGGGGGCAGATTTTGCACCAATGTGGGGCCTTTACAACTGTGACGGGTAAGTGGTATGTTATTGAGACCAGTCGGTGGGCGAAGAATTCCATTTTCATTGTTTTGAAGTGGGAGATGTGGGGTTGGAATTTCGCCGGTGCTATAATAAGGTCAATGCGGGTCATGGACCTTAATTGGCCGTTGTGGACGTGGGGACGCGTCATGTTTTCTAGCAGTGGGGCATGTTGCGGCAGCGCATCCATTAACCCAAGGGTGGCTTTTAGAACGCGTAGTTCTATGTGACCCTGTGGGCCGTGGGGTGAGTATGGCCACCGGTCCATTGGTGAGGTTAGCCAACAGTTCATGTCTCCAATTAGGAAAGAATCGGGGGGTAGCGGGAGGGATTTGACTGATGAGAAAAATTCCTGACGCTCATGTGCACCATTTGGGGCGTAATGTTGATGATTGTGTGTGCAACATCGGCCCATGAGAAGGTGACAGCGAGCACTCAGCTATTTAGGAATGTTTCTGAAGATGTAAATTTGAAAAAATTGTTTTTCCAAATTAGCACCCCACAGTGCTTTGACCAAAAGGATAGGGATGGTAGGAGCATTGTTTTCCAAGCTTCCTCGGAACCTCATGGACAGTGGGACTCCTGGATGGCCAGGATATCCACGGGTAAACTGTTTTGTAAAAAACTCAGTTTCCTAGCCTGGGACAGGGAGGCCTTGAGTCTGGCAATATTCAGCATCCCTAGAGTGAAGGTTTCCCCCATCGCAAATTAGGTGCAAGGGGTGGGTACCCAGGCCCACCAGCCTCTTCCAGGTCCCCAAGGGCTTTCACAGCAGCGTGGGTATTAGCAGCAACGCTATCAGGGTTTTTGTTAATTTTGCAGAAAGAGTTGCATTGGCTTTGGCCTTCACTTTTTGTTTGCCGACGTTGGACAAATTTTTTGTGGTGCAGATAAGTTCAGTGCACCGTCGAGTGGGGCAAAAAAAAAATTTTCAGTTGGGATAGGTCCCAAGTCAGTTTCAACCGGGGCTTGGGTGCAGCGAGTGGGTGAGATCAAATCTTCCATCAGATCCTCGGATTGAGTGGCCCGTTTGGCATGGGCCTCCCAATATGATTGGGTGATGGATTCCCGAGTTGCTTCCACCATGAAGGTCTCCATGTCCTCCTGGCGTTGTGAGTGTGGGATGGTGGTGGTGGCCTTGGCCGCTTCCTTGGCCGCGGTCCTATGGGCCTGCTTAGCCTTCTTCTGCTCCTGCAAGGAGATGGGCTTTACCAATAGGTAGCAGCCTTGTGCTCCCCACAGGAAAGCCTCCTTGGTGCTTGCAGTTGGTTTGTAGTGCACCTCTCCACTGACCATGGCCGCTGAGGGGTGCTCTTGGAATGTGACACCCTCTTTGATGGGGCATGCATGCACCTTATGGCCAAATGTGTTACAGTGGGTGCAAATGGGGGGCGCGCTGTCCACGGTTACCTGGAATGGGTGGGTGGTGTGCCCTGCGATGTTAATAAAGGTGGAGTGCAGGATCTGGGTTAGGTCCTTTGCAATCTCCTCAGTTGGGGTCAGAACTGCGATGGCTTTGCTGGTGCACAGGTGTGACATCAGCATGAGATGTTGCATTTCGAAAGATTGTATTTCGCCATATATGGTGAGACCATCTTTCAGGTGTTGCTCCAAAATGTCACATTTTACCGTAGTAGGCAAAAAGTCAAACGTGAGGAAAATTTGGTTTGATTTTGTCCATCTGGTGCATTTAGTTTTGATGACCTGTTGCCCTTCGGGGAGGTCGACCACTATGCGCACCACTGCAGCCTCATCTGCTGCTATTTTGCTTTCAAAACCTAGGTCCAGCCAACTGTGCAACATGGAGTGAGGTGCAACGTACACCACGGTCAGGAAAATTTTGTGTACATCTTCACAAAATTTTTCCCATAGGGCCATTTTTTGGATGTCCAGATACACTCGGACTCCGAATTCCACCGACAAAAGTGGCTGGGAATGTGGTGTGTTGATGTACTGGTTGCATCGTGCTTGCCATGCGAGTATCTCCGGGGAAATTGTGACCGCCAGTTTTTTTAGATTTTTTACTATTCTGCCGGATTCTTCAGAGCGTTTTTGAATGTTAGAGGCCGCGGGCCTTCCGCCTGCTCCTCTTGCCTTGCTTGCCCAACTGCTCCCAGACATGGGCGCAGAATAATCCCCTCTATGAGATTATCAAACTAGATTTAGTCTTGAATTGAATGGGTTGCAAAAGTGTTTGCAACAAGAAAGAATTTTTTTTTAATAAATGATATCTAAATTAGCCTAAGATTAGGGATATAGAGGAGTATTTTGGCAGTTCTTCATGAGGATCTTCATGCTTCAACCGAGTTAAAATCTTTCCTTTTAGAGGACTGTTATTGCTGCTTATTATATTATACTTATGATGGCAAGATCTGATAAAGTTTTTATAGATGGGATTAGCCTTCTTAGTGAGGGCTTAGCCCCATCTGCCAAATGAGGCCAATAACTCTAAAGGGCCGATCATCAGTCTAATAAAGAATCAGATATATCTGACGGGTTTTTAAGTTCTTATTAGACTGAGACAAAATTCAATCTTGATGAAATATGGTCATCACACCTGAATCTCCAACAATGAGCCCCTCAAGATCTTGCCTAGAGGGCACGTACTTATGAAGGAATCTACTTTGTTTTCTATTGATAACAGTCCCAGTACCACAGCTGAAATGGAATATTTAATACCCAATAAATAATATAGTAAGGACCAGACCATAAGGTATCAAGTTTGTAAATCCGTCCTCCTGGTTTATGATGATTAAATGATACAAGATCTCCAATTTGATATTCATGTAAGGTAGGTCGATTAGTATTGGTTCTAGTTCCTTCTTTTGAGGTTGTAGCAGCAGGAGAACTCGAAGCTAAGGCTTATACTCTAATGATTTCATCAATTAGCCTCTTCATAGCTAATTCATTAGTTTGTAGGATTGCAGCATCAATTATAGGTTGTAAACTTGAGGTTAAAATAGGATCTTGACTGTAAAGAGCCTTGAAAGGAGACATTCCAATTATATGGTGATAGCTAACCTTATAAACTAACATCGCACTAGTTAAGAAGAGGTTCCATCTACTAAGATCAGTGGAGGCCATCTTTTAAAATATGGCTACAAAGGTACCATTAGCTCGTTCAACTGCACCATTATTGGAAGGATTGTAAGGAGCTGTAAATGACTGATAGGTACCCATTAATTTAGTAAGCTCATATACTACTTGGAAACGAAGATGGTCCCATTTATTAGATAACATTACTTTCAGGCTACCATGCCAGGTGAAAAATTGCTTAAAAAGGCTGGATGCAGTATACTTAGCGGTGACAGTGGAAACAGAGACAGCTTCAATCCATTTGGTAAAATGGTTATTAGATGATATAATATAACAATTTCCTTAAGTAGCAGTAGGGAGAGGGCCTATAAAATCGATACTTGGTGGAAAAAGGTTCTGAGGGTCCCACAATTTTGTGTTTAAATAATAGATTTCCACTGCATTGTTGTTGTCAAGTGAGACAAGTCTCCAACACATTGTGCACAGTTTCCAGCAAATTATCCTAATAACAATGATTTTTCAACCATAATAAAGTCTTAGCAACAGCTCCATGCTCACAGCTTGATGAGCCTCCATAATAGTATCAGTCCTAGCGGAAGGAAGAATAAAAGAGTAGCCATTTAGATCCAAACTTATTATAAAAAGAACCGTCCTTAAATTGAGTATGATCAGTTAAGGATTGTAGCTTCACTATAACGTCCTTATATTCATGATACCACAGTTCAGGTCTGCCAATCAGATCCTATATGCGATCCTCTTCAGCAGTGAATAAAGTTAGAATAGGTAAATGAGAAAATCCATCAGCATTTTGGAGTATAGCTCCAGTGCAATGTTGAATTGAAAAGTCACAATTTGGAAACTTTCAGCCCATCTAGCTAAAAGTCCGTCAGGATCTTTTATTTGTTATAATTATTTTATGGAAGCGTGATATGTGATGATAGTAAAATATTTGCCATAGAGATACGGGTGAAAATGCTTAATGGTTGATAGTGTAATGGATGGAAAATCGCAGTTATGACCGCCATATATTAAAAAATATTTTTGTGCCACCAGCAAGCAACCAAAGCAGTTTAACCAAGTAGGGAGTGGTTTGGGACACTGACAGCGCTAAACATTGCCTACTACTGATTGGTCATGTAAGGTCCTCTGGGGGTTGGTCCAACCCAACCCACTCAAAAGCTCATCTAAATTAGATGACTGAAAAATTTCCAACATGTAAGCGAGGTATGCGAATTTAAAACAACCTTTATTTTTTCTGGACATAAAAAGGGACCCACACTAGCACAAGATCATCTGGGAAGCCACCAACATTTCTCCACAGGTAGGGAATACTAGGTGTAGTATTTCAAAGTGAACTTCAGAATTGGCACACCTAGTAAAGGCTGCCCTTCAGGGGCCCCACCCAAGTCATTGATTAGTCTCACACAAGCCTAATCCACAACTTGGGTGAGGCACAACCCAGCAGACAAAATTACGGAGCTAAAAGTATTTTTAAAGCGACATAACTCGGATTAAGAAATTCAAATCTGAGTCAAAATGCAATGATCAAGATGAACTCAATCATTACATTACCCCCACTAAAGGAGGGCCCCTCCACAAAGTGTGGCCCCACAGCAGAAGGCCACCATGATGAGGGGGTCTGTGGCGAGTTGTCTTGAGCCCCAGGAAAATTACCCCAGATAAACTCTGTGCCCCTTGAGGGAAAGATAAATGGTGAGAGTGAATCAGGACTGGGCTACAAGGATCAGCCAACCCAGCCCGAGGACACATGCCCAGCACTTGGATGTGTTGCGCCCCCTCACAGGCTCCTGTTGGCGATGGTCTTCCCATCCCAACTAGGAAAGCGCTTTCTCCAACATAAGCGCAAGAGGGGTGTGCAGTACAGCGCGGTTGGATATCCATCCCCTTTCTGGGTGACCATCCGTTGGTGAGAAAACCCTGCTGGGAAAGGTCCCCTTGGTGCCAACTGAATCCCTGGTGAGCGGGAGGCCCCACCAGGATTTTCAACCAATGGTCACTTCAGGTCCAGGGTTGGTCATCAGTCACCAGAACCCACCAGTGTTGGTTCCTTGACAAGTAGGACCAAGTGACCACTGGGTCAGCCAAACTGAGATCAACAGCGTGCAATGCACATTTGGCTTCAGAATAATGTAACAGATGGAAAAACCCTAGTTCCATCCACCATATATTAAAAATAATTCTTTGGTGCCACCACCAAGCAACAAAGCAGCCTAACTGAGTAGGTAGAGGTTTGGGGTACTTACAGCGCTAAACATTGCCTACTACTAGTTGGTTATGCAATGTCTTAGTGGGGTTGGAGTGACCAACCCACTTGAAAAGCTCCTCAAAACTGGATGCCCAAAAAAAGACCCAACAGGTAAGCGAGGTATGCCAACCCTGAAGCAGCCTTTATTTTTTCTGGACATAAAAAGGGACCTGCTGACCAGAGCTCATCTGGGGAACCACCAACAATGCCTCTAGGAAGGGAATGCTTTAAGCAATATTTAAAGTGAACTTCAGAATGGGCAGGCGCGTCTTATAAAGGCAGCCCTTTGGGGCCTCATCCAAATCATTGATTAGGCTTACACAAGTCTAATCTACAACTTGGGTCAGGCTAAATAAGCTACCAAAACGACCAACCAAAAGTATTAAAAGTGATCTGACTCAGATTCAGAAAATTTTGTTCCAAGTTGAAATGCAACAGTACACAAACTCTATTGTTACAGATAGGACTGTGGGGCATTCCCTCTCAGTAACGCTATAGTTGAGTTTCGCTTTGGAAAGGGTTTTACTATATTAATCAATGGGATGATCTACCAAGTTGGAATCAAGTTGAACCAGAATAGTCTCAATAGCTACATAACTGGCATCAGTAAATAAGATCAAAGGTTTTGAAAAATCAGTATGAGCTAAAATTGGGGACTGATAAAGCTTGACATAAAATATCAAAAGCTTGCCGTTGCGATTCTTCCCATAAGAAAGGAACTTCTTTATGCAGTAAATAAACTAAAGGCTCCGCAATTTCAGCAAAATGTGGGATGATTTTTGGTAATAACTAACCATCCCTAAAAAACACTTGAATATTTTGATAGCTTTCAGTAACAGGCATGATTGTAATAGCTTGTATCTTATTAGATAAGGGTAAAATCCCATCATGATTAACTGTATGGCCTAAGAATTCCATTTCAGTTTTAAAGAAAAGCACGCTTAGATGGTTTTAGCTTAATCAAAGCGCGGCACATTCAGCCAAACACTTCTTTTTAATGAGCTAAATGATTGTTAAAAGTACGAGAAGAAACAGTAGCATCATCTAAATAAACTAAAACGCAGGAAAGTTTTAAACCACCAAATAAGCCATTCATGGCTCTTTGAAAAGTAGCAGGGTCATTACTAAGCCCCTGCGGCATAAAGTAGGTTCAAATAACCCCTCACTAGAAATTAAGGCGCATTTTTGACAATCTTTCAGAGCCAAGTTAATTTGCCAGTAGCCACAAGCAAGGTCCATGGCCAAAAAGAACTGTGATCCAGACAATATACTTAATGAATCGTCAATACAAGGTAGAGGATAAAATCTTTTGAGATAACAGCATGAAGCCGATGATAATCCTTAACCACTCTATGGCC
Source organism: Massospora cicadina (assembly GCA_022478985.1). Classification (NCBI taxonomy): domain Eukaryota; kingdom Fungi; phylum Entomophthoromycota; class Entomophthoromycetes; order Entomophthorales; family Entomophthoraceae; genus Massospora; species Massospora cicadina. Next base: position 75,227 of record JAKSZP010007964.1, on the reverse strand, counting down.
TCCATCCTTTTTTTGGATATTAAGTAAAGGGGAAGCCCACGGATTTTGGGAAGGCGTTAATAGCCCTGCATCAAGGTGTTGTTTCACTTCCACTGAGACTTGAGCCTCCTTAACTATATAATTTACAATAGGGCAGGGCTCAAATAGGGGGAGTATCCCCAGTTTCACCTGATGCGGCACTATTCATTAATCCAAAATCTCTGGAGTCCTTTGCGAATATGTCCACATACTCTTCAATTAGAGTCTCAGCTGCTTGTTGTTTTTCGGTGGCATGGGAATCTCCATATTCAACTTTGATTCTATTAATGATAGGTGGGTCCTCCAACCCACAAATCAAGTAAATCCCCAAATCCCAAGATAGATAATATTTCCTTTAAAGGCGTAGCTGCACATAAGCTTTAGTGTTAAGTTGATTAAATCACATAGGTTGAGAGGTGAGATTAGCTAGTTGAATAGTTCAGTCTCATTATAAGTGGGATCAAGGATACTGGGGCAGTTTATGGCCACCAGATGAGCGAGGTTAAGGTCATCTGAGATCTCTAATACTCGATCAGTCAATATGAATACTTGCACTACACTATTAATTATAACTTGAGCTTTTGGAGTAATAGTAAATAAATTGATAGAGTATAAAGGCATTCCTTCTGATGCACAAGCTGATAAAAGTGGAAGAATAGTCTTAGGTCCTAAATATGATATTCAAGATGAGGGATATAATTAGGATATTCAAATAGGAAAATGCGTCGTTTAAGCTTTCCTTTGCTATTTGGGACATCTTTTATAATTAAAGTTACTCAATATTCTAATTAAAGAAAGATAATTTTCCCTAAGACTAATTATTGCATCAAAATCATTATAAAATTTGAATCCCAAAAGCAAGCCATAGCAGTTATTGTCCAAAACTACTGCAGGGGCCAAAAAAACTTACTTTCCAAAGCGCATTGATTGGAAAGAATATGCTCCTATGGATTTAATATATGAAGGACCATTAGTTTCATAGTCTTATGAAAGGTTTAAGTCCGGCGCAAATTGATTTTTTCATAAGCCTGGATGAGATCACATTTATTAGTGATCCCATGTTGATGTTGGCTAAAACTTTTACTTTGTGTACTATAACTTCCACCTGTTTCACATAAATACCAAAGTGCAGGATTGAAAATACCAAGGGACTGAATTGTCAAATTGAAATAGAAGATGAAGCAGAAACGTAAGAAGAAATAGTATCTTTGTTGACTAAATCATCAGGGATATCAAGTTCACCTGGAGTAAATATCACATAACAATCTTTAGTAGCAATAAAAGTTTTTAATTGAGGCACAGGAGGTAGTTCAGCACAGGGAGCCTCTTGCCCTATGCTGACTCCTCTTTTTACGACCCTTCATCTTGTTTCTTCCCATATTGAGTTTCCATATGACCTTTAGACCGCAATAGATGCAAGGATCCTTCTTAGGTTTAGGTTTGGGTCTAAGAGGCACCACGTGGACATAGGAACAAGGATTATAACTGAGGTCAGGTGCACCACAACATTAAGATCATTCAGCGCCACTTTTATGTCAAGAATAGATCTGAAATTACCTTTAGGAGATTTTAAATGTAGTAACAACTGAGTACGAGAAGCAAATGCACTTATCACAGCTGAAATGGCATCATCCACAGTAATACAATCACAAGTAGCGAGAGTATGGGCATCATGATAAAATTGCTTAGCGAAATCTTATTTGGATTCTCATCACTTGACTTGGATGCTCATGAAGGCTTGTTTTGATTAGACAGAATTTATTCACTTCCAAATTTCTTATTAAGGGAAGTTTTCCTTTCAACCCACGTATTGCAAACCTTAAGGTGAGGGACCATGATTTATTGAGTAAATCAGCTTATACAATAAGTAATATGCCGAACTTTCTGTTGATCCATATCCTACATCCATTGCTCACTCATAGACAAATAGAAAAGTTGAATACTATCTTCACCCGGCTCATACTTGTCCTTAAAGGTAGGTTTGAAAGTGATGGGTTCATTTCTTAATACATGTACACCCAATACCAGGACTGGATCATCTTGGAGGGTTTGGACTCAGGGATATGGGCTTAAGTAGGAATTTGGCCAACTTGTTGACATAAATTATTAAGAGCATCCTGTAAATCTTGTACCCATGGAGTAAGGTGGTCATTTTCAGGAGAAATATTTAAGTTAGCAATCACAGCGAGCCTTCTTCTTGCTTATTCTCAAGTACTCCATACTAAGTTGTCAAACGGTCAATTGAGGTGGATAATATGGAAAACTGAGTTTCTTGCGTAGATTGATTAGCCTCCCATAGACAATGATCATTGTCAACACCGTTTAATAAAATTGGTTAGCAAATAACCAGGTTTAGTTGGAAGGCCTTCTAAGTATATAAAACATCCTTAAGCTATGGCTCAGATTAGGCTTTCTAACGCCAGAACTCTTATTACCAATAGAATTAAAGTTTCAGAATCATGAACTGAATGCGCTGGGCTGGGGGGCCCAGGAGTCCCAGGGGCCCTTATGAATCGTTACAACCTACAGGTCCCAGGAGGTCCCTGTTGACCCGCAGGTTTTTTGAAGACCTCTTTCATCAGTGGGTCCCTGTAAGTCTCAGAGAATGTCCTTTGGCTCTTGATTGGGTCATCTTTCTGTTCCCAAATAAAAAGATACCAAAGAGGATGGCGGTACCCCTCATCACTCAGGATGATCTCGCTCACATAGTAGATGAGCGTTGGGTGACAGCCCTTCTGCTTCAGATCCCACCCCCAGTACCCACACTCACCTCAGAAGAACTGTTGCGGGGAATTATTTAAATCTGTGCCAGTATATTGCCAAGTTGAAATTGGTCAGATCTAATTCTAGTGGTAATATGGGTGATGGCTGAAATTTGAATGGCTGTAAAAGCATGAAGAATGAGATATCAGCTGGAACACCTGATGGCTCCAATTCAATCACTAAACCAGTAGAAAAAATATTGGGTGTCATTGACAAGGGTTCAAAGCCCTCTGACAGTAATTCAAGTATTGTAGCCAATGTGCTGCCATTGACCAAACGAACGATTGAATGACTGAGTACAGGCAGGTTGGCCATCCCAAACCCGTTTCCAACCAAATGAACCTGTCCCTATATGGGATGGCCTTGGGGGATTCCCATTGCTCATCGGGACAAATTCTGTCATGCTAACTGTCATAAATGTAGTCAAGCCCCGGTTTGTACATTTGAGGTCAAACTGACAGAGACTCAGCCCGCCGCTGAATTTTGTGATGTCCGTTCCCAAAGAACAAACCCATCCATTTCTGAACAATTCGCTGGTTAGGTCAAATTGTGGTACCCAATCCCATCCTGTCACTACCCAATTTACCAATATTTAATCAGTTGCATGGCACTGAGAAATTTGTTGGTTGATTTTCTTACTTTCCTTTCAAAATAAAATTTACCAAAAAACCAAATTTTTATTTCCCTTTCCAACTGCATCCCAGATGGCATTTCCCTGGTGGCCCATTGGTCTGCACTCTGGATGGGCTTTACCAGTTCTTTTGGTCACTATGGCCCCCTCCATCATCAATTGGGTTCAGCGAGTCTGATATTTTTGGCTCTACAACCCCGTTATCACAAACTTCCAGCAGCAATACATGGGGATCTTATGGCCTTATGTCCATCAATTGCACGAAAGAATCCATCTCCTTGTCACCCCCATTGAGATGGCCTCATATGCTAAGGATCTCGTTGAAACTATCACATTAATTCCACCCCCTGCAGCTAGACTCACCGGGTTGGGAATGGGTTCAGTGTGGTTCATCATCAGAATCCTCCTCACCTTGTTGTTTCACCACCACTTCGTGGTTTCACATTTCCTGGCTCCATATCAAGTTGTTCAGTCGACAATGCCTCTGGCATTCTGGCTTGCTTTTGGGTGCTCATGAATCCCAACTGGCAGGTCGGTCTTGACTTCTTCTGCCGTTTCCATGACAGTCCCAGGATCACAGAGGGAGAACTATCTGGTCCTGGAGGTCCAGGAGGACCACAAGGGCCAGGTCCACCTTCTTGAATAATTATTACAATTTAGATAAATTGCTGAAGTAGTCCGTCTAGTTCAACAAAATGTTTCTGATGTTGGGTCCATAACTGTCCCAGAGGCCTAGTAATCTCATCTTCAAGTGTAGTGATTCTTTGTTGAATATAATTATTAACATCAATAACCTGTTGAGATAATTCTTGGCCGATGTAACTCACAACTCCATTGTCAATTTTCACATGATGGTTATGTAGAGCATTAAATTCCCTCCTATTGTCAAATATGGCTTCACACTTATCCTGACCTAAGTTAGAAGCAGTCTCATAGAAAGAGGATAACTGAGAATTAAATTGCTGAGCCAGGGTCAACTGGCATTGGATTTCAAGAAGATTTAGCACCAAAATCTGGAGTACATGTTGAATGGCGGTATGTACGTACATCCTGAGATACTGCTTTTTTTCTGGACAAACCAACTTCAGTATGTTGTAAAACAGCTCTGTTATATAATTCCATCATGTTAGATAAAACCTTAAATGCTTGTTCTTGGTTAGGATGGGCACCATGCTGAATAGCCCCCCTTAAAAATCCTTTGACCGTTTAGTCCACATCTGAAGATTAAAATTGGTAATTATCCTGGTCAGGACCCTCAATGGCCAAAACCATAGATGCTTGAAAGTGAAGATCACTGATATTAGAAGAAGGCTTCTGCTGCTGTTGGATTGTACCCATCAGGTGATACTCATTAATTCCTCGGAGGAGGGGCTTTCTTTGTTAGACATGTTCATAGTCATGAAATTATATTTTCACCAGGTAGCCTCAGAAACAAACCTGTCAGGGAGCACCAGTATTAAAATTTCGTGAGAAATTACGATGTTCAGGCGGTATAAAAGCTACAAAATTATTAGTTTTGTGGTATAGCGAAGGTTGAAATAAATCAACAAAGTTATTAGTCTCGTTGCAAAGCTAGATTCCAATTGGAATAGTGACCTTTGTTCAGTAAAGACCAAAATAGAGCTACGTGAGACAAAATAAGTGGTATCTTTATTAGCTAAAAATTAGGGATCTTTATAGGTTTAGATTTGATAGTTCTTAGTGAGGATCTTCATTCTTCCACTGGGGTAAGATCTTTTCTATTATAGGACTGATATTGCTGATTATTAATAAGATACTTATAAAACTTTTCTTTCTCGTTGCAAACACTTTTGCAACCCATTCAATTCAAGACTAAATCTTGTCTGATAATCTCATAGAGGGGATTAGTCTGCGCCCATGTCTGGGAGCAGTTGGGCAAGCAAGGCAAGAGGAGCAGGCGGAAGGCCCGCGGCCTCTAACGTTCAAAAACGCTCCAGAGAATCTGGCGGAATAGAAAAAAATCTAAAAAAACCGGCGGTCACAATTTCCCCAGAGATACTCGCATGGAAAGCATGATGCAACCAGTACATCAACACGCCACATTCCCAGCCACTTTCGTCGGTGGAATTTGGAGTCCATGTGTATCTGGACATCCAAAAAATGGCCCTATGGGAAAAATTTTGTGAAGATGTACAAAAAATTTTCCCGACCGCGGTGTACATTGCACCTCACTCCATGTCATGCGGTTGGCTGGACCTAGGTTTCAAAAGCAAAATAGCAGCAGACGAGGCTGCAGCGGTGCGCATAGTGGTCAACCTCCCCAAAGGGCAACAGGTCGTTGAAACTAAATGAACCAGATGGACAAAATCAAACCAAATTTTCCTCACGTTTGACTTTTTACCTACTACAGTAAAACGTGACATTTTGGAGCAACACCTGAAAGATGGTCTTGCCATATATGGCAAAATACAATCTTTCAAAATGCAACATTTCACACTGATGCCACACCTGTGCACTGGCAAAGCCATCGCAGTTCTGACCCCAACTGAGGAGATCGTGAAGGACCTAACCCAGATCCCGCACTCCACCTTTATTGACATCGCAGGGCACACCACCCACCCATTCCAGGTAACTGTGGACAGCGCGCCCCCCATTTGCACCCACTGTGACGCGTTCAGCCATAAGGTGCATGCATGCCCCATCAAAGAGGGCATCACATTCCAAGAGCACCCTCGGCAGCCATGGCCAGCAGAGAGGTGCACTACAAACCAACCGCAAGTACCAAGGAGGCTTTACCGTGGGGAGCACAAGGCTGCTACCTATTGGTAAAGCCCATCTCCCCTCAGGAGCAGAAGAAGGCCAAGCAGGCCTGTAGGGCTGCGGCCAAGGAAGTGGCCAAGGCTACCACCACCATCCCACATTCACAATGCCAGGAGGACATGGAGACCTTCGCGGCGGAAGCAACTCAGGAATCCATCACCCAATCATATTGGGAGGCCCATGCTGATTGGGCCACTCAATCTGAGGATCCGATGGGAGATTCGATCTCACCCAATTGCTGCACCCAAACCCCAGTTGAAACTGACTTGAGACCTATCCCAACTGAAAAATTTTTTTTGCCCCACTCGACGGTGCACCAAACTTATCCGCACCACAAAAAATTTGTCCGACGTCGGGAAAACAAAAAGCGAAGGCCAAAGCCAACGCGACTCTTTCCACAAAAATTAACAAAAACTCCGATAGCGTTGCTGCTAATACCCGCGCTGCTGTGAAAGCCCGTGGGGACCTGGAAGAGGCTGGTGGGCCCAGGGGCCCACCCCTCGCACCTAAGGTGCAATGGGGAAACCTTCACTTTTGGGATGCTGAATATCGCCAGACTCAAGGCCTCCCTGTCCCAGGCTAGGAAACTGAGTTTTTTACAAAACAGTTTACCCGTGGATATCCTGGCCATCCAGGAGTCCCACTGTCCATGAGGTTCTGAGGAAGCTTGGAAAACAATGCTCCTACCATCCTTATCCTTTTGGTCGAAGCACTGTGGGGTTCTAATTCAGAAAAACAATTTTTTCAAATTTACATCTTCAGAAATATTCCTAAATGACTGAGTGCTCGTTGTCACCTTCTCATGGGCCGATGTTGCACACACAATCATCAACATTTACGCCCCAAATGGTGCACATGAGCGTCAGGAATTTTCCTCATTGGTCAAATCCCTCCCACTACCCCCCGATTCTTTCCTAATTGGTGACATGAACTGTTGGCTAACCTCACCAACGGACCGGTGGCCACCCTCACCCCACGCCCCACAGGGTCATGTAGAACTACACGTTCAAAAATTCACCCTTGGGTTAATGGATGCACTGCCATGACATGCCCCACTGCTCAAAAACATGACGCGTCCCCACGTCCACAACGGCCAATTATGGTCCATGTCCCGCATCAACCTTATTCTAGTGCCAGCGAAATTCCAACACATCTCCCACTTCAAAACAATGAAAATGGAATTCTCCGACCACCGACTGGTCTCAATAACATACCACTTACCTGTCACAGTTTCAAAGGCCCCACATTGGTGCAAAATCCACCCCCAGAGCTCGCGTCGCCAGGATTTTCCTCATGGGTGGAAGAGGCAACTTTGGCAAAATCGTTTGTTGCACCGTTTTGCGCGGACCCCATTTCCACATGGGCAAATTTCAAAGAAGAAACCATCCGCCACTATCGCCATCTCTCATCCAGACGCTCACAAGCCACATCGGCGGTTATATCGTGCACGCTGGTGGAATTGGCCCACTTGGAGTCCAACATTCCAGCCTCAGGATATAGCCCTGCATGGGGCCAGAAGTGGGCGGAGGCAGCCACCCATCTCAACGCACTTAAAAGGCAACACAAACATTAGGTGTGTGTCCAATACAGGGCCACACGCATTGCTAAAGGCGACAAGTGCACCGCATACTTCTTCAAAAATTTTGCACCATGCCAGAGCGTGGCCTGCACACAGGTGTGAAGATCAGATAATTCTATTGTGGACACACTGGCTGAAGTGGCAATCGAAATGCAAAGATATTACTCCAAGTTATACCGAGCTGAACCAATTCAGCTGGCCAAAATGGCAGAATTTCTTGACCGAGCTAATATCTGCACCATTTTCTGATATCCAGAAATAATGAATTTAATTACTCTGAACGAATTATGGACTACCATTTGTGGTGCGCCAAACCGAAAATGCCCAGGCCCAGATGGCATTCCATATGAGTTCTACAAAAAATATTTTAAATATATATCCCCATTGCTGCTAGCCTCACTCAACCAAAGCCTGTTGGAAATGCGCCTCCTACCAGGAGGACATGAGGCTTTACGGTCACACTCTTCAAGAAAGGGGATAGGCTAGACTTAGCCAACTGGCGCCCCATTTCTCTAACAAACACAGACACCAAAATTTTAACCAAAATCATGGCTAACCGTTTAGGGACTGTAGCATCTGCCACCATCTCCCCAGAACAATTTGGTTTCATCCCCAGAAGGTCGATTTGGGATAACGTGCACTCTGTGGCTAATGTGTGTCAGTCCACAGCCTCTGGGGCACTTGTATTCTTGGACCAACAAAAGGCCTATGATAGAGTAAACTGGGAATACCTTAGGGCCTGCCTCCAACAATTCCGCCTACCTCCCCGCTTCATTAATTGGGTGATGCTGCTCACGGAATCTGCAACAATGGCAGTGCGCGGCCCAGGTTTCCTAACGGAAGTAGTCCGTCCCCAAAGGGGCCTGCTACAAGGGGACCCCCTGAGCCTACTCTTATACAACTTCAGCCTTGACCCACTACTGCGAAATGTGAATGCCCAACTCACTGGGGTCCATGTGCCAGGCCAAACCCCAGTCAAGATGATGGCATTTGCAGATGATTGCGTGGTGGGGGTGTCTAATAACAAAGATGCACGCGCGCTTGAAGCCCTCATCCAGGAATATTCCCAGGTAAGCAACGCGGCACTGAACGCCTCCAAAACTGAAATCATCCTCTTTGGTCAGTTTCAGAACTGCTGGGCCCCAGCAAGTAGTTCCCAACCCAGCCCATCTGCTCGCCCACGTCCACGCCTTACTAACTCAAAACACACCGCTCCACTGGTGCTCCCCTTTGTGCCACGACCTACCATAGGACCGGTACGCCATCTGGGCATGTGGTTGGAGGCAGGTGGATACGCGTCAGCAGTAATGGAGTGCCATATACTGGACAACGTGACGAAGCGAATCGCCTCTCTCAGAGCCCACCCTACTACCCTCACTGGCAGGGTTGTTCTTGCCAACTCTATGCTCCTATCCAAAGTCTGGTTTGGAGCCCATGCCATCCCCTTCTCCCCAAGCTTCTTCAAATCCCTGTATGCTTTGCTACAAGGTTGGCTTTGGTCAGGCCGCCCTCCACCAGTACGGCTAGAGGTCATGTTTGACCCTCATCATCATGGTGGCATGGGCCTACTTGACTTCAAAGCCCATGCCGCCAAGATCCTAGGCACCTGGATTGCGGCCGTCACTGCTCCTACACTCCCATCCCAACACTGGTCCCGCGCGGCCCGCTCCAACTTCTCCTGAGCCTTGGGCCTCAACAACCCATCAAACCCCCACTCCCTGATGAAATACCTTGCATCACACACATCAGCCACAGGTCCTCACGGGACAAAAACCCACTACAAACGAATCCTACTCTCCATGCGAAGCGCAGAGTGGAGAATTCGTATTAGTGGACATACAACCCAAAGAGGCCGCCCCTCTACTCAGTTCATACAAGAGGTACAGGGGCTACCCATCCATGATGGCGTGATCCCCATTCGACCCCAAGTCCTATCCAGGGTGGACTACCTGGACATGATGGACATCCCTTATTCCACTGAGACCCAAAAGACTATCTGGAAATACGCACACCATCCTCTGTTGCAGCCTCAAGTCCGCTCCCATGTGTGGCGCTGCCTGAGGCGGGTGTATCGTACAGCTGGCCGCTCTAATGCTTTACACTCATCCTGTGTCGTGTGTGGCCAGTATGGAACGCTGTTTCACCGCCTGGACAAGTGCCCCACCTCTAAAGTAATATGGCGCGAAGTCCAACGTCTGCTAGGCCAGGATCAAACAGATCCCTTCAGTCTGTCAAGAGATATGTTTGCTTCATCAATGGCCTCCCCCTCCCACCCTCCCTCCGTGCTCTGGTGGTTGCAATCGGCATGTGGACTATCCACACGATTGTCTTGGATGCCATCGCTGGATCCATCCCCACCCTCCCTGAAGCTGTCCACAGATTCCGGTCTCATTTGGTGGATCACTTTCAAGCATGGATGTTTGGATATCTCCCACCGCGTCACTGACAGCTGGTCTCCTCCTGGTTCCCAGTCTGGTTCATCAAATCAGACCCCTTCCTCCACACGTGCTCAATAGTGGCTACGTCCCCTACACACGTTCCCTCCCCCTTCCCATAAGTGGCGTTCTAGCTGGCAACAAGAGATAGCATCGCTTCTCTGGGGTGCCTCCCCTGGTACTAAGTTTTGTCTCGTCTGAGTCATATTCGGAAGTGTCCGTCCCATGGTTGGCCTTCCCCGCAATAAATTTAAAAAATTAATAAAGATACTTATGATGGTCAGATATGATAAAGCTCTTATAGATGGGATTAGCCTTCTTGGTGAGGGCTAAGCCCCTTTGAAATTCTTAGCCTCATTAATCAGATGAGGCCAATAACTCCGAAGGGTCAATCATTGATATAATAGAGAATCAGATATATCTGACAGGGTTTTTAAAGCTTATTATACCAAGACACTGAATCTCGAATCTTAATTAAATTTGGTCATTACAGTTGAATTTTCCAATGATTATTACTTTTCAGCCAGCGGAATCACATTTAGTTGCCAATAAACAAGATCTTGGTAAATCTACTACAGCTGGAAACTCAATTGGGTGCTTACAGTGTTTCAGTTGAGGCCCTGGTAGATATATGTGCGGTGGGTAATTTTATATTTTTAAGATGGCATAGGATCTTGATTTAGATTTTGAAGCAGGGACGTCTGTTCTGGGTTCATCATCCACTCCAATGGCTTCTTAAAAAACTTAGCGCCCTGTGCGTTTCTCAGTAAACCAGTTCAGTCTCTTTGATAATTTCACTGAGGCTCCAGATCTTCTTTCCTGGTCATTCTGGGGGTGAGGGTGGTGGCAGCAGCAATTGAGCATTTACTTAGACTTTATTAAGATATCCTTTTCAAACACCCAGTTGTGGGGAGTTTCCCCTTATTGATACCCTTACAACAGATCAGGGCGGAGTTCCATCATGTCACTACTCCCCCAGCGTGCCTTCCTCTGGATTTAACCTGGCGTCAATGGCATATCAAGATACCTTAAATATATTAAAGCTAATCACCTTCCGCTGCACTCTGAATATGATTTTGGCTTTACATTTGAGGGTGGCTGTGAGCAACATCAACTGTCCATTTGTACCACATCATGGCGCAGGAGGACAAGGCGTTGTAAGTATGGTTGGACGATATACTCAAGAAGGGGAGGTTGTATAAGAAGACGTCCTCAATTGTGGTAATAATTGTTTTTGCTCATAAGGATGACGGTACGTTGCATCCTTGTGTCACCTATAGGCATTTTTTTATTACCGTTCATAATCTCTACCCTCTTCCCCTTGAGCAGACAATCAGCCAGGCGATCATGAAACCTTGAGTGTTCTCGTAGCTTGACCTCGTGAATGCATTAAATCAGATCTTGATGGCAGAAGTCCATGAATGGCTTATGGCGATTTGGACCAGAAGGAACATATTCCAGTTCCGCGTGATGCCCTTCAGCCTGAAAAATGCCTTATCCACATTCCAGCAGATAATTGAAAATGTGTTATGTGATCTCAGGCTCACCTTTGCGGTTTTAAATAATGATTTATCCTTAAGCAAACCAATACCCCCAATCAGCAAAAGAAGGACCAGGAGGCGGTGCTGGCTGTGTTGCATAAGGTGGAACTTTATTTAAAGCCATCTAAGTGTGAGTTAATCTGGAAAGAGATTATCTTTTCTGTTCAATTTAGTCTTGAAAGATGGTTACGCCATCACCCTTCAAGCTCAAGGCATTACTCAAGTGGTTACTCCTATGACCTAGAAGCAATTGTGTAGCTTCTTGGGCACCATAATCTTTTTTAAAAAAATTTCCTCCGCCCTCTCACAGCTGGCTGCGCCACTGCAACCCTGACTGGGAAGCATGTGCTGTTCCACTGGATGAAGGAGTGCAACCAGGCGTTTGATAACATCAAGAAGTTGTTTTTGGAGCCTCTCATTCTCAAACACATGGACCCCACCAAGTTGTTTATCGGTATGTGTGGAGCCTCATCCGCCACTGTGAGGATAGTACTGTTGCAAGTAAATGATGGGTCGGAACACACAATTGCTTATTCTTTCCACAAATTCACTTCATCTACGCATTTCTGGGACATTTAGGACAAGGAGCTATCTGCCTTAAAATTTCTCTTACTCACTGGTGGTACATTCTGCAGGGAGCGCAACATGTGGTGACCATACAGACGGATTACCAGGCTCTTTTGTATTTTTAAAACTACAGAAATTGACGCATCATCAAGTATGGATGTATCACGACCTCTGTAGATTTAATTTTAAGTATAAGTTTGTAAAAGGGGCGTTAAATGTTCTCCCCAACAATTTTTGAGTTAAAACCTTTTGTTGGATCCAACGGAGGTGGATGAGCAAGAGTTTACCACAGTAATTTGCTAGACCATATACTAGCTTTTGATCCTCCAGCAATTTCAGTGGCAAATTAGGCCCTAGATGTGCCTTTGGTTTTTAAGGTTATAGAGGGCCAGATGGCTTGTGAGGAGGGTTTGAGTTGTTGGAAAAGCTGGCACTTTCAATGCATAAGCGGTCTCATTATTCCTTGGTGAAGGGGAACATTCAATTTTTTGGGTTGATACTGTGGGTGCCGTCCCATCTCCATGAAGAAGTTATTAAGGTGCGCCACGACCCCCCATGGTGTGGTAATCAGGAGACAAGAAATGCTTAGATTTGGTTATGTGGATGTATAACTTGCCAGAAATTACAATAGATGTTCCAACATGGATCATGATTTTCATGACATTTGTGCGGGCTGTCATATAGATAAGAAAAAAGCGGTCTCCTTTACCCCCTGCAGCAGGAGGAGGAAACCCATGGATCTCAGTGTTTCAATTCATTGTTGAGGTTCACAGCTCCCGTGGGTTTACCGTTGTTATGGTGGTCGTGGACCATTTTAATAAAATTTGAACTCTTCAACTCCTGTTCCTCTACTATCACCTAAGAAGAGACAGCCTGGCTCTTTGTGCGGAATGTGTTTTCAATGTTTGAGTTGCCACAGGAGAACATAAGTGACTGTGAGCCACAGTTTATGAAGCGCTTTTAAAATGAACTCTTGGTAATATAGAAGATTACGCATTGTCACTAAACTGCATACCATCCTCAGTTGGACGTTCAGATGGAGCCGGTGAATTGGATTTTCAAGAAGCACCTTCATTGTTACACTGTGGCCGTGCAGGACACCTGGAAGGATGACCTTCCGTTGGCTCAATTTGCTTATAATAATGGTACACATGTGTTACTGGTTTCTCACCATATGAGGTCAATCTTGGGTAGAATCCCTCGTTTTTGGTGGGTCTATGTCTTTGGTCAAAGGTGAAGGCTACATGAATCATGCAAAGCACATCTGGAGCACCCAGTCTTTGGTTTGAGAACATTTGACTAAAGCAATCAATGATTATAAGCATTTCTCAGACTAAAAAAGACTACTAGCCCATGAATTTTGGATACTCGTAACTGGCAGATGCAGGTGCCCTCCTGGAAATTTTTAAGCAAACGTTTCAGTTACCATGTGATGGTGGTGGATTTAGACAAAGGCACATATTGTTTGAAGCTTCTGGCCCACTGAAAGCAGCATCCCGTTTTCCACATGTTGAAGTTGTCCCCGTTTTAAGGGGAAGATTCCAGTGGACTCAGAGACCACCATGTGGAAGGATCTGATGAGGCTAAGGTTGATGCAACCTTGGCTTCCTGGAGATCCAAAATTTGGTTTAATATCTTGTGACCTGGAATAGATTCCCAGTGTATGAGAACATTGATTCAGCGCCTGGGATTGCACCAATTAGGCGAGTTGGTGGAAGCCTTTCATGATTCTCACCTTGATGCTCCCTGTCCTCCTGAAGGTCATCACGCTTTTGGTTATTAAGCTTCTAATAGACCACAAAGACATCGCGCTCACCCAAGTTCCCAGTGGCGGTGCTCCCCTGTTCAAAAATGGAAGGATAAAGTAAGTCCGGTTGAACACCCTCTGTGCCTTTATCATGAGGCATTCCCAGATTGCACCAAAAAAGGGGCCAAAAGGGCGGTTGTCCCCCTCATAATCCAGGGCAATTTGGCCCATGTGGTTGATGAGAGGTGGGTGAAGGTGTAACCTTTTGGTTGCCCCATTTCCCCCTATCTGACCACGCAAGAACAGCTCCAATAGATCAGGGGGTGTGGAGGTGGCGATGGAAGGAGATGCCACCCAAAGGGAAATGGCGGGCACCTATCCTTTGTGATAAATTTGGGCTCTATTAAAGAGGTCAAAATCTAGGTTGATCAAGGGGTCCATCTCCAACGACAATTTCAGGTTCCACCAAGGGGCGAAAAATCTGGATAAATCAAGGGGTCCAACTCCAATGAAATTGAGGCCAATAGATCCCTTCAATACCTAATAAAACCGTGCCTACATGGCCTGGCAAAGGGCGCAACCATTTACCCATTAAACAAAGCATTGCCAACCTTCCATATAAAATTTGGTGGGAGGAAAAATTTAGTTGCTAAATTTGAGCAAGAGTCAGATGGCCAGTGGAAGTTCAGTTCAGTAAACAAGCTAGTTACAAAAAATGTCATTTCATCAAAAATTGGTTGGTATCATAATACCTTTTTTCATGTGCTAACATATTCCCTAAGCCCCTAGGACTTAAGATGACCATCCCTCACTGGTACGGTTATCAGTTGATTCTCTATTTTTGCTTTACAACAAAAAATTCCATTACAGACAAATTTTTCAGTTGAAAATTTTTGTCTATTTCTGTCACTACCGCTACCCAGAACCATATTCACAGGGTTTCGCAATGACTGGGCCTTAGTGGCCACTATAACAACTTTGCTATCTTATATTAAAAATGAGGTTACTGAGCAAGTGCCTGTTGGAGGTTTCCCCACTTGTGGACGCTCTTTGTTATTAGGAAATCTGGTTATTGTTGGAGATCATTTCTCTCCACTAGGCGAAGTTTTGTGACCTTAATGCTCACTCCACAAAGAGTAGTTCTCAACGCATACTAGAATTCTGTGGCTCCTGAAGTGTTATCAGTGGCAGAATCTGCTGCCGTTCTGGAGGCCAAAGTCTGATTACTAGTTAGAACGATGTTGATAGTGGTCACTAGACACTTTTCCCTAATCTCTTCTCTTCCTGCCTGCTATAAAGTCATTTGGTTAGCAATGCCCCTGACGTTCTAGGTTTCTTTCTGGGTGCTCACGCACCCTGACTGAAAGGCTAGTATCAAATTTTATTAGTCACTTCTGTGACACAGACACGTTGGATTTCCTGGCATTAATTACAGATGACCATTATTTTTCTGAATGCAGTTATACTAATATTTCAGCAAATAAGTTTAAAGTCTGTGCTTTTGTGGACAGAGGGGCACCAGACAATATTTGTCCACCAAACTAGTGAAAAGACTGGGCCTAACTCCTGAAATAGATCATTGCAAAATTTATGGTACTGCCAGCCCCAAGACCACAACATTTGAAGGAGCCTATAGGGCATTACTGCTGCGCTTTGGCTCCTTAGTCTTTATGCTCTACTATTGGTCTCCTAATAAAAAATATGTCTCCCTTTTTAAGACCTCATATATGAGAACTCATGGAGTCAAGGCTGATTTTGAGGAGAAAACTTTGTAACTCCTCAGAAGAACCCTACCATAATATAAGAATTTAAGGATAAACCCCGGCACCTCAAACTCAAGAATAAGTCAACCTAATGTATAAGGATGGTATAGTTCCTGTGTGGTCAGAAAATTCGGGAACATGCACGCATTTACCTAACCAGAATGTGGAATCTAATAAGGTTTTACTACGGGCTACTCGCAATTTAACCATTTTATGTGGGTCATCAAATAATAGTATGGACTGAAATTTGAAAATTCCCTTTATTATACAGCTAAATATACACGGTATTCTGTCATATAAATTTGGAACCTGATGTGCGCTTATAATTATCCTCCCCAACAAAGAGAAATTCAAGTGCATTTTAGCTAATATGTATGCATACCCTATTCAGATAAAGCAACACCAACTTCTCGCTTTTTGTGCATATGTTACCAATCAGAAAAAGTTCAGAATATTTCTTATTTTAGTAATCTTAATGAACAAGGCCTTATCAGAGAGATTGAGTAATCTATTAGCTCTTTAGTACCTCAGGAGAGCCTCTAGGTTTATAGGGGAAGAGAAGGATCAAAAGCAGACCCTCTTTTTGAAAGTACAACGTTTTTATTACTAAGAATGATTTTGATTGTGGTTGTGCACATGATGTACTACCCCATATCAATAATTGAAATCATTTGCCAATTTGATTTCATCAATAAGACATTAAAAGGCGAAGGATGAAGTTATTAATGATAAAAATAATCAGTGAGTGCAACATAGGGTGTTAGTGCTCTCAAAGAGCCATTAAGGCTCACCAATGTTGATTATTAAGAAAAAATACAGTACAAACCAAGTGGTAATAGACTACTGCAAGATAAAAAATGTCAGACATTTGCTCTCAGCTGAAAATAATAATGTTTTGGGTCAAATTTAGCTGAAAAGGGGAAATTTTGGCCATTTACAGTTTTGCAATGGTACTAAGAGCAATTTTAACAATAATGGTAATGATGATATTTCTGATATCAGCCAAAAGACCCTGGTCAATTCTTAGTGGAACCCTGTTAATTGAAGTAACACCATTTCAAAACCTGCACGGACAATAAACGTAAAATTTGAGCAGTTGTATTACTCTGACCACATGATGGACCATGGGGCAACTAATGGAAGGCACGTCCCCAGAAACAACCAGGCCTTTTGAAGCACCTACATGGGGGCCACCCCTTCTATAGGCTTAACGAAGGTCCTCAAGTCATAAAAGATTTCACATATGGAAATTGACTAAAAATTATATAAAAGTTACCTCATAAGTACAAATCAGCCAATAGTAATTCCCCTGCTATCGTTCAGCCAAAATGAAGCAAGTATTCTGAGCTTTAATTGCTGCTATATCATATTTCCTAAATCAGACGGTAACAAGCCATACCAACTTACTAATAAATTCCCTCTGACCCTT
This sequence comes from Massospora cicadina, assembly GCA_022478985.1. Classification (NCBI taxonomy): domain Eukaryota; kingdom Fungi; phylum Entomophthoromycota; class Entomophthoromycetes; order Entomophthorales; family Entomophthoraceae; genus Massospora; species Massospora cicadina. Next base: position 57,973 of record JAKSZP010007964.1, on the reverse strand, counting down.
GATACTGTTTAAATATGGATCAGTTGGATATTGAGGGAATAGTTTTTCCTTTACTACCCCACGCTTCTAATAAAAACCTTATAAAAATCAAGTTTTTAATAGCTTAGTTTATAATTTTATCAGAATTTTTGTGGGAACCAGTGGCATAAGCACCAGTGAGCACAAAAAGCTGGATTCCTATAAATTGGTGCTCACTACAGAGACACCTGTACACCGCAAAAATCATCAAAAATGGAGGCTTCAACCATGAGTAACCCTCCAACTTTTCCTTTTCACATGGAACACGTTTAGTTGCTCAGGAAAAGCAACTAACAAGAGGTCTATCCTGACTCAATGAACTCAAGCAGCGCCTTCTATACCATGTTTTAAATACAAGTACATCCCTGGCAAAGGGTGTATTGAGACCTTTTTGTACATTTATGAAGACCCCATGTATGTGGCATGGACAAGCAAAAGTTCAACACATCATTCCTTCTTTAAGCCGCCTAGCACAAGAGACAATAGTTCCTTATATGGACCTGTCGCACATTTGGGCATAGATGAAAAAGCATTCTTGGCTAAATTCAGATCATAGCAGAGTCCACGCAGGAGAACAGGCCTTTAAGCGCCTTAGAAAGTATGAAGGTAAATTGCACATTACTTTTGCTGAACAATTTTACCTCTCTGCGCAAAAGTTTTCACTCTAACTTGCTCACCCTTGATGATGCTATCACCATTCTATTATCTTGGTTCGCCTCTCAGCCCTCTTTAGCTGGACATATCATCTCAGTAAAACGTTAATTTAAAAACATCCGTGACATCAAGGAGGCTTTGTTTGATGTGGCCGCATTCATCTATGTGTCACAACAAATGAAGCTGAGTGAAAACTTCAGCTCTAACCATTGAGGTGCTACCGCCTGTTGACCAGTTGGGAGTGAGTTCAACTGTGCCTCTCTTCCCTGCCAAACCTGTTTCATCAGTGCGACTTAAAAAGGATACCCCTCCTTCTTATGAATCAGTGACCTGTAAGGTAGTAAAAAACATCCTCCTACACCAGCTCACTAAAGCCACTGTGCCTTGCTTCCAGCTAAACTGGCGAATGCGCTCTCTAAGGCTACTCAGTCTCCTGTTACCATCTCCTCTACCACCTTGCAGCATTTCCTGTTGTTGAGAATACCCTTAGGGGAAGAATCTGAGGGTGTTTATGATGACTTGGGTTGCTATATATCAGGAGCACCTGCGCAAGTAGAGGTTCCTAATTATTTGAATGCTGAAGCGGTAGACGAGACCACCATATCTGAGGAAACGTACCTCAGCCAAATTTAGGGTTTCCAAAAGTTATTGAAATTACTAGCAATGGTGACTTATTCTTAGCTAACTTATTTCGCCCTTTTCAGCGGGTTCATCCCATAAAACCATCATGGATAAATACCCTGAGATCGCTAAAAATCTAACCTCCACCTTCCGGCTCAAGGAAGTCTTATCTTCGTCACCTAGTTTTGGAGGATCGCTCACTAAAATTGAAGTGGTCATCTAAAAGGTCCAAATACTGGCTATCCTGGACACTGGCTCCCCAGTTAACGTGATCTCCTCAAAGCTTATCAAGAAGATAAAACTAGCGCCTTTCTTTGTAGTACACACAAGTATTTGAAACTTCTGGCTCAAATAGTACCCTTGCGATTGGACATACTCTACCCTTCCCATTTGAATTGGGAAGCTTTTTTTATCAGCCCCTGCTGTGGCTTTGGACAACAATGCATATGATATGCACATCGGCACTCAGTTTATTTATTGAGTATGAGGGAATAATCAACATGAAGCAAGGTTTCCTCTCATTACTCAACTACGAAGTCCCGCGAGTACTATCTAATAAAAAACCCAGCAAGCATGAATACTATTTCCTATCCAAATACACCTTTGCAGCTATACCTTTGCCTTATTCCACTTCTGGGCGTAACACAACGAAATTGCCCGTATCAGTGGATGCTAGGGACGGTATCTCTTTCTAGGTCGCAGATGAGGTCTTGATTAAGCCTGCTGAACAACGAGTGGTTGACACAAAAGTCACGCTTCATATCCCACGCCACCGTTTGTTGCACCTCATATTTATTGAGGGCGTTAGTCCCTTTGAGCCTCGGGTATTGCCTGGCATTCTTGACCCAGATTACCAGAGGCCCACTACTTTGAGATTAGGTAACCTCACCTCAAAGGAAATAGTTTAAAAAACACCATGAGATTGCTGAGGTCTGTTAGTCCCTAAGAAGGACATTGATCAAATTCAATCCATTGGCTCTATGAAGGATATGGGCCTGCTTATGGATAACCTGGTATGTACCTTACCCAACATCCATATCTTGGACGAGTTGAGCCCAGATGTGCTTGAAAAAGTTACCAATCTCGCTAATGACTATAGTGATATATTTTCCAAATTGGAAACTGACTATGGCCATATGAAGGGCTAGAGCCACCTCATTGATGTGAGTGTTTCCCATTCTATTAGGTCCAAACATTATCGCAAGTCAAAGGTGGAGGACCAGCAGATGAGGACAGAGCTCCAGCAGTTACTAGACGCGGGGTTACTAGTTCATTCAAGAAGCCCTTGGTCTTCCCCCATCTTGCTAATTAAGAAGAAAAACGGAGGTCATCATATAGTCATGGACTACCGCAAGTTAGATAACCTCACAAAAAGAGAAAGGTATACTATCCCTTACATTGATGACGCCCTGGCTCAACTCTCTGGCTTTAACTTCTTTTCAGCCATGGACTTGGCTAGCGGCTATTAGCAAATGGAAATTTTTTTCTTAAGATCAGGAGAAATGTGCTCTTATTTGTAGTAAAGGTCTCTTCCAACCCACACGACTACCCTAAGGGTTGTGCAATGCACCTGCCTCTTTCCAACGTGCGATGGATCACATCTTGCAGGACCTCAAATCAATTTGTGTCATAGTCTATTTTGATGACATCACGGTGTTCTCAAAAACCTTCAACGAACATCTTGATCATTTGAAGGAGGTGTTTCAATGGTTACGTAAGTCAAACATCATGCTGAAGCCCTTGAAGTGTACCTATTTCCAAAGGAAATTAATTTCCTTGGCAACTCCATTTATCAAAAAGGAATTCAACCCATTTAGGACAAGGTTGAAGCCATCCCAAAAAAATGCTGCCCCCTAAAAATCTACGTGATATTCAGATATTTATAGGGATGATGGCGTATTACCATCAGTTCATCCCTAAGTTTGCCCAACTCAGTGAGCCCCTTATCTGGCTCTTAACCAAAAATACCCATTTTATTGGGGTGCTGAACAAAAGGCCGCTTTTGAGATGATGAAGCAACTGCTACAACAATGTCCTATCTTATGGCACCCAGATTACAATAAACCATTTATCTTGTCTACTGATGCCTCAGACTACGCTTTTGTGGCCATCTTAGCCCAATTGGATGAAAACAGGTTTGATCATCCTGTAACCTATTTTAGTAAGATGCCGTCAAAGGCAGAACACAACTACAGCTTAACTGAGAAGGAAGCCTTGCTGTTCTTTTAGCTGTATAGCACTACTGCCCTTTTTTGTATGTAACCATTTTCACTGTAGTTTCGGACCACACATCCCAAAAGTGGTTACAGCAGATGAAGGATCCTACTGGTCGGCTAGCTCGCTGGGCTCTCAAGCTTCAGCCTTGTGACATGAAATGCAAACACCGTGCTGGAACCCATCACATGAATGCTGATGGGTTAACTCGGCTACAAGTCCTTCGCATGCATAATAGTGAGGTGGAGAGGTATATGACCTCTTAATGACCCCCAATGACTGGGAGGATAAGGATGATCCTGTTAAGAAAATGTTATACTGGAACTCACATAACACCAAAGTGGAGAACGGGAAGTTGTATAAACAGGTTGGGGCAAATTGGCTGCCTTAAGTTCAGCCTTTGGCACGTGTACCTGCTCTTCTAGAAGCTCACTCCACCCTAGGTCATGGAGGGGCAAAGAAAACCTATGAGTGGATTAAGGATCAGTCTTATTGGGATGGAATGATGGAATCTAACGTTGACGTCTTGGAAGCTTGTCTTACATGTAAGAAGCAATCCATTCTCAAGACTAGATACCAACATCAACCCACTACCCCTCAACAACCGTTCCACGCCATTAGTTTAGATGTAGTAGGACCCCTTCCTCAGATTACTAGTGGGAACAAGTTTATCAAATTAGATATTGACCACTTCACTAAATGGGTGGAAGAAGTGGCTTATTGATCAAACTGCCAAGGCCAAAGCCACCTTTTTACACAAAAACATTTTCATTCATTATGGCTGTCCCCAAGAACAATCCTGCGATAATAGTAAGAACTTTACCTCCAGAGTAGTTAAAATAATGGCCACATCCATGGGAGCCCAACAACTTTTCTCAGCTCCTTATAATCCCTCCACAATCAGGACTGTGGAAAGAGCAAATGGAACCTTGGTTTTCATTCTTCAAAAATGGCATCCTCTGGTTTGCTTTACTGGGATCAATATCTATCCAGTGTTCTTATGGCATACCAGATTAGCTATCACCAGATTTTAAAAATGTCTCCATTCCATGTCTTGTGTGGGCGGGAACCAGGAATGCCTGCCCTCTAAGCTAAAGATGTATTCACTTCTAAAGTTGAGAAACCTGAGCAAGTCATGAGAAGATTGGCTCAGCGCATAATCCAACTCCAATATGAAGCTATTATCAATTTAACAAAACAGTGAAAAATAAGGGCAGGCTGCCAATGAGCTCCAAACCCCCTACCTACATTCAAAGTGTCTGACATGGTATTGTACTACCATAACTGCATCACTCCTAGAAGCATTAAGCTTGAATCAATTTTGAGGAGTCCCTTAACCATCATTTACAAGAGAGGAAATGAGGACTATATCAAATCTCTAGCTACAGGTATTACCATTTTTCGCGTACATGGCTGTTTCCTATGTCCCTATTCTCCCCCACCCCAACATGCTTGAGGGGGTGATGTCGGACATTTTCCCTCATCGCTGAAAAATTAGAATGTTTTGGGTCAAATTCAGCAAAAAAGGGGAAATGTTAGCCATATAAAATTTTGCGATGGTACTAAGAGCAATTTTGTTAATAAAACAATGATATTGAGGATAATAACTAAAAAACCCTAATCAATTCTCAGTGACCCTTTTAATTTGAGTAATATGATCTTAAAACCTGCATGGGCAATAAATGTAAAATGGAGCAGTTGGATTACTATGACCACATAATGGACCATCAGGCGACCATTGGAAGGCATGTCCCCAGCCACAATCAGGTCTTAAAAAGCACCTACATGGGGGCCACCCCCTTTTATAGGCATGGCGAGGGTTCCCAAGGCGCAAAAAATTCATAAATGGGGATTGGCTAAAGTTTATAAAATTGTTACCTCATGGGTACATTTTAGCCAATAGTAATTTCCCTGCTATCAAACAGCAAAATGAAGAAAGTATTCTGAGCTTCAATTGCTGCTATATAGTATTTCCTAAATCAGACGGTAACAAGACATACCAACTTACTAGTAAATTCCCTCTGACCCTTGATACTGTTTAAATATGGATTGGTTGATATTGTGGGGATCGTTTTTCCTTTACTACCCCACGCTTCTAGTAAAAACTTTATAAAAACCAAAATTTATTAGTGTTATTTTATAATATAAAAAACATTTATGGGATCCAGCAGCATAAGCACCAGCGACACAAAAGAACTGAATTTTTACAAATAGTATTAACCAAAGATTTTTATCCTTTGCCACAAAGTGATTGTGCTCGTGCTTTAGTGGGGCTCAATGTTTTTAAAGCTATGGATCCAATTTCTTATTATTGGCTGATGGAACCCCCAATGAGGAGCAGGAAAACATGCCATGATTACAGCTCAGGTCCTTTACCAGCCCAAAGGATGCTATAAGGGATATGCATCGCCCCCACGACTTTTACAAAGGGCTATGATAATATCTCAGGCGATTGAGGATTACCTTTTTTATTTTATTTATATGGTTAACGTTCTTCTCAAATGTTTAACAAGCAACTGCAACATTTATAAGTAGTCTTCCTCCGCCTTGCCAAAGATGGTATAAAATAAGCCGCATAAGTGCAACATTTTCTGCAAGCATTTGGAATATATTTTTTTCATTGACAAGCATGTATTGCGTCACTAACCGGCAAAGGATGAAGCTATTGAATGCATGGTGTGACTGAGCAGCAAGAACGACGTTCAGTTGTTCATTTGAAAGATCTTATATCACTGCCAGTTTGCAGAGAGTTCTAGTAAGGTAGGTGAACTTTTGTTTCACCTCCTTAAGGATAGCATACTCTTTGAGTGACTGGAAATTGTTAGCTTGCCTTGATAAACTCAGGCTCTACTTAACAAGTCTCCACTGGTGAAATATCCTAATATAACAATACAAATACTCAAACGGATGAGTTTATCATTGCTGTCAGGGTGATGTTGTCACAATTTAATTCTGATGAGGTTGAGCAACCCGTGGCTTACTGCAGTCAGATGTTGGATTTTTATGAATAGAATTATATGGTAACTGAGAAGCAGTGCCTGGTGGTCATTTGCTTGTGTAAACAGTTCCAGGTTTATATCCATGGAGTGCATTTTACTGTAGTAGCTGATCATGCCTCTCTGTGCAGGTTACAGAATCTAAAAGAGCCAAAAGGACATATGACCTGATGGGCTTTAAAAGTGCAGGATTATATTATAAAATCAGCATCAACCCAGCGTAAAGCATTAAAACGCCATTAGTTTACCTCAACAGCCCACCGCGGCCTTAGTGGCCAATGTGAATGGCAAATTATTTGATAAGATGCTAAATCAAAATTTTGACAAAGAACCATAAGAAGTTTAGCGCTCCTTAAAATTTAAGGATGTATACCGTTGTCAAATATGGTAAGCTTTATAAAATCAACAATGGTCAACTATTTTGGGTACCCCAGCCAACATAGTGGACCTATATTATTATCAGGACCACAAGATGATGGGGCATGGCGGTCAAAGAAAATTATGGAGTTATTAAAACAGCACAGCTATTATAGATCTATAATTTTGATGTTCATGAGACATTATGTTTTTGCACAGAATGTCGAGTTGTTGGTCCTTATAAAAAACCACTACCTATCAGTTGGTTAAACTCAACTCTGCTTATATATCATATTTAGGATGTTGTAGGCCCTCTGTCCAATACAGCTAATTAATTTAAGTAAACAATGGTGGCCATCAATCACCTCACAAAATGAGTGGAAGCCAAAGCAGTCAGGGATTTAGGTGGCACAATGAGGGCTAAGTCCAATTTAGAAGATATCTATCGTCATGGTTGCCTCCAGTTTCTGTTGACAGATAGTGGGACTAATTTTACATCCCAGATGATTTTGGCTTTATGACCTAATGGGTATATGTGGGATATTTTAACGGCTTACCACCCCTGAGACCAACGGCACCATTGAATGGGTGAATGGTACATTCATTGGAATACTACATAAGATAATCACAGTGAAGGCGTCCAGTTGAAAACTTTTCTTGCCTTCAGCCATTTTTGCCTATAATATATCTTATCATTTGGCCACAGGACATTCCTCGTTCATTTTACTTCAAGTAAAGCAGCTAGTTATTCTACAATTTTATATTATTTTTTCAGTTAAGAACTAATGACTTCTATGAAATATTTGGAAATAATGGCACATACATATATCCAACTACAAAGTGCAGTGTTTCGACTGCACTTACTCAAAAAATATTATTTTACATGAATGAGATAACGAAGACCAGCAGCCTTAAACCCACTTTGCTGTAGGGGAACTAGCGTTATACTATGAAAATCATGGACTTGGAAGAAACAGCAAGTTGGAGCACATATGGAAGGGACCTTTTAAAATCATCAAGAAGGCATTTATGGATGCTTATACTTTATAAGATCCTGTTAGAGGTCACTTTTCTTGAATGGGTGCACACCAAATTCTTAGCGAAACATCAGCTAGGGTTGGGACAACGGGCACAAATTTTCGTTAAGTTAGTTGACCCCAACACATCTTTAAGCCTCAATGTCTGGTTAAGTGGGGGAAATGTTGTAATTGGGCTGACCAACCATCTAAGTGCCATTATTCTTATTTACTTAGTTTATAGGTATCTAATATGTAGATAAAAGATTCTATTATCCAGAGTATCTATCACGGCGCTCATACCATGTTTTTATATGTAGCAGCCTAATGTATTAGTTTATTATTAATTGAATCCCTACGTCCCCACTGGAACACCTCTCATCCCCTTCATTGTTGGCCATTGACGCCGAGGCCTCAATCACTATATCAACTTGTAACTTATTCTAGCATATTATTTTACATGCCCTGTTCTGGCGTAAAATCATCGGTTTTAAGATCCCATGTTTCTAAAGCCAACTGCCAATAATTCAAATAGATTTGGCATATTGCATCTTTTCATTTTTTTCCTTGAGCCCTATTTATTTAAAAAAAGACCCTGAGTTAGATAGCAAAACTTCAGTATAATGTTTATTTAAGGCTGCTTAGTAACTGTGGAAAGCACCAATGAGATCTCTATAGAGAAAACATAACGGGGAGAATTGTCAAGAAAAGCAGGATATCTACTAGAACAAGATGTATCAGCCTATCTGAATGAATACTTGATTAAGTCCTTATGCCTTTAGCATTATTTGATACTACAGAGAGCTCTCTAGTTTTCTTGAATAAAAAACCCCACTTGCTGAATATACAGTTTCTTTTGTGGAGTTTTGGTCAAAGTTACTTTTGTACTGTACTTTGTAATTTGGTTTATTTACTTGTACAGTCTTAATACAGCACTCTAGAGCAGGTTTCAACAACAGGTCTCTGCATATTGTGGATTTTTTAGACATCCCCTACCAATAGTACTGGGTACTCAACCAGTGATGATTTTTATCTATGTCCTCATGGACTACCTGGACAGACCGCTTCTAGATTAAATTTGTTCTACATTGAGGTCAGATTGATAAAAGGCATCCAACAGTTTCCACCTTCTTAAATAATAGGTCTTCCTGACTCTGAGTTTTAAAAAGCTTTTCTTAAGCTAATCAAGAACTTCTAGTGTTTCCACTATCACAGCGCAGGGCGCCCCAATAGATCATAACACCTTTCCTCTTCTACTACCTTAAGTGTCAGTATTAAATTGCAGATAATTTATCAGTATTCTGTTGGTTGGCTATTTGACTATAGATGGTTGTAAAGTTATATCCTTACAACTGTAGGGTACAACTTGATAACCTTTCATTGGATTACTTTATCTGGTATAACCATCACAGTTTTCATGGTCAGTAATGATGTAAAATGTTTCTGTACAGATATTTTTACAAATGTTTGATTTCAAGGATAACATGAGGCATACACATTAAGTGATACTATGATTCCTTTTAAACTTAATATACATTCCTTTAAAGGAAGCAATAGGGATGGTTGATTTTACTGATATCAAGCAGAATGATTATTGAACAATGTAGATGTCACTTGCTTTGATAAATAGAAAAGAAGCGTTAGCCATATATTAAGGTATACTGAACTTGGTGCCTCATCATTGTGGTCCTAAGGGCATTAAACTGCTATTGTTTTGCATTGTCTTAATAAAAATAAGACTTTTTATAGCAGTTAAAGTAAATTTTGCTATCTTGTCAAATTTGGGGGATATAATTTGATGGTATTATTCCACCATTTTAAGAATTACCTATATATCTCTTAGAGCTTTATAGTCTGAAATTTTCATATTTCTCTGACCTTATCTTCCATTAGGCTGATTTATCCTAATATACTTGATTTCCTAGAAATAAATTTTATTGGAATTTTAAGCATTTTGTATTCTAGTTTAATAAATCTTTTATTTTTATTTAACTGAGGCAAGATGACCAGGGGATGGACAATACCAAAACTGAAACTCCAAAATAAACCAACTAGAAATAATAAATGAATTGACGGCCCTTTTTGGGTAGTGAGACACAAAATGAAATAATAAAATACCTACCAGGTGGCATACCGGTGAGATGATTATCCCATCTTGGCGGAGGGGAAGGGGGATTGGGTGGGTCATCATCAGACTCAGCATTGTTGAGGCGGATCAATGCTGAAAGTAAGGATATTGGGGCATCCATAAGATGAGGGTGAGGTGTAGTAGATAGTTGTTGAGATCAACGATTTGGGCCTTGATTAAAGCCTCTATGAGTTTGGCAACATGGTGTTTGGCCTGGATGCAGGCATCAAGAAGCTGTTCTAATTTCGCAATATTTGCTCTTGTAGTGCATGTGGATGGAGAAAAATATTCCAGTTCAGAGACATGCTTGACAGCATTGGTGGCAGTTTTGTAGAGGCGTTAGATTTCCTCTTTTATGGTAGGAGAAAAATTTGAGGGGAGCAAGGAGGGTTCAGCCCTTTTTAAATTCTGAGACAGATTTTGCACACAGTTGGCATCTATCCCTGATTGTGGTTCTCTTTGTCTCTAGATCCCCCTCAGATCTCTACTCTTCTCTCTGAGAGTCTTCCAATTATTGCCTTTTGCAATAATATCCGTGAGGTGGAACATCACAATGGAAGCTGATAGTATAACTATACACCAAATTGACAATATTACTAATAATACTCTTTCTACTGGTAATACTTTTTGTAATTATGCTTTTTTACTATAGTGAATCCTAGGGAATTATATAGTAGGGAATTCGTCTGTCTAACCCTTGGTTGACACCTCTTCAATGAAATGGCAGCCGTTGCTATTGAATCACCCTTCCTCATCTCAGCAGCTATGGTCTTCCCCATCCTGGCTAGGATTCCACCATTGGACATCCTCAAGACCTCAGACAGAAAGAGTCGGAAAATGTGTCCCTAATGTTTCTCTCCCAATCCAAGCAAACCAACCATGATTGGCTAACGACCTGCTTAGGTAATGGGACTTTTTACCCATTATGGCAGGTCACTTCACCAACCGATTGATTCACTAGTTGCAGGCGACATCACTCGCCTTTCAACTCACTATTCGTTCCCAATCTGTTGGTGATGAAACCTGCCAATCCCAATTGGTACACCTGATAGTTAATCACTATCAGATGCCCCTATTTCGTCGGCCACTCCTCCCAATGAGATATTAGGTATCATCCAGATCAATCCCCAATGGATTTGACCAGGTGAATTTCCCAAAATCCCCCAAAACGTAGTTCCTCTGAAACTTGGGTCAACTGATTTCCAATTCACTTCGCCTTAGGGAATTTTCCCCTAGAGACACCAGGTAATCTAGCAGGCTGGGAATATAGGCAAAAGTCCCAACACATCCCCCTTCTTGCCTAGATTTCCAGCGAGAAAAGGACTGGGGTATGAGAACACCGCTTTGGACACCTGGTCAAATACTTCATTGTTTCAAGTGGAGTACACTTGTTAATACTCAACACTGCTCAGGATGACCTTTGGCATATGGCGTTCTTCCTCTTCCTCCTCACTACCACCTTCTCAGAGCGCGGTCCCCACAACCTTCTGTCATGACAGGCTGATCAATTTACTTGTGATGATATCAGTCCCAGGATCTGGTTTTCCCCCATCAGGGTATATGACCTGCTGTCATATTCAGGTTTCTTGGTCCAGCGTCCTTAAATTCCTGATTCTCTCACCATACTAGACAGGAGACTCTTGTCATCTATGTTTGTTTTATGTCTTGATTAAGAATAATTATTTTTATTCACCCTCATTATTTCACTCATAACCTCTTGGCTGTAAGTAATTATTAATTCTTCCTTCAGTTAGCTTATCTCATTGATTTTGAAATTAATTTCCCCAAAATTGGAGCTTAATAGATTATAGAGTTCATAATATCAACTTCTATATAAGTCCAACATCCTCTCGTCCAGCTCATATGTTGAATTCTGAATCTCGCTACCAGCAGCTCCACAAAGTCTGTCTGATCCAGACCTCTGTCTCTTCCAGCAGATGAGTCAGGATGCTCAACAGAACCTCTTCTATGGTCATTCCAGGACTTATACGCCTAGTCTGGTGCAAGCAGCTAGTCCTTCTGTCAAATTACTGGAAATGGTAAATAATCCCTATGAAACCAGGCTGGCTATCATTTAGAACAACTCTCAGCTGACTCTTCCTTTGCAGTCGATTCTAGAGTTGGACTTCAAAACCCTCCTGAATTTGGCTCCTTTTGCTGATGCTCTAAACATCATCGTCAATGCTCCAGAGATCATGCCAGTCACTCTGGATCATTCATTCCTGGCCGTGTCAGACTTGCTCCCTGAGTTCCTCTTCTGTATTGGTCAATTTTACAAACCCACTGTACTTGTTTCTGAGCTCTCAATCAGGAACAGCATACACTTTGAGCTCCCCTACTCTGAACTCCAGACCCAAGTCACCAAGGCTTTGACATTAGCACTGAATCCCTCTGATCTGGACAACCTTCTGGATTGGGATACTGCCGCTTATGCTCTCCACTTTTCTGGCCTAGTTCTTTGAAGTTGGTCTTGAAGCTTCCAGCCTCGCCTGGCTTCAACTGGGCATTCAGCTTTAGCTTCCGTGAAGCCCATAGTCGCCATTTGCAGGATGCAATCCGCTCTCTGCACAACTATCTCTTCTCCAGAGCTTCCCATCGGTATCTTCTGCTGATGGCATTAATTTGGGGCATGATTTGGCAACTCCCATCGAGTATTCCTTATTTTCTGCCAGCCCACATGTCCAGTGTCCTTGATGAATCCCATCGGTAGGCGCTTAAGACAAATCTTCCAGCTCCAGTACCATATTGGGATTACTCAGGGTTATTCGCAAATTGCCTCTTTCAATATTGCTGTTTTCCTCCCCGCTCCAGGGTTTTGCGTTTGGCATCTTCTGACATTTCAATTTCCCTTCCCATAATCACGTTTTCTCAGGTCTTGGCATCCACTCAATGAATGTGGTTTTGTGTAGATCTCACCCTCATAAGTGTCCAATTGCATATCAATTTTGATGGGCTGTTTCTTCCTACCGCGATCCATCCTCCCACCCCCAAGAGGCGACATAGGCGGAACCATCCCCATACTGAGGAATGACCAATAAAAATAAAAACTATAATATATATCGGCTTTTTTATCTATACATTTAAATTTTTTTCCAATATCTTTTATTGATTTTTTATCTTTACCCTTCTTTTTTCCTATGGGACTTGACTCTGTTTTGGTTCAAAGGTCTAGCTTTTCACCCAAACTGGGTCCTGGGTACTTAAACCTACCATTTTTCCATGGTTCAGAGGTCCTTTTTTCGGACTTAACCTATATATTGGTTCAGAGGTCCTTTTTTTGGGTTTGACCTAATCATCAGGACATGACCAGCTTAATGGTTCATCAGTCCTTTAGGAACTCTTTTATTTTTCCTCAATCTAACGCTTTAGATACTTAGCGTGGAGTCAATTTACAACTCTTCCATCCAAGAGATTCTTGATGGAGTAAGCATTGGTCGCCATCTTAGTGATTACTTCAAAGAGACCTGACTACAACGTATCTAATTTGTTTCTTCATCTAAAACCATGCATATTGCAATAGGCGAATCTTTCCCATATTCAATATTCTTTTAATACTGGTCAATTCTTGTCATCCGTCAATTTCGCTCATATCCTTTTCTTCAAGGTTGTATCAAATGCTTGCAATTGCATTTCAATCAAAATACTTATCAGTCAGTTCAAGTATTGCTCGGTACTCATCCCCAATGTAGGTTCCACTACCAAAAATGATATTGGCGGCAATGCGGCCTTTCTTCCATATAATAATTCAAACAGCATCTTTCCCATCGCCATATGATGACTAATGTTGTAGCCAAACGTCACTGAACTCAGGTGAATTCTCAACGTGGAAGTTCTCCCTTCAACAAGCTTCCTCAACATTACAGCCAGCATCCCATTGACCCATTCTACCAGTCCGTTTGTCTCCAGCTGGTATGGTACTGACATGACTCCTTGGATCCCCATTATTTCGTTTAACCTCAGGATCACATGAGATGTGAAGTTGGTCCCATTGTCACTCAGTAGGACTTGCGGACATCCATGCTGGTATACTACTTGATCCAGGATGAATCTCGCAGTACTGGTAGTGTCAACTCTGGTTAGGGCTTTCGTTTTGACCCATCTCACCAGATGATTGATGGCTACTATGATGTACTTGACTCCCCCTGTGCTCATTGCCAGCTGTCCTAAAACGTTGATGGACACTGTGTGCCAGGCAAATCCAGGTCGGACCAGTAAGTATCTAGTTGTATTCTTGTGTGGTTTATGCAGCTGGCACTCCACGCAACAAGCCAGATGATCCGCAACATCATAGTTAATTGATTCCCAGTAATAATACTGGCAAATATGGTCAGTTGTTTTTCTCAGGCCTCCATGCCTGACAACCTTGTGAGCTGCTTGTACTTTGCTGCTCTTTTCTAACGGTTATGGGAATAATAGCCACTTCCCATTGATCATCTTGAATACTTGTCCATCCACTGTCTCGGTGTTTTTCATCACTTTTTGAAGCGCACCTTGGATCTCTTGTTGCTCATCCTCAATTCTTCCTTCGACCATTCTCTGGAATAGCTCATCCACTTGTGGGTATACCAACTGGACCATTGGCAACCGCGATAAGCCATATGCGTTCTGGTGAGAAGCCCCTGCTTGGTGGACTATCTCATAATCATAAGCCTGAAGCTTAAGTCCCCTTGGGCCAGTAGTCCTTCCAGTTTTCTTAGATTGTGCAGCCAACGCAGCAAAAAGTGGTCTGTCACCACCTTAAAGTGCATTCCATGGACGTACACCAGAAACTGCTTACATGCGTAAATGACTTCAAGGCATTCATGCTCAGTCATGGTGTAGTTCCTCTCAGCGGCTGAGAGTTTCTGGCTCACATACACCACCGGATGCTTGTCCCCAAGTTCATCTACTTGTCTCAGTATGGCGCCAATTGCTGCCAACAAAGCATCAGTTTTAATGATAAACTCCCAATCAAAATTTGGATATTTCAGAATCAGCGAATTTATCAAATACTGTGGGATCTGCCAACAGATGCCATAAATAATTTGTTTAAAGTGAGAAATTTACTTTATAATAAAAGTATAAATAGCGCTTTGCTAAAGTTTTTAAGTTTTTTATTGTTTAAGCAGGGCAAACCCAAGAAAATCCTTTTCTTGATACTAGTTTTACCCTATTTAAAATAGTTCAGATTTCAAAACCATGGGTATTTGAGGCAAAAATATAAAGCTGAGTCATTTTTTTAGAAAATATAGGCTTTCAGCCTATCAGATCAAAGTTAAAATTTTTGAGGCAAAACTGACCCATGTGGTCACAATTTGATGAATTGTATCCAATCGCCAGTGAGTAAAATTTTCTCACCTCGGCGGTGGTCAGACTCATGTGGTAATGATTGGTTAATTTGCATCCTATCATCATCAAGTAAAATCTTCACACCTCGGAGGTGGTCAGATTCATGTGGTAATGATTGGTTAATTTGCATCCTATCAGCATCAAGTAAAATCTTTGCACCTCAGAGGTGGCCAGACTCAGGTGGTAATGATTGGTTAATTCACACCCAATCATCATTGGGTAAAATCTTCTCACCTTGCAGAGGTTCAGATCCGTGCAATATTGAACACCTCAAATTTGGCCGAGAAGTTGCAGTAATCCTATTAATAGTATTTACCTTTTTAAGCCGTTTTTTGTTACAAACCATATTTTTCCAATAGCTAAAATTCCACCAAAATCCGCCAAGGTCTTTTCACCATGGGTACTCATATCATTGATATCCACTATATTATTTGATGATTGGACATGAGATGTGATAATCATGGTAGCAGATTTGGGAGCACTCATACCTCTGACATTCTTTCTCCTAAGTTGAGAAGGTAAATGTTCAACATTGCCCCCCTCAAGAATGTTGGGAGGGGTGTAGGGTCATAGGAATCGGCTATGTACCCAATTTATAGTAACTCCTGTGGCTAATGAGTAGATGGAGTATTCATTGCCTCTTTTGTAGCTAATGGAGAAAGGTCCCTCCCAAATCAAACTAAGCTTACCGCTTCTTGGGGTGATGCAGTTATGGTAGTATAACACCTTATCAGCCACTCGAAATGTAGGAAGGGGGTGCGGAGCTCATTGGTAGCCTGCCCTTCTTTAGTCGCTGTTTTTGCGAGGTTGGTGTACATGCAAGAGTATTCCTTCTTGATGGGTTCTGTATTGGCTAGAACTAAGGGAACTTCATGATTGAGCAATGACAAGAACCCTTGCTTCATATTGATAATGCCGTCATACTCAATCATAAACTGAGTACCTATAAGCATATTATAAGCGTTGTTATCCAAAGCCACTGCGGGGGCCAATAGAATAGGCTTCCCAATACAAATGGGAAGCAACAAGTAAGCACCAAGACCGTGGGTGTTGTTGGGTCCAGCGGTTCCAAAGTCTTGGTTGTACTCCAAGTCAGGTGCAAGTTTGATCTTTTTCATCAACTTGGAGGAGAATACGTTCACTGAGGAGCCTATATCTAAGATAGCCAACACCTGAACTTTTTGGATAACTACTTTGACCTTCATAGTATCCCCCCAAAAGTGGGTGATAGCGCTTTGACCTCCTTAAGATGGAAATTTGGAGGTTAATTTGCACGCGGTCTCAGGGTAATTTTCTTGGATGGACTGCATGGTATGGCCATGCTAGATAGGGCAAATAAGGTGAGACAACACCTCATCTGCATCGCTGGCAGTATCAATAATGATTGGCTCCCCTAGAAATTGGCTGAGATATGTCTCTTCAGGTATGGTGGCTTCATCCACTCCTCCAGCATTCAAGCGATCAGGGACTTCCACTTCAGCAGGTACTCCTACAACATAACAGCCGACCTCATCTGTACCCCCTCAGAATCATCCCCAGATATATTGGTAACGCGAGGTAATAGCATAAGTTGGTTAAACGAGTCAAGCACCTGAGATTTGTCAGCAATAGGTGTGCCTTTCCCTATGCTGACATTTCTTTTCCCTGCTCCTGTTCCTTGGCGTCAGCTTTCTTTTTCCAGCACACAGCCTCCTTGTGTCCAAACTTGTTGCAGTATTCACACTGAGGGTGTTCAGGACATTTTGCTTTGGGGTTTTGCTCTTTGGGGCCCATTATCTGAAGGGGCTCCTTCTTGTCTTCAATAGCTAGAGCTCGAGCCTTAGGCTTTGAATCCTCAATGGTTAAAACGTGAGGATGAGATACTGCTCCACGTGGAACTTCAGGCTTATGGAAATCAGCGATATCTATTAACGCTTTTTTTGATGTCTTGAACGGTATGGAAATAGCATTTAAATGAGGCGATGTGCATCACTAACGGAGGGTGAGAAGCCACTCCAGTCAAAACGGCGTCTACAGCATCATCCAAAGTCAACATCTTTGAGGTTAACAACGTCTGTGCTTCCATATAGAATCATTCCACAAAGGCGACCACTGACTCTCCTTTTTGGATACTCATATGCATAAAAGCTTTTTTCATACTTAAAGCCTGTTTTGAACTGAACGTGTTTATGAGAGCCTCTTTAACTTTGGCTCAGGTGCTAAGAGCATCCATATGTGGGACCATCACCTCCTGTGCCAAGTGGCCCAAACAGGAAAGGATATGTTTGGCCTTCTGATGATCAGTCGCCCCTTCCATAGCTGCTTCATAAACGTATAAAAACGAAGCAATGCTACCCTCTCCAGGGATAAACTTTTCTTCAAACGTTGTTTTTAATGATTTATGGTCATTCCCAGTAAGGGTATGAATAGCTAGAGCTTCTGCTTCTGATGTTTTAGAGCAGTAGCTTAACTGATCAAAGGTCCACGAAAGGCGATCAAACTGGTCATGCATGGCTTCAAGCCGGGTTTCTATTTTAGAGAGGGGCTTCTAGGGGCCCAGATTCACATAGTCTCAGTCGAGCGTCGATCCCTGATTTATGAGTATCAAGCTCTTCCACTCAGCTCTCCATTGCATTGACTTGAAAATTGAGTTGTGACACCATTGAGCTTAGGTTTAATTGAGAAGTTTCCACGGCTTTCACACGGTTCTTCAGCTCTTCTTTCATTTGTTTACACCCTTCATCGTCACGAGAGCGAGCTGGGGCCTTGTACCCCTCCTTAATCTGTTCATACTTCTGCTCAACCTGCGTTAGTGACTATATACTTCCTTCAACAGCACAGGGCTTTCCAGCGAAGCTTTTGTCCCTTTTACTTCGATTTCGCATACAGTCAGGTGACATGCCAAGTATTTGGTATTTTCTAATAAGGCTTAGAGCTAGCTCCTTTTATAGCTCAACAACCTTAGTTGCGATGGTGGTGGTGGCACTAGATGGTTCAAGAAACAGACGACGTTCAAGCTCATCAACATGCAAAAAGGCCTTAATTAACTGCCGCTCCACCACAGCCACACGCTGTTCATATTTTTCTTAAAGAGGAGTTTGGGGCTGAAAGGTCATGATATGTTTGCTCAATTTGCTTTTCAAGTTCTTTAGCAAACTCCTCCAACAACGAGCGGGTGCTAGCGGAGGATGCGTTCAGTTCATCCCAGAATATCTTCATGGCCTCCTTGACATACTTTACAATCCCAGTGTCCATAGTAGTAAGTCAGTAATGCAGCTGTATGATGAAGTTGCGATTAGCTTCCAACCAGATCTAACTGCTCCAAGATGTTTGGAGGTCAGTTGATACAGCTTATCATAGGCTAAGTTCAGAGCTGCATGGGTATCTAGGTGTCGATGAAGCTCTTCATGATGGCTGGCTAAGAGATGCATCATATGGACCAAGGCAGGGTGAGCAAACTTTCGTACGTAGGTGGTCAAATTTGTAAGCTGACCATAGGTCTCTGGGAAGACACTAGTCTCATAGAGAAACAAGTAGCGTTCCTCTACCAACAACGCTTGTTCATGAGATGCAATGTTGCCAGGGTTAAGGATGCCATGAGTAAGGTCTCTCACAGCTTCAGTGGCTGTCCAAGTGATGCAATGAGACTCAGGTATTAATATGTGCTCAAATTGTTCTTCTTCAAATATCAAAGCAGTAGGGCTGTCCATTTGATCATTGTCTTCAGTCCCTTCCCCATTTTGCACCCACTGGGTGACACTCTCCATTTTTTTGTTAATACTTATCAAAGTATTAAGGGGTTTTGACCCCTGTAGTGAGCAACAGTTTGTGGATCCGCCAACAGATGCCACAAATAATTTGTTTAAAGTGAGAATTTTACTTTATAATAAGAGTTTAAATAGCGCTTTGTTAAAGTTTTTTAAGTTTTTTATTTGTTTAAGCAGGGCAAACCCAAGAAAAATCCTTTTTTGATACTAGTTTTTCCTATTTAAACTAGTTCAGATTTCAAGACCATGGGTATTTGAGGCAAAAATATATAAAGCTGAGTCATCTAAATTAGGAAATATAGGCTTTCAGCCTATCAGATCAAAGCTAAAATTTTTGAGGCAAAACTGACCCATGTGGTAACGATTTGATGAAATAGTATTACATTGCCAGTGAGTAAAATCTTCTCACCTCGGTGGTGGTCAGACTCATGTGGTAATGATTGGTTAATTTGCATCCTATCATCATTGAGTAAAATCTTCACACCTTGGAGGTGGTCAGATTCGTGTGGTAATGCTTTGTTAATTTTTACCCTATCAGCATTTGGTAAAATCTTTGCACCTTGGTGGTGGCCAGACTTGGGTGGTAATGATTGGTTGATTCACCCCAATCATCAACGGGTAAAATCTTCTCACCTTGCAGAGGTTCAGATTTGTGCGATATTGAACACCTCAAATTTGGCCGAGAAGTTGGAGTAATCCTATTATTAGTATTTACCTTTTTAAGCCGTTTTTTGTTATAAGCCATATTTTCTCTGATAGCTAGGATTCCACCGAGAATCCGCCAAGGTCTTTTCGCCGTGGGTACTCATATCATTGATATCCACTATATTATTTGATGATTGGACAGGAGATGGGCCAATCATGGTAGCAGATTTGGGAGCACTCATACATCCGACATTCTTTCTCCTAAGTTGAGAAGGTGAATGTCCAACAATTACCATCATGACTCATCAAAGGAGTCCTGGGCCTCTTCATTCCCTACAAATTCTTTTTTTGGATCCTTTAATAAATGAAATAAAGGCTCAGCTATTCAGGCGAAGTTCTGAATAAATCTTCTGTAGTATCTGACCATCCCTAGGAATACTTGGATGTCTCAGACACTTTTTGGCACAGCCATGCGCTCTATAGCTGCTATCTTCTTGGTTTGCAGCTGCAATCCACTTGAGTTGATCATAAATCCCAGGTATTCCAACTCTTTCTTTAAGAAGTGGCACTTTTTGGCTTGATCTTCAGGTTAGCCGCGGACAGTCTCTTAAAAACTTCCTCCTAGTGGTGCAGGTGATCAGATAACATTCTACTGAACACATTGATATCATCCAGATATACCAGGACGCATGACAACTTCAGGTCGCTTAATATCACGTCCATGGCCCTCTGGAATGTCACGGTCACATTGCATAGACCCTGGGGCGTCCTCGTCAGCTGGTATAACCCCTGTGCAGTAGTAATCGCACATTTTTCTTGGTCTTCTTCTGGCAAGTTGATCTGCCAGTATCCCAAGATTAGATCCATTGTGGAGAAATACTTCACTTCTCCTAATTGATCCAGAGCATCATCAATCCTTGGTAGGGGATATGAATCCTTCTTCATAATTTTGTTCATCCTTTGGTAGTCAATCACCACCCAATTCCATACATCCTTCTTCTTCACGATCAGAATTGGACTTGCCCAGGGACTTGATGATGGAACTAGAAGCCCATGCTTCACTAGTTTGCTGATCTCATCCTCCACTACTGCTTCAGCGGCTTTTGATCTTCAGATTGGTCTCATCATTATTGGTAGATTTTCCCCAGTGTTAATCTTGTGAATTATATCTCGTGCACATCCCAAATTTTGGTCGTCCTGAGTGAACACTTCCCAATATTTCTTGATAATTTGAGCACCTCCTGCTGCCCTTCTGGCAGATCAGTAAGCTGCTTTCAATCAACCAATAGGTTGATGCTTTCTACCACCCCAGCCAGTAATCCCATTTCATTGAGAGACCCAAAATCGAGGAATAGTCTCAATTCTGCCATTGGAATCAAAGGAGCAAACGCGATAATATGATTCCTCTTAATCTTCATTGGTTTTTCGCTAAAATTTGCCAGGAGAACTTGTATTTCTCCATGGCCCAGCATTATTATCCTGGGAGCCACCCATGGCTCCACTCTGACTTCTTCCAGGGGCTTTTGACTTCTCCATACAACAGCTCAGGAATCTCCAAAGTCAACCTTATGTCAACTATTATCTGCGTTCTGGCCGGTATGGTCCTTTCCTTCTTGATCCTTAAAAGAATTCCCCAGTTTTCTAGGATTTCTGTTGCATCTCTCGTTGTTTGCTATCAACTAATTGGTATCAAATTGGTACAATACCATCATTGTATATCAGATTAATGAGGTTGTTTCTCTGATTTAATGGAGCTTCACCATCCTTCTGGTATACCCAATGGTAACGTCTGACCCAGGATGGTCAACGTATTATCCACAAAGTTACATTTAACTCCGTACTTCTGCAGAAACTCCGTTCTGATAAGGATATTGTAGTTTTGGTTCACCAAAACTATTGCTGGTGTGGATACCACCAATGACACAAATCATAGTGGCAGCACACTATACGCTCCACAGGAAACGGTGGTGTTCAGCCCAGCTGTTCCATATTCTCTTGTGATCCAAGTCCGAAGAAATCTTCATCCTCTTCACCAGCTTGGTTGACACAATATTGATGGGCGCTCCACTGTCGACTATAGCCCTCACCCTCACTCAATTCACTTGAATATCTATATACGTACACTTGGAGTATTGTAATATAGTATTACTGAGTGAATAGCGGCGTTATTAGCTGAATCTAGGATATGAATAATCTATGCCAATAATTCAGGAAGTGATTCCTTTATTGCGCTGAGGGGGATCAACATATTGGTATCATCTAAACAAACGTCTGATAACTCATCAGGAATCTCAGCGGTCCAAATCTTCTCCGCCAGTTGTCAGGTGTACGGCCAAGCAACTTCCTGAATTATCTTGGGGTCAATCTTCTTTACCCTAGCCCTGGTCATGGCATTTACATCCATGTGACTACTTGGTATAGCTGATCCTGCTCGTCATCTATGAACAGATCGCTAATGTCTATTTCTTCATTCATGATATCTGAAGGAACAGGTTTCTCCACAGCTCTAGACTGTTCCTTGTCTAGGCAGTGGGCCCTTTTCCCAAATCTTTGGCAACTGCTGCCTCCTTGGCCTGGACCATGTTAATCTGATCCTTCAGCTTTTGCAGTGTGCGGCGAAATGTCCTTTCCCACCACACTGAAAGCAGACCTTTTCTTTATTGCTTAACTGTCTGAATTCTTCAGGCTTATTTCCCAGCACAGTTCAGTTGGTAGCCTCTTTTGCTCCTTCACTTCCCTTCATGGGATTCAGATTTCAGACTAGATTAGACTTGAAGTTTCTATTTGGGGCATCGAACGTCACTCCCAAAATCTTCAGGTTGTCTAACATTTGTGAGGTAGTTATCTCCATAGTGAATATAGAAGACATCATTTGATGCAAATCATGATAGGGCCAAAGGGCCACTTGCAAAGCGATTCTAGCATCCAAGTCATCTAACACTTTTGCTCCAGCCAGGATCTGTGACTCCTGGTAAAATCAATCCGCGAAGCTAGAAAGAGACTCATCTTTATGGAATTTATTTCCCATAAATTCTTGCTTGCATTTTGATATTTGGGTTGGACTACCAAACTCCTTCATTATGGCCGCCTTAGCCTCGGCATATGACCAGCTGTCCCCCTCTAAGTAGGGTAACACTAGGTTCTGACAGTCTGTGTCCAGGAAGTTCATGACTGCCAACGCCTTTTGACGATCCCCTTATCCATTCATAGCCATGTTGAACAGTTGGAAAAACGCTGGGGCGTTATCCTGATGGAATGTTGGAAATTTCAGTGTTGCTATAAATTCCTCCAAGTCATTTCAGGCAATTCTCTCAGTTCAGCTACTCAGCTTATTTGTGGAGTGACTTCAGGCGTCATCTCTGAAATGGCATTGAAGGAGATAGCATATTTCTTGGGGTATTCGACTTCTTAAGTATTGTGCAAGGACTTCTCTCTTCAGCATCACTGGCCATATTGGGCTCACATGAACATCTGTGGGCTTTCAAGTCCTCTACTTCTTTTATCAATTTCTCAATATCCATATTGAACTTTCTTAAATAAACGCAATCCACTTCTCATTCCGTTTTTAGGAATAGAACCTCTTGAACGAGGTCTCCTTATTACTTCTTTAACAAGTTTACTTTTCTGAGTAAGTCATTCCTGAAGTTGGCTACATTTTCTACTCCTTCAACCACCTTGGTAACTCGCTCTTTCAAGGCTGCAAACTCATGATGGTCCGCTGAGTTCAAGGCATTCTGATTCACAGTGACAATCTTGGTCCACAACTTGCTTTTCTTCTTTATATAACATTATATATAGATTCTTTACTCAACTACCCCTGTAGTGAGCACCAACTTGTAAAAATTTACTCTAGTGGTTAATTATCAGTTGTCAACTCAGTAAATTTTTTACTGAACAGGTTCAATTTCCTCGTGCACTTCGCATTGTATATAATGTATTATCCAATAATAGTATGAAGACTATTATCCATATTTGAGTTTGAACTATTATTAGGCCCAACACTTTGGTCAGTACTTCCAATTAAATACTCTATAAGTTGTACTCATAGGGATTTGTTCCCTATATACCTACACCCAATCTTTGTCCAGATACCCCAGAGACAGTCTCTTTTGTCCTAACACACAATTGGCAGCTATCCCTGATTATGGTTCCTTTTGTCTCTAGATCCCCCTCAGATCTCTACTCTTCTCTCTGAGAGTCTTCCAATTATTGCCTTCTGCAATAATATCCGTGAGGTGGAACATCACAATGGAATCTGATAGTATAACTATACACCAAATTGACAATATTACTAATAATACTCTTTCTACTGGTAATACTTTTTGTAATAATGCTTTTTTACTATAGTGAATCCTAGGGAATTATATATTAGAAATTCGTCTGTCTAACCCTTGGTTGACACCTCTTCAATGAAATGGCAGCCGTTGCTATTGAATCACCCTTCCTCATCTCAGCAGCTATGGTCTTCCCCATCCTGGCTAGGATTCCATTGTTGGACATCCTCGAGACCTCAGACAGAAAGAGTCAGAAAATGTGTCCCTAATGTTTTCCTCTCAATCCAAGCGAACCAACCATAATTGGCTAGTGACCTGCTTAGGTAATGGAACTTTTTATCTATTAAGGCAGGTCACTTCACCAACCAAGTGATTCACTAGTTTCAGGCGGCATCACTCGCCTTGCAACTCACTATTCATTCCCAATCAGTTGGTGATATAACCTGACCAATCCCAATTGATACACCTGATAGTTCATTACTATCAGATTCCCCTATTTTGTCAGCCACTCCAGATGATGAGATATTAGGTATTCATCCGGATTGATCCCTGACATATTTGACCAGGTGAATATCCCAAAACCCCCCAAACATAGTTCCTCTGAAACTCAGGCCAACTAATTTCTGATTCACTTCGCCTTAAGGAATTTTCCTCTAGCTACACCAGGTAATCTAGCAGGCTGGGAATATGGGCAAAAATCCCAACAGTGTGGTCACCGTGACCACAGCAAGGTTGTAGTCACTTTGGAAAAAGATTTGGGTTTGGGGACATATCGAGTAGTAGGGCTGGGTATCAAAGTCTGAATTCAGATCAGGTTTTATATCACTTGGATAATTCAAAGATGGGATAATTTCCCCAATTCAGTCTCTTCCTCCAATAGCTTTAGGGGATTTTGGTTAATTTGGTAAGATATTTTGGTAGGTGATTTTGGTTTGGTAGGTTTTGGGGTGGGAGATTTTCTGGATTGAACAAGGGTCCAAGGCTGCACCAATTTGTTGGCATGGGTGTGCATTGGCCAGCTTGGGTTTGAGGTGCTAAACTTTGCTTCTGATATGAGTGCATGGCCTGTGGGGGTGGGGGCAGCCAAAATTCCACTTGAACGCTGATGTTGTGGCCTCATGGGTGGTGTTGGCCATGTTCGCAGGGTGTGAATTATATTGAAATACCTTTTTGTGTGGTTCAATTCATAGCAGCAGGGGAAAATTGTGTGACCGTTTTCAGTGTGGGCCCAAAAGAAATGGTTGGGTGTAGATGAGATATAGGCACACGGTGGGATGTGCTGGGGCATGTTCAGCTAGTGGGGGTAATGGTGGCCATTTCCCAAGGTGCCACGAGGCGTTCAGCACCACTAGGGATGATGATTTGGAGGATAGGGTTTTCAACATATGTGGACAACCCTGATATCAACTCCTCATATAGTGTTTGGAGGGGAAGGTGTGAGGGGAGGTTTTCAAAGGTTACCACAAATGTGGTATTATCTGGGAGATGTGTTTGGGTGGTGATAATGGGGTATTTTTTATAAAAAAATTAATCGCGCAGCTGCTGCAGCTTCTGCATCTGTTTTGGTGGTAAATCATATATTTTAATAGCCCTTGTAAGGGTGGAAGTTGATAAGTTCTGCTGGCGCAAAGGTGGCCTTTTCCAGCTCAATTATCGCTTTGTTGGCATATGGGAAGAGATTTAAATACTTGACGCAGAGGCAAAAGTAAATATTAAATTGGCATGGAGCTAGGGGGTGGGGTGGTTTGGGTGGACTCATGCGAGGTGGAGTGCTAAGTCCCTTGGAGGGGCATAACAGCCAGATGTATTTGGCAAACTGAATGAGCTAGTCCACACGCGTTTGCCTGATGGGTGGTAAATGCTAGTGGATGGAGCACCGCTGACCTCATAATGGGGCAGCAGGTGGTGGATCCGAGGACATTGATTTGGAAATTGGTGAGTTGAGGTGATGGAGATTTAACTTGTTTTTTTTAATTGCTCAAAATTGATGTTGAGTAGAAATAAATTTGTTTTTCTTTTTTAATATATGTTAATACTTACTGAAAATACTTTTATATTATTCAATGTTCTTGAAAAACATTATGTTTTATCCAGAAAACTAAAACGCATGACAACTTTAGAAATCTAAACACTCCTTCCATGGCTTGTTTCCAGGTGGCCAGGGAATTCCAGATTCCTTGGTGAATATGAGTCATTCAAACAGTTCTTAATTTGCAATCAATGAGCACTTGATCTAATCTTCTAGAGCTATTTTAGTTTGCTAGTACCAAATTTTTAAATCCATGGCTGAGAAATACTGGGACCCAGCCATTAGCCTGAGAGAGTCATTAATTTTAGGAAACAGGCAGCTGTCTTTCTAATCTATAATGTTTTATGGTTGTATAAAAACTCTCTAAAAGTTCCATCATTATAAACTAGTAGAAAGAGACTTTTAATGGATTTTTGGATATTGTCAACAGGACAGAGTCTGGTACCTTTTCACATTAACCAAAACTTGTTTTCCGTTTTCTTCAAATTTCTGATAGGTTTTGTTGGATTTTCAAAACTTTAGTCAATCTAGACTCAATGTATAAATCTCTCCATCTTACTAAAGTCTTAGAGTCCCAAATAGATTTGATCTTTATATTCATTCAGTAGCTCTACTACCAATCGTAGGAATCTAGCTAATTGTGCTCTCTGGTGCTACGCCTCTGAATCCCACAAAGGGTTTTAATAAAATAAATAAGAAGCGCTACTATAAAATGGGGATTTTTATATTTTTATTGGGTGCTCAGGGGTCAAAAGAAATTTGATTTCTCTCAATATTTGACTGATCAGCATTTAAACTGTTTTGAGGGTTGAGAAGAAATTAAAGAATTTTTTCAGAATAGTTTAGAGGATTCCAACTTAGGTAATATGGGATGCGCTGTCAGATCTTAGGAAATTTGAGTTACTTTTTTGGCAAAACGATATTGGGATTTTAGGGCAGAATGTACCCATGCAGTAGTGTCTTGATGTATTTCGACCAATCACCACTCAATAAAAAGCTTTCACCTTGAGGGACCACTGCCATGCCTATAAAAGGGGGTGGTCCCCCATAGGTGCTTTGAAGGACCTGATGGTGATTGGGGGCGCACTTTCATATGGTTGCCCCATGGTCTGTCGCGTGGTCAGAGTAATCCAAATGATAGATTTTACATTAGTTGCCCATACAGTTTGAAATGTTGCTATTCTGATTATTGAGGTTCCACCAAGAATTGCAGAGTCTTTGGGCTGATATCCTCAAAATCATTTTTATTCTCATTTAAATCACTTTTTTGATCATTGCAAACTCTTAAATGGCTGACTTCTTCATTTAGGTAAATTGTAACCCAAGACATTCTTCCTCTGCAGCTAAGAGGGCAAATGTCCAACATCACCCCCTCAAGCTTTGTTTGGGGGGAGAATAAAGTCTGAGGAAACGGCCATGTACTCAGTTGATGATGAATCCTGTAGCTAAAGACTTTATAGTTTACTCGTTGCCTCTTTATTAGGTAATGTTGAAGAGACCCTCCCAGTTTGTTCCAAGCTTACCATTTCTCGTGGTAGTGTGGTTATGGTAGTTTAGTACCATGTCAAATACTTGGAAGGTAGGTAATGGGTTTCAGAGCTCATTGGAAGTTTTCCCTTCTTTAGTCACTGTTTGTGCTAGATTGGTCATAGCCTCTAATTAGAGTTGGATGATGCATTGAGCCAATCTTCTCATAACTTTATCGGGCTCCTCAATTATGGAGGAGAATATATCTTTAGCTAAGAGATCGGGTATTCCTGGTTCACGCCCATACAAGCCATGGAATGGTGATATCTTGAAAACCCAGTGATAACTAATTTGGTAGGCCATAAGGGCACTGGGTAAGAATTGATCCCAGTGAAGTGGATCAGAAGAAGCCATTTTTTGTAGGATGGACACCAAGGTACCATTTGCTCTTTCCATAGTCCCATTTGTGGAGGGATTATATGGGGCTGAGAATAGTTGTGTCCCTATAAACGTAGCAGGATCTTGATTACTCTGGAAGTGAAGTTCTTACCGTTATTGTTGAGTAGTAAATGGGGGCAGCTGTGGCGTGTGAAATTTTTTGATGTAAAAAAGTGGATGTGGCCTTGGCCGTTTGAGTAGGAAGAGCCATGGCTTCCACCCACTTAGTAAAATGATCAATAGCTACTAGAACAAACTTGTTCCCACTAGTAATCTGAGGAAGGGGTCCTACTACATCTAAACTAATGTTGTGGAACAAATTGTTAAGGGTAGTGGGTTGATAGTGGTATCTAGTATTGAAACTGGATTGCTTCTTACATGTAAGACAAGCTTCCAAGACGTCAACGTTAGATTCCATCATTCCATCCCAATAATACTAATCCTTAATCCACTCATAGGTTTTCTTTGCCCCTCCATGACCTAGGGTGGAGTGAGCTTCTAGAAGAGCAGGTACACGTGCCAAAGACTGAAGGTAAGGCAACTAATTTGCCCCAACCTGTTTATACAAATTCCCGTTCTCCACTTTGTTGTTATGTGAGTTCCAGGATAACATTATCTGAACAGGCTCATCCTTATCCTCCCAGGCATTGGGGGTCATTAAGAGGTCATATACCTCTCCACCTCACTATTATGCATGCGAAGGACTTGTAGCCGAGTTAACCCATTAGCATTCATGTGATGGGTTCCAGCACGGTGCTCAATTTTCATGTCATAATGTTGGAGCTTTAGAGCCCAACAAGCTAATCAGCCAGTAGTCCCTCATGTTCTTTAAACATTTTAGGGAAGCGTGGTCTGTAATCACAGTGAAGGCAGTCCCATACAAAAAAGGGCGGTAGTGCTTCACAGCTAACATAACGGCAAGGCATTTTTTCTTAGTTACACTATAGTTGCGTTCTGCTTTTGACAGCATCTAACTGGAATAGGATACTAGATGATCTACACCATTTTCCATCTAATTGGGCAAAGATGGCCCCAATGGCATAGTCTGAAGCGTCGCTAAACAGGATAAATGGTCTATTGTAATCAGGATGCCTCAGATTAGGATGTTGTTGTAGCAATTGTTTCAGAATCTTGAAAGCAGCCTTATGTTCAGCGCCCCAATAGAAAGGGGTGTTCTTAGTTAATAAGCGAATAAGGGGTTCTCTGAGCTGGGCAAACTTGGGTATAAACTAATGATATTACCCCATCATCCCTAGGAATACATGAAAAACCCATAGATTTTTAGGGGGAGGCATATTCAAAATTGCTTCAACCTTATCTTTCATGGGTTGAATTCATTCTCAAGAAATGGAATGCCCAAGGAGATCCAATTTCTGTTGAAAGAAGGTACATTTTGAAGGCTTTAACTTTCTATTTGACTTAAGTAACTTTGGAACACCTCCTTCAGATGATCAAGATGTTAGTTGAAGGTTCGTGAGAGCACTGTGATATCATCAAGATATACTATGACACAAGTTAACTTCAGGTCCCGCAAAATATGGTCCATTGCCCGCTGAAAAGATGCAGGCGCGGTACACAACCATTGCAGTAATTGGGTTGGTTGGAAAAGACCCTCACTACAAATGAGAGCACATTTCTTTTGATCATCAGGTAAAAGTTCCATTTGCCAATAGCCGCTAGCCAAGTCCATGGAGAAGAAGAAGTTAGAGCCAAAGAGTTGGGCCAGGGCGTTGTAAATGCGTGGGATATGATAACTATCCTTTTTTGTGAGATAATTCTTTTCAGAAGTCCATAACTATCTGATGACCTCCATTTTTCTTTTTTTAAGCAATATAGGGGAAGACCAAGGTCTTTGTGAAGGAAATAATAACCCCGCATCTAGAAACTGCTGGAGCTCCATCCTAATCTGCTGTTCTTCCACCTTCAACTTACAGTAAGGTTTGGACCTAATAGGATGGGCATCACCTACATTGGTAGAGTGACCAACCTTTCATGTGGCCATAGTCATTGTCTGATTTAGAAAATATGTCATTGTATTCATCTAGTAAAGTATGAACTTTTACAATTCGTCTGGGGTTAGCTCATCTGAAATATGTACATTGGGTAGGGTACACACCAGGTTATCCATAAGCAAGCCCAAATCCGCCATAGAGCTTACAGATTGGATACGTTCAATATACTCCACTGGAAGTAGAAAACCTCTGCCAATCTCCTGGTGTTTTCAAATGACCATGTCTTTTCCAGTGAGGTTTCCCAGCAGAAGGGTAATAGGCCTCTGGTAGGATGTAGTTAGAATCCCAAACAGTACCCAAGGCTCCAAGGGGCTAACGCCCTCAAGACTTGTAATATGTAATAAACAGCGTTGTGGTATTTGGAGCGTGATTTTAGTGTCAACCACGTGTTGTTCACCAGACTAAATTAATACTTATTTGCAGCATAGAAAGGGATGCCATCCTTTGCATCCACTGAGTTGGGCAATTTCTTAGTGTTGCGTCCAGAGGTGGAATAAATTAAAGTCATAGCTGTGAAAGGGTATTTGATCAGACAAGAGTACCCATGCTTGCTGGGTCCTTTGTTAGATAAGAATAATGAGACTTCATAGTTGAGTAACGAGAGGTATCCTTGCTTCATATTGATTATTACCTCATATTCGATCATAAACTGAGTGCCAATAAGCATTTAATAGGCGTTGTGACCTAAAGCCACAGCAGGAGCTGATAAAATAAGCTCTTAATTTGAATGGGGAGGGAAGAGTATGCCCCAATTACACGAGTATTATTTAGCCAGCAGTTCCAATTTCTTGTGTGTACTTCAAGGCAGGCGCTAGTTTTATTTTCTTAATAAGCTTGGTGGAGATCGCGTTAACTGTGGAGCCAGTGTCCAGGATAGCCATTATTCAGACCTTTTAAAAGACTACTTCAACTTTAGCAAGCATTTCTCTAAAGTTAGGCGACACAGATAAGACCTCCTTAAGCCAAAAGGTGGAGGTTTATCTTTTTAGCAGCCTTGGGGTATTCATCCAAGAGGAATTTCATGAGATGCACCCGCTGAAGAGGTTAAATCAGTCCAGATAAGAATTGATCACTATGGTTAGCAGTATCAATAATTTTTGGAAACCCTAAATTTGGCTGAGGTACGTTTCCTCAGGTATGGTGGTCTCGTCTACTGCTTCAGCATTCAAATAATTAGGAACCTCTACTTCCTCAGGTGCTCCTAATATATAGTAGCCCAAGTCATCATAAACCCCCCTCAGATTCTTCTCTAAGGGTATTCTCAACAACGGGAAAGGTTGTAAGGTGGTAGAGGAGATGGTAACAGGAGACTGAGTAGCCTTATAGTGCGCATTCGCCAGTTTAGCTGGAAGCAAGGCACAGTGGCTTTAGTGAGCTGGTGTAGGCGGATGTTTTTTACTACCTTACAGGTCACTGATTCATAAGAAGGAGGGGTATCCTTTTAAGTCGCACTGATGAAACAGGTTTGGCAGGGAAGAGAGGCACAGTTGAACTCACTCCCAACTGGTCAACAGGCGGTAGCACCTCAATGGTTAGAGCTGAAGTTTTCACTCAGCTTCATTTGTTGTGACACATAGATGAATGTGGCCACATCAAACAAAGCCTCCTTGATGTCACGGATGTTTTTAAATTAACGTTTTACTGAGATGATATGTCTAGCTAAAGAGGGCTGAGAGGCGAACCAAGATAATAGGGTGGTGATACCATCCTCAAGGTTGATCATGTTAGAGGTGGATACCCTTTGCACAGGGAGGTAAAATTGTTCAGCAAAAGCAATGGGCGATTCATCTTCATACATGCTAAGGCGCATAAAGGCCTGATTTAACGGTGTAGACTCTGCTTTGATCCAAATTCAGCCAAAAGAGCCTCCTTCACCTCTTCCCAATTGTGAAAAGGGTTCAGGTAAGGAACAATCATCTCTTGTGCTGAACGACTCAGCAAGGTAGGTTGTGTTTGGCTTTCTGCTTATCCGATGAGTCTTGCATTACTAATTCATAGACATATAAGAAGAAAGCTATTCTCCCTTCGCCAGGGATGAACTTGTCCTTAAGGGGGAGTTTGTAAGGCCGATATCAAGCACCTCAAGGCGGGAAAAAGCACTTGTTGGGTTTTTTCAAGAGTAACTATTTTGGTGTACCAGTATCCCCCTGTAGTGAGCACCGTTTTGTAGAAATTCAGCTTAATTGTGCTCGCTGATGCTATGCCGCTGGATCCCACAAAATACTTTAATAAAATAAATAAGAAGCGCTACTATAATAAATGGGGATTTTTAAATTTTTTATTAGGAGCATGGGGGTCAAAAAAAACATTTTCTCTCAATATTTGACCAATCAGTATCTAAACTGTTTTGAGGGTTGAGGGGAAATTCAAAAATAGATTCAGAATAGCTTAGAGGCTTCCAAATTAGGTAATATGGGATGCGTTCCTATCAGATCTTAGGAAATGTGAGTTACTATTTTGGAAAAATGATATTAGTGTTTTGGGGCAGAATGTACCCATGCAGTAATGTCTTGATGTATTTCAACCAATCACTGCTCAATAAAAAGTTTTTACCTTGGGGACCTTCACCACGCCTATAAAAGGGGGTGGTCCCCATGCAGGTGCTTTGAAAGACCTGATTGTGGATAGGGGCGCACCTTCTGATGGTTGCCCCATGGTTTGTCATGTGGTCAGAGTAATCTGACTGCAAGATATTATATTATTTGCCCATACAGGTTTTTAAACGGTGTTACCCCAATTAATGGGGTAACACTGAGAATCGGCCAGGGTCTTTTGGGTGATATCCTCAAAATCATCATTATGCTCATTTTAATCACTTTTTGGATCATTGCAAACTTATAAATGGCTGACATTTCCCCATTTAGGCAAATTTCGACCCAAGAAATTCTTCCTCTGCAACTGAGAGGAAAAATGTCCAACACCAATTTCCACTGTTTTTGGGTTATATCATTATAAATTCTTGATTGTATAGTGTCTAGTAATGGTGCTCCTTAACTCAAAATCCCTTAGAAAACCAAAATCTTGAATAGCTGACACTTCAATTAGAGATTTTGTATATATTCTAGAGGGTTTCTAACCAAAGTTACAGCTTTTGGAGGGTTGATTCCTAAAAGTTCATTACTAGGCCTAAAAAGGTAGGCTTGAGTAGCCCAAGACAGGTCAGCACTCTGTATGAATGGGTTTTTGAACCCTTGTATTTCCATGAGATGCATGGAGGGTTTTTTAGCTTAAATTTGATGCCCCCTGAGAAACTTTCTGTTTTTTATAGAGTGCCAGTTGGGCGTATAGCTTAAAGAGGCATCATACATCTTGATTTTCACTCACAAGGATGATACTAATTGAAAGGTTTATATCTGATACTGTAGCTGATAGACCATTTTCGAGCCCTCTAGCAAGAACACTGATTTTTGGCTCCCCATGACCCCTATCAACCCAAGGGCTAGTTAGGTGTATTTGATGCCTAATAACAGTAGTAATTATTGGTATAGTTGATAATTTTTAAGTTTGCATTGGTAGAATTGTGTGCTTAAAAACAATATATAATCACAAGTTTCCAAGATATGTTGCATGTGCTGCTATATTTAGCTTTCAAATCAATTGAGAAGGTAGTAATATGTCACTATAAATTGGGTTTTATGTAATCTAATGGTCCCATTTCTGTATTGTTGCAACTTTTAGGTAATCTTATCTGGTTAATATAACTAATTGAAATAATATTAAATAATGATGTCATATCTACAATATACTTGGTCCTAATCTTATATTCATATATTTCACCTTAGTAACAGATGTGTTGTTCTGTATGTGTCTTGCCATAAGGGAAGATATGAGTTTTATACTAAAATAGAATAAAATTTAATAAAATATCTTAATATAATCCCAATTCGATTAACAAAATCTCTTTCTGCTCAGCATAAATTTCTGATCAAATTACATAAATTAACAAGAATGTAAATTTCAATCGCCTGTTGTAGTTTTGCTCCAATGTCATTGAATTCTCCGCTGGCTGCTCCAGTGTGGGGCAGCGGCAAAACTCCACCCGCTGTTTCCATTCAGCAGGAAAACGCGCTTAGACTGGCTTGCCCAGTCATTCCAAACCCATGGGCTGATTTTTTCCTCCCAGGGATCTTGACACCCACCTTGCTCATACCCAAGCGGTAACTCACTGCCCCCTGGTGCTCCCCTGGAACGTGTGTTACACCTAAGGGCTGACTATGGGAAACTATTCCCATACCACAACCAAGCCATTGTTGAAATGGCACAGGTATTTATGACACATGCCAGATTTATAGATTTCCGCTACTTTAAGGGGTATTTCAACCTCAGCTTCAACTGTGAAGCTGATGCTGCCACTGCAGCAACTGTGCCCATGGCATTCCAAGGTACCCTTCTTCCCACAATTCAGACCCTGATCCTGGCAGACACCACTTTGGTGGTCCAGTTTTCTGGTTTTCCCACCCACATCCCCATGCAATGCTCCACAAGGAACTGATGGATGGTTTGGTAGCCTATGGCTCCAACCCCATCTTACAATTTGTGGTCCCAAATAGGGCCACATGACTCGCTGGGTCTCAGACATATGCCACGATCAGCCCTGAATTTAGTAAAATTGCTTTGCCAATTTCCCCTCGTGCTAGTATTACTTCAGCCCCTTACTATCCATTTTGGACATGCGTCAAGGGTGGGCAGACGATCTGCCCATCCTGTTTGAAGTTGGACTACTTGAAATGCAAGTGCCCCTCCTAAGCAACTTTCAACAGATAAGATTACTCATATACCAACCTTCAATCTGCTGCCCACCCCACACAAGTTCCAGCATGGGGTACGATCCTACCTCCCCCTCCCCAAAACCTGAAGCTGCAGCTGCACCTGCAGCCACCAATAAGCCTCCTCCTCACCCCAGTACCACACATGATTCCTCCAATCAAGCATTGGATTGGAACCCAGTTCAATTTATGCTTCCTCCAATGAATCAACCAAATGTCAACCATATGCTGATTCCCCTAATTCAAATCAGCCAGAACCCTTGGGAGTTATTGGCTGAAATTGACAAATTAGGAAAGATCATTGAAGAGCCATTTCTGCAAATTGAGCAGTTCATTAATGCAGATTGGGACGCTAAATATCCCCCGTCTATATACCCCACAGCCAAATTCTAATCATTTTGCAGTGATCACCAACTTGCAGTCAAGGCATCTGCAACGCCAGATTGTCATCCCCCCCACAAAGCTGTCACCAAATCAGTGGCGATGCTCACAGGAGGTATTCCCCCGCCTGTTATCCCCTCAACTCGCACCACAAACAATAAAACCACGATTAATCAGTTACACAAAACTGTCAATGAAGCTATCCAGAACGTGGTAATGGTAGCACGGAATCCTGAAGCTAAGATTACCCAAACCAATATTGCCACGTTTTTTAAACTCCCAGATGCCCGCATCAAAGCTGAAATATCTTTAGCCATCTATATCAGTGCCAGTTTCCTAGCTAACAATTTACATGAGATACCAATCATTCACAATATTGAACCACATACTGCAGTTGCCCCAATGCTCTTACTGTCCGCCTTAACATGTACCCTATGCTGGGAGGAGGAAGCTACTGCTGAAGATGAGCCCCCAATCCCCCCTCCCCTTCCACCATGGAGGGATAAGCAGTTTTCGCTGCCCACCTGGTTGGTTGTTTTTGTCCAAAGTGTTTCATTCAATCCGCTCATTTGGGCGTCCTGTCTGAACCAATCAATTACGTTAGCTTTTAGTTTTAATTTTAGTTTTAGTAATGTCCATCCCCTGGTCAGCTTACTTTAAATAAATAAAACGAATAAATAAAATAGAATTTAATCAAAATTCTAACCTTTATTTGAGGAGTCTGGAATATCAACCTCAATAGTAGTAGGATCCACAGCAAAAACATGAACTGAAGCTTGCATTTTTAAAGTTGACCCATAGGAATCAGGTACCCTTTAAGCACCTTATGCTTCATGTTAACCTGTCTTATTCCGCCTCTTCAGCACAGAAAATGTTGCAATCTTTAGCAGTATTAATTGGCTCTACAGTTTGTGCATGATGAAATTGTTTCTTTTTTCAGTTTGTCTTTTTCTCACAGTGTGAATATGGGGCTAGTGAGCAACAGTAGATGGGGCACTCCTAAGTCATACTGATAGGGATCTCATAAATATCCCCTTGATGTCTATTAGGCTAATAAAAATCTGATAATTGTCACAAGCCAGCTTTGCCATATTGTGGCATATGCAATTTTCATGAGTCAAAAAGCGCTTACCTTATTGGAACTCAGTGAAGCCTCACTTCAAATTTTGAAATGTTAGACCTCTAGATTGCGATTTTAAGAGCTTACCAGATTATAAAAATCTAATATAATTGCTGCAAGTGAGCTTCTGCGCTCTTCCAGAGTGTTTTTATAATAAGCGCTTGTTATTCCCCCAAATGTTTGGCATAAATCTTACTAATAACCAAGAGAAAACCTATCTTAACTATGTAAATAGATTTCGGGTTACATTTCATGGCTAGGTTTTACTAAAAGTAAACTGATGTCGCTCAAACCTCGTGGTACAGCTTTTCAGGGCCATCAAGCCCTTTTAAGTGTTTGGGGTGATGTGGTGGGATATGGCCTTTATATCTTAATTATATCCTTCTATTTCCTCCCTGCTGAGTAGTACATTCAAATGTCCGCATGCCTCCAAGGTGATATCTGTGACTGCCTCCATAAAGTCAACCTTGACATCCAGCTATTGCGCCGCCACACTCCCTCTGTCTATCCTCCATCAACTGTCCCTACTGTGACTAAGTATGTTGTGACCTCTGCACCTGCCTCCAGTGTGCCAACCTTATGTGTCATCCTTGGCACCAAGTACTTATTCCTTCTTTCATGATTTGATCTCTCCCTCTTCCTTCCCTCCCTT
Organism: Massospora cicadina; assembly: GCA_022478985.1. Lineage (NCBI taxonomy): Eukaryota > Fungi > Entomophthoromycota > Entomophthoromycetes > Entomophthorales > Entomophthoraceae > Massospora > Massospora cicadina. The sequence goes on along the minus strand of JAKSZP010007964.1, from coordinate 21,111 downwards.
AGGCTGTCCCTGATGCACCCTTTCTGTTGCCCATGCCACTCCCGCCTTCTGGTGTGCCGCAGTGCCCTCAATCACCACTGCAACTTACCAATATTTTCATCTTACTAGGAGGTGATGTCATTATCCATCTTTGATAAATTATGCTTCTTTTAAATTCATGACTAAAAAAGCAATTACTTTATAAAGATTGGTGAAGCATTTCAATGATTTACAGTCAATACTCTAAATTGGGAATCTGATAGCTTATTATATTAAAAAATATCTGATGGTCACAAGTGAGCTTCAAAGTACTTCTGTACTGTTCCACAGCTGCACATGATACTCTTTTAAATGATCGGTATAAAGCTTCGCAAGTTAATAAGAGAACCCCCATCTTTCTTATGAATACTGCTTTTTATACTGCAATCATGTCTAGCTTTTTCTTTTCATTAAGTAATTGCCATATGATCCTCAAAGTATTACTTCTTGCCTTCACTAATCCCTCTTTGTTATTTTATGCGTGTAGCAGGCTTCTGCTCATTGCAACAATGCCCCTTAATATCATGTTATTTTGGGCCTTATAATAAGGCAGACAACATGGCAATAATAACTACATTAAAGTTACTATTTAAGTTGAGCCATTATGTTTGCCGATAAATAGAACTACAAACAGATTTAAATTGTATCTCACACCACTTAAATCTAATCACTATTACGCCTGATTTTGATGAAAGGCAATTAGTGTTAAATTCTATAGATTTGGCACTATAAATTTGATCCAAATTTTGACCAACCACAAAGTGAGGTACCATAGCTTCCTGTGCCATCCATGTGAGACATATATTCAGGTGCTTAAATTCTTCCAAAAAGTCGACAAATTAAAAATAATTAAGTACATAAATGAAAGAGTAATACTTGCTTCACCTGGAGTATATATTACTCTTAGAATTGGGCTTAAATTATATAATAGTTAAGTTTTATGAGCATATACAGCACACAAACAGATGAAATAACTCTGACAACTAGTTTCTGAAGGTTTGATTTCAGGATGATAGGGAGCTCTAGTTTGGTCAAACCGTTATCATAAAGCACTAACATTATCCTAAAGGACGTCATATTATTTTAATACCACAGAAGAAGTTGCTTTTATTGTGAGTTGTTGTTTTCAGAGTTTAGATCTAAGCCTGTATTTGGGACTGTCGTTCATATATCTGCTGAAAAAGAGGACTAGTTTGTTGAGAAAATTCCCCTAGATAGTCAAAGTCCTGAAAATTGGCTTCTAAAAATCAAATCTGGATCTATGATCCCCCATATGCGTCCACCTCACATCCCTTAACAATGGCTCAAACTTTTCATCCAGTAATTCTATAGTTCCTATAGGTTAATCGCCAAGCTTATTATTATTTAATATTGTTAACTAAGTTCCAGTGATTCCAGGGGCCCTGGCAGGCCATGGGGGACTGGAGGGACAAAGTGTTATTAAAGGTCATGGGAACCATCTGTCCTGGATGATCCTTATAGTCCAGGAGGTCTAAGTATCATTGTATTTATAGAGGTCTCAGAGATCCAGGGGGTCATGGAAGACCATTAACACCAGGGGTCTCATGGGACCCTGTCATTCTTTAAATTTGAAGAGAAACTTATGTAGGGAATATTTTCTTCTAAAAAAATTTTAAACTAAATATACTTAACTCCAGAAGTTGGCTTCAGTCTCAATGATAACTTGATATACTTGATTTTGGGCTATGGCGGTCACTCCATTTTGTTGAGCAATAGGTTTATACTGTATTAAAGCTAAAAACCAAAATATTTATGGAGAATATGTTGTCAACCCTTATTGAGCCAGAAATTACTTGATATTATTACAAATTAGCTTTGTAAAAAAATGACAAGGAGTTGTCTATAAATAACGTTGGTATGGATATCGCAATGGAGCCTAACTAAAATAGCATTTCTTGGCGATGTACAGCCACATACTGTATTAGATAATACATACATGCTTAAGAGGCGTTTTAGAAAGCGGTATGCTTGTATCCTTAACTCAGATGTGGCCAATTTGAAGATAAGTATAGTTCTATTATAGAGGAGTAATCATCAGATGCCCAAGATCAACTGAACCATCTCAGGTTGGTATGTACCTTCAATCAGATGCCCTATGGTGGTTGTTACGTTGTTGGCCTGAGTCTGGCGGCTCCTGAGCAACTGCAAGAATGATAGTAATATTTAAAGGTCAAAACTCTAGTTTTTCTGGGTCAGGGGACACAACCATAGACAGGGATTTATTCATCTATAGGGTAAGACTCATCAATCTGTCTGGAATGGGTAAATATAGGCTAGAAATATTATTCACGATAGTAGACGTTTGTGTAGGGGTAACACAGAAGGTCCCTGGCATAATCACAAAAATTTAGACTTATATTATTAGTTAGTATCACACCTTTCATGTTGTCTTTGGAGTTACTTTTGTCAATTTTCAGCTTGGTGAGATTTTAGTATTCAAGTAGAAATACAAAAAACTTACACTAGTATTTTATATATAGAGATAAGCCTAATCTAACTATAAAGGCTCTTTGATATCTATAGGTCATGTGAGGGACCGGTGGTGCAAGAAGTGCCAATGATTGTTAAGATTATATTTTACCTGTCACAAGTTAGTAGATAATTCTTTTATTAGGTTTAGTCCTTTTTAGATCACTCTCTAGCTCATGCACAGTGGTTTTATCCACCGCCCATGGGGCGACTCCTGATAACTTGTTAAGCTTCCTTTGTTTGAATCCAGCTCAGATTTGGACATTATGATCTTAGCTATAAAATTTAAACCTCCTCATTCAAGGTAAGGCTGGTTTCATATCCTAGTAAGCTAAAAAACTATTGTGAATCAGTAGTTATTTATATTTTCAAAACTATATATTTTTGAATTGTATATTCCAAACTACTTGATAAATTTAAGATCATAGCCATAATAACCCCGCTTATGAGATGACTTTGATGCCTAAACTGTCATTGCAAAGTCCCTTAAACCCTTATATTTAAAAAGATTCAGCATCCTTCCACCATAGTACAATATTTAAGAATTATGTAATAATCTGTTTGTACTTTAACTGTTACGTCATCCCAAAAAGATTAAATGATTTAGTCTTTATTCATCAAAAATAATTCATTCTTAATTACATGTGGTCTCTTCAACTAATGTTTTGCCTAAATTAATAGTTACCTCATTTAGACTCAAGCCGCTTTTTTTATAATTATCATATAGTTTTGCAATAATCTAAAAAGCGAAGTTAATGGTGATGGCTTAGGTAGAGCAGGACAACAATTTTTCTTTAGTTGTAAAAAATGTAGAACAAGATGATTCTTTGATACCATTTGTAGTTCTAATTTATATACCTCATGTCGCAAGTTTTATAATTTGCTATGTTTGGCCTCTGCCAGTGTGCCAGGCCACACATTATGAGTAATGCTGGACCTTTCTGCTTTGCCTTCATGCGAGTACTAACCCCCTACAAGTCCACAGGCAACCCACCAACCCAGCAGACCAACAACTTCACCTTGGCAACATTGGCCCCTTTTAGGAATGTGAACAATGGCCCTCAGCCCCCTACTGGGCGGCCTGCCACTTTCTACTTCTCCCTCATGACCAATCGCTGGCCCTTATCAAGTGTGCACCAGTAATTCTGTTCCCATCCTGAGCGGCCTAGCTCCCTGACTACACCACTCTCTTGAACGACGTTCCTCAATCCCTCAGCGTTGGTGGCCAGTTGACCAAGTTCCCATTGGGGCTTCCTTGTAGGGCTGGGGTATAGAATTTTCAGCACCAGACACTCCAGAAACATTACCACGCACCTACTTAGTGATCTCCAGTCCCAATTTCACTAATCTAGCGCTTCTCACTAACAAATCATAAAATATGGGAGCAAGAGATCTTTATTGTGAGGGAGTTATAACTATACTTTACCTAGGCGTTTTCATGGCAATCCACTGCCACCTATCAAAAATCATCAACATTCATTGCCAGCATCACAAACAATCGTCAGCACTTCCACTGGCAACCATTCCTTCACATTTAAACTTCCCAAACACTGAATAACAATTTGACGCATTCTTTGGCATCAGTTGCAAATCAAGTCATATATAAATTTTAATATAAACTTCATTTAGTATCCTCAGCCCTAATCACCGTTAAACATACCCCTAGACAGCGGAATGTCTTTCTTGCTCTAAGATTGGAACCCTCAGCACCAAATCTGCTAATTTGATCCTCCTCAGCCAAAAGAGCCAACAGATCCTAAATAGTACATGATTTGATTATCTTGGCATTCAGTCACTATTAATCTCTTCCACTTCTGCGCCAAATTGGCATTCCGCCATGTATCAGAATTGACAATATAAATTTGCTAGTATCCTCAGTTCCAGTTTCCAGTATTAAGTTACTAACAACTAGTCAATATTTAATTAGTTGATTACCTCAGATCTAGTCACTGGTAATCAAAATAACATCTATTCGCTATTTGGGACAATCCCCAATAAATTAAGATTGGCAGAAACATTGAAATAGCTCAACCCAACTCAATGGAGAGCAAAAATTAATGCATTATTATTAAAATACTATAAAAACGAGGTGATTAGTCAATCTGATGGCGCCATTTAGTATTGCCCAATATTATAATTTATGGGAGGAATCCATATGGTTAATTTTCTGACACCTCATTTAAATATTTTTAACCATTAAGTTCAACAAAGATTATTCAAAGCCTAATTTCTCCCTTATTGAATACTTCAAATACTGAAAACCCCACTTATACTAACATAGTTCATAATTGGATTCCCATATTTGTTAGCTTTTCAACTTTAGGTAGAGATTTTTTATTAAGGTTTAATCTATAACCCCTAATTTGACCTTAAGACCTCTTACAAATGACTTTTCATAATTTTTCCTAATAAATATTCTACACTCTATAGTAATTGAGTTCTTTCCTCAGTTTGCATAGAACTTTAATAGTTTTCCAATGTATGTGCATGGTTAATTTAGGTTAATTTTTGTTAAACTATCTAATTACCATTATAAGCATGTCATCTAGAAACTCAGCAAAGTAGATAAGTTCAGAGATTTGGTTTATAATTTATATGGCTACACAATTGAAGATGATATGATGTAAAACATATCATATTAAGTGGAGAAATCAGTCTTACTATAAAAAGTTATTTTGTGCCCTCATTCTAGTCAAGTTTTCTCTGATAGACTGTGTCAAAAAAATTCCTCAAGAAAAAAATTCAGATTTACCTCTTTAAAAAATCTGATAGAATATACTCATTATCCATATCTAGTATATCTCTGCTAACAACTAATTGTAAAGTAGTTCATGAAGATCATACTTTAGAAATAAGATAATTAAATACATACTCAAGTCTTTAGGGCTGTTTTGATGCATATTGTAGCTTTTAATTTATGATGGAGGGGTGACATCACAATATTTAGAACAAAAAATAATTCGCTTATGAAGCTAGTTATAACATAATGGACCAAGATTTTACTTTGATATCAAATCTCTGGTTTTTCTTACTCCAATATCTCATCATAGAATAATAAGGTATGACAACAGATTGACATGAAAAACCTTGTCATAAAGTTCAATTGTAAAAGTTTTTATAATTTTGTAAAAATTGTCATCTAATGGATTCACCTACAACTAACTCATCTTTTTACTTTCAAAATTATATAATGGTGGGCTAGTCATGTACAAAAATAAATCCTTTTGACCTTTTTAGAATTATAGCACATTAAGTCTTTCAGAGATTAAGGTGGTAAATGTTAAAAATCTTATTTTGTTTGGCTCAACTTAGAAATACACTTAATTTTAAAATAACGTGTTACTAAAATAGGTTTGCTCTAAACAGAAATAGCATTTTAATTTCTATGACATAAAGAAATTTGTAGTCTTTTAAGCTATGAATTATTATAAAACATTTCTAAAATCAGTACCAAACTTTTTATGGAGGTTGAACATATATAAGATGAATTAGCCTTTCTGTAAGGATTATATTATCTAAGATTTCAACTAAAGATTATATGTTTAATTTTAAGAGAAACTTTCTAGATATAGGTGTAAAACACGTTGTCTTACCCTATGTTCCCAATGCTTTTGTATATGCTCTTCATTACTATGACTATCTGCTTCAGTATTCTATATTTTATAAAAGCATATAAAAGAGATTACTAAAGTGGCCTTATAATAACTATCTTTAATCTCTGTAAGTGCTTTTTCTACTCTATTCCTAAAAAGTGTATGCTTGTTTTAACTTTGGTGCTCTGATTGTATTTCTCATGATACACTGATGCGATGTTCCAGCACCATGTTTATTGTTACCCATTTTTGAGTTTAACATACTGATATAAGGCCAAGTTATGGGAAGGCATGTCTAGACAAGCCATTTTAACATCTCATTTGCATTCATTTTACCCCAGTTTAAGCACAACCTTTTGTAATAAATTAAAGCTAATATATTTTACTCCATCTAAAGTAATTATATAATTTTAGCTAGCTCATTATCTATCTCAGCCTGGGCAGCATAGCACTTCAATACTATTGGAGAAATATTTTGGAGTTGGGTCTCATCTTGTTTTTATCCTCTGTCTAATATATACAGAGTTTTTGTCTAACCAGTTACCTATGAGGACTTTACACCGCTAAAGATGCACACAGGTAGGCTATATCCGCTGCATTAAAGACTCTAAAATTTCACACTTTAGGAATTCCTGCCTTAGTAATCATTTAAAATAAGATCATCAAAATCTTTGTAAAAGAGCTGATGGAGTCCTTTCTTATTTAGTGAGCCCTATCTATGTATATATCTGAAATCTAAAAAGTAATATTATATGGAAACTTTTTAGAAAATATCTTTCTTAAAAAGGACATTCTAGAGAAAAACGCAAAAGTAAGAAATCTGCTAATTTCTGCATATATGTAATCTATTGTTACACAAGGAAATGGGTTTGTCATAATAGGAAATTAGACTAAATATGTTAGACCAAACTTTATAAGCATTTACTGATAAAGATTGCAAACTGAGTAATTTAGAGATCATATACTTAATGCAGGATATTAAAATCTTGATAGAAACTTGCTTGTTTTATTTTAAGATTTTAATCATGTTAACTAGAGACTAAACCAGTAGCTAAAATGATGCAGTCTTTTGTCAATTTCCAAATTGTAAGGTTAACAGATGGTTCTAAAAATATTTTAGTTTGTAATATCCTCTAACATGAAAATTTGTATTAAAAACTTTTCTTTCCACTTGATAACACATTCAAGCAAATTTAGAATTAAAGATGAAATTAACAACTATGGAAAACCAACAAACAACAATCCACCAATGTCCTTGGCCTGACCGCCCGCTGCTCCAAAATGGGGCAGTGGCGAAACCCCCCCCCACCCAGCGCCTTCCACCCAGTGGGGAAACACTTTTGAACCAGATCAACCTGCCCCCCCAATTCCTCAGGTCAATACATACCCCAGGGATTCCGCCCTCCACCTTGCACGTTCTCAAACAGTGCCTCTTAGTCCCATTGTGCTCCCCAAAAGCAAGATGCAATTGTCCTCCAGGTTAAATATGGCAATTTGCCCCCCCTTACAACAATAAACAAATAATTGAATTAGCTTAGGTGCTTATGCAGCCTGCAGGCTTTATTGACTTCCTCCCCTACAAGGGGTACTTCGACCTCAGCTTCACTTATGAAGCTGATGCTGAAATCACAGCCAACATTCTCCTAGTGTTCCAGGAAACCCCCATCCCAACCACTCATACCAATTGCCTGATAACACTCTTGTGGTTCACATTTCAGGCCTCCCCACCCACCTCTGACCAGAAACTTTATACAACGAAATAAAAGCTAGGTTGTAAGTATATGGCACTGACCCCATTTTACAATTTGTGGTTCCCAATGGAGCCAACTGACTAGCGGGCCCTCGCACCTTTGCAACTGTATGCTCAATATCAACCAAAATCGCCTTTTAAAACCCCCTCACACTTTTGTCCCTTCTTCCCCCAACCACCCTTTCAGTGTCAGAGTAGATAAATGGCACACAATCTGCCCCATCTGTTTTGACCTGGACCACTCAAATTGGCGCTTCCCCACCATAGCTTGAGATGGAGCCCACATGCTTGACTCCCCCATGATGCTCCCATAGCCAACATAAAAACTTTTTTGAATGGGGCACAATCCTCCCTCCACATCTACCTAAAATGGTAGATGCAACTGCCATAAATTCAACCAATAAGGATATGACATGTTAAACCTCCTCTCCTACTCTAACTAATCAGGAGCCAGCATGGATCCCATTAAATTCAAAAAAACCCACCCAGCCACCCAACTCATCCCACCCATATGCTGATCAACCTATTGTCTTCAACCAAAATCCCAGGATTATTTGAGGGAAGTTGATGATTTTGGAAATCCCATCCCTGACTCAGTCAATGCCCCAGGCCTCGATTTGTACCTAAATGCAGATTATGCAGCTCAATTCCAAACTTGCTGCTATGCTCTACGTTCTGATGCTGATGGATTCCAAAGTGACCACCAACTCACCAAAGAGGCTGTTGCCTCCCCTGATTGTCACCCCCTCCAAAAGGCCATAGTTAAATCAGTTGCAGTTTTGGTCAAGGGGGTACCCGCACTTATCCTTCCCCCATGCAACAAATTTATAAAAAAAGAATTTCTCCAATTCCAACAAGTTGCCCACAAGGCAGTACAAAAAGTTGCAATGGTCACAAAATTTGGCCACAAAACCTGCATTATCAGAAAAAACATCGCCAACTTTATCATGCTACCCAAAGTTCTCCTCGAGGCTGAAAAAGCCCTTTCTGAATATATCACAACCCTCCTCATAGCAAAATTCAAGCTTCCTGAGCCACTTTGCTACCTTGACCCCCATTTCGAGTATGCATCTATGCTTGTGCTCTCAGCTTTCTGCCATACACTGTCCAACACAGAGGAGGAAGATGAGACTCACAATCCCAACTCACCCTCACCATGGACGCATATTGGTTTACCACATCTGACCTGGCTTGGTAATTTTTTTTTATTTTTTATTTTTTCTTTTTATTTTTCAATTCAGTTTGAGTGATCCATTTGTCTCTTTCTGTTCATTTAAATTCTTGTGTAGTTTTTGCTCCTCAGAGCTCAGTAGTGTCTGACCCCTGGTCAGCTTGCCTTGGTTAAATAAAATAAACATCTGTATTGATGTATTTCTATTAGCTTCTATCTACCCATCAGCTTTAGACTCACATTTAAAGCCTAATCTTATCTTGATAATGAAACTTACTTGGTGGAGAGGCTTAGTTTTAAGCCTCATCCCCAATGGAAGTGTCATACTTATCCCATGCCAAAACCTTCTCTCATCAGAGAATAAATCTACATTAATCTATTGGCTATGTAAAGATTATTATCATTACTTTATAGCATTGAAAATATATATTGAGCAAGGTAGCAAACCTTAAGAACTACATACCATTTTTAGTTTGGTGAAGCACATCTGCTTTACATCAACATGTATTGAAAATTGGAATGCTTTATTATTGCCATGTATTTAAGGCGTGTAAAGCCTAATGGATTTGCTTCCTGATGACTTAGCCATAGCTCATTCTATGCAACATTTAATCAAGTTGCCAAAAATCTTTAAAACATTTCATAGTTGTAATGAATAACAATATTGTCATATATGTGACACATCATTGCCCACCCAGGCCCTAAACCCTTTTTAAGTAATGCGTGTAAAATATCCAGCATCTCTAATAATCTAAAAAGGGCATAGAACGGTATTTAGAAATTCTTGACTATCATCTATATCTGGTATCTTTATGACGCTTATAACTGGCTGGAATCAGGTAAGAAGCATCAATCAAACAGCCATAAAATGATTTACATCTTGATGCCTTTGATGAGATTTTCTATTTGGGGAGTTGGATATGGCTTTAATTTAGCGACCAAATTTATCTATGGAGATTGACACATGATTTTAAGTCTATGCTACCCTTGGTATTAACAACACCAGAGAATTAAAATAGTACATAAATGGTTAATCACCCTAAAAATAACTTTCTATATATGAGTGTCCTATGCCCTATTCACTTTAAAGTTCAAAGTGCATAATAGTTAAAATTCGGATAAGTGTACATTATTTATATATATACATGTATCAACTTTTAAGTTAAAGGTCTATCTTTCTTTATACTATCTTATACCCTATCTAATTCTGCATAGTTTTAGTATCTTAAGATGTTTTAACAATAGTGTGCAGGGTATGTGATGGTAAACCCCTCCTCAGCACTTTTAAAGTTATAAAATTTATTTCCACAAATGGCGCAGACTTTGGATAAAGAATAACCTTGGTATCAAGTTATAATTGAGGTATAACGATACCACCACCCATATATGAAGAATAAATTGAGAAAGGTTTTGTCGCACCAAATTTCCAAATACAACGGAATCTTGTTTGACCAAGTACAACAGCTAGTCTATGCTTTATAAGTAATAATTTTAGGCAGATCTGCCAATCACTCTAAAACCCAACATATGAAGACATCTTAAGTTGGGACCATCTAGTACTAAAAAAAAGACATCTTAAAATCTCTGGCCCAATCCTATTCTTTATCAATAAGTTTGTCATTGGAATTATCTGGACTAAAACCTGTGCAGTCTTAGCTAACACCTTTTATGAAAAACTGGGTTAAGATATGGTAAAGTGTGTGTGTTTTTACAATAGTTAAATCATCTTTTCCAGTAAGGATCATAAATTGTTCACCCTGATTGCTTCTCCTTTTATATAAGAAACTTTTTATTTCTCACTCATGATTACAGCTTGTTAAAACCACTTATCAATATTATGTAGATTATGATATTATAGTAAAAGAAATCTCCAAGTAAACCAAAGAGGCTCTGGACCTAATATGTCTTTGGTTTGATTTCCCATATTGCTTCCAAAAATTAATTTAGATACTGGTGCATCTTCGAAAGTACTATATGGCGCTTAACTTAATAGTCTAAGTTTACTCCAGTTTAATGATGAGTTACATATAGAAAAAGAGGTCATTACAGACACCAGATCATCATGTAGATTCTGACACATTATAATAAGTTATGATATAAAGATTGAGATGCTTGAGAAAATGGCCAACACATCTGCATATACACCTCTATGTAACCTTGACCTGAAAAACATAATAATAACCGTGTAGCATCTTGGGTTTGTAAGAATAATTAGGTATTTGGTTAGGCCTAAGCATCCTTTATGTGTTTTTGGTAAGCAGTACTGTGAACAAGTATACTCTTACCCAGGTCAATATCTCCCAACAGGAGAGTCCATATTTGACCAGATTGGAGATTAAGGTAAAATTAATCTTTTGTTAAGAGTGTGTCTATAACACTAATGTTCCCATAGAGGTGGTGGGAAAGGCCTCACCCTACAACCTTAGAACAAAACACTAGCCTTAGAGGAAATGGGCACAGCAAGGAGGACGACGATAAAGGCTAAAGGGTGAGAACTGGACATACTCTGTTATTTGAGACCTCCTAAAGGTCAGCAAAGAGTACAAAACATGAATTGATATTTAAATAAAACTAATGGGGGTTTATCATGACCAAGTCAACCATAAAGAAGGTTGATCTCAGATTATCATTATCAAACACTTGAGGAAAGCCTCATTATCATGTGAGGCATTGCGCTCAAATGAATCAATAAATTCAACTTTCCATGAGCTTTCATACTGTAGCTCGAGTAAGCTCAAACTCAAGTGATTGACTGAAGCTTAATCTTTCCATATTTCGTTTTATTATGATTTAATGGTTCTTAAAGTCTTCGTTTTCTATTTAACTAAAAAATCCGTCATAATTCTCAATAAAACTGGTGCATTTTGATCCCCTGGATGTAACACTCATCTGATCATCACATGCATCCTAGAATTAACTTAACCATATCTTGCCTTTACCATGCGTTGATCCAGGATGCGCTTCAGGTCAGGCAGGCCTGCCAACTTTGTCCTCTATCCTCCTCACGTTCAGCCTTATCTCTGAAATATGTACCCTCAATGATTCCAATTTTTAGCCATGAATTCCCTCCTGTCTCTTTAAGGCTCCACTTCTCCAGGGGCTTCAGTAAAGAAAAAGTTCTTATGGGAGGGGCCAGTTTAATGGCGGTGATAATTTTCTTGGCCTTGGGCCCTGACAACTTTATGAAACGCTAATAAAAGGCATCAATAAGGTCTTGCGCATGGATGCAGTTGTGTGCTGGTACCCAGCTATTCTCCACAGCATCAAAACCCTTCCACAACACCAGGTACTTAATTCTTCTCCTCACATGACGAGAGGATAAAATCTTCTCTACCTCAAACTCTGGTTCCCAATCCATAAGATATGCCTCTGGGGTCTCTGGCGGGGATCCTCAAACGAGGTCAGCTTTCTTAATAAAACATTGCAAAGATTTGAAATAATGGGAGAAGATCCAACTGGTATGAGGCATATCCCACCTTCCCGATGTTTCAGTAAGGTCCTATTTTCTTCGTCCCAATTTTTTGCATGGCTTATTAATTGAAATATTTCAGGCATCAAGCATCACTAGATCTCCCTCCTTGTATGCTGTACCCACCTGTCTCTTACCATTGTCATGCTCCTTATAAGTCTGTATAGTGGCATCTAAATTGGTGTTAATCTCTCTATGTACCTTCTTGACAAACTTTTAAAAAGTCCACCATCTCTTCCACCTTTGACCCACAACTGGGTTCCATTTTATAAGTGGTGTTGAAGACATAATTGCCAAAGAATAAAGGAATACCCAATAGAAGCACGCTGCAGCGTTGTTATAAATTGGGCAGGAGAGATGAGAAGCACAATTAGAATGATCAAATGCAGTTAACACCGCAAGAACTGCTCAAGGCACTGGTTCACTCTCTCTTCTGCCCATCTGATTAGGGGTGGTGAGCAGTAGAACGCCATGGACAGACCTAAAGAATTTTGCACAATTTTTCCCAAAACACTGACATAAACTGGGGTCCCCAGTCACTAATAAACTCTGAGGCACCTCATGGAGGGAAAACACGTGAGAAACAAATAGCTTGGCCATCTGAGCCGCTGTTACCGTGGTGTTACATGGAATGGGTGAATTTAGTAAACTGGCTCACCACTACCATAATAGTATCATAGCCCTCTGACAAGGGTAGCTCCACAATAAAGTTGACTGAAAGAGAAGTCCAGGGCGCTGATGCCTACTGGACTGATACCAACAACTCCACAAGAGGCTGATATATTGGCTTCATCTTATTGCAGACCAGGCACTCCTTAAAATACCTTGCAACCTGTGCAGTCAATAAAATCCAATTATAGGTATGGCAGTTAAGCTCCAAAGCCTTCATCTTACCAGGATGTCCACCAGTGATGCCTTCATGGTGCTCCTTAATTATTTCCAAATGGAGTGGGCCAGCGAGACTCCATAAGCGCCCAAGGAACCATATCGCCTCCACCTTACTATGGTATCTTTTTATGACATCCTCCCAATTCATTTCGCATTTGGCAAGACCATAGCATATTCTGATGATAAGGACTTAAAAAGGATGAACTGCCTGAACATACTATATTCCACCAGGTTTTCTAGTGCAGCAAGAACTGATATGCCTGCTATGGCGGGTGGTTGCTCAGATATAATTTTACCAAGAGGGATCACCAATTGTTGTTGTGCAACTCTACCTCCTTGGAATCAGGTGCTATTGCAGGGTTCAGCTCAGAGTGTCAGCAAATCCATTCTTTTAGCCCTTTATAAAATCATAAGAGAACACAAATTGAGCAAAGGTCTTGTGCCATCAGGTTTGCCACAGGGTCAGGACATGAGGAGCACAATAATACAATAGACAAGGTAATATGTGCAAATGCTAAATGGCCAAGACAAACCATGTAAATGATGATGCCAAAAGGTCATTGCCTTCACTACTGCCAAGAGTTCTTTGTTGTAAACAGTGTAATTCAACTCATCCAGGGACATCTTCCTAGAAATATGTTCACAGGATATTCAACTCTATGTTCACTCTCCTGCAATAGTGCAGCAGCTACAACAAAGTTGGAAGCATCTGTGGCCACTATAAACTCCCTCTCAGGGCTCACAAGACAGAGACCTGACGTGGAAAGCAGAGTTCACTTTACTGCTTGTAAGGCATCCTCCAATGCTGAGGACCACTGAAGAATTTTGGCAACACTAGCCTTATATAGAGGCTCCGCTACCTCAGAAAGACTTGGCTTAAACCTTTTCAGGAAAATGCAATCCCCCAAAAAGCTCCTCAACTCCTTAACTGAGGTTGGTGTGGGCACTCGCGAATTTCCTTCTTCTTGTCCAAATTAATCATGTTGCCTATTGTGAAAACAATGTTGCCTAGATAGTTTACCTGGGACTTGAAAAATTTGCATTTATTGATTTTCACATTTAGTTTGCCGCCCTCAAATGCTCAACCGCATGCGCCAGTAAGTATTATTGGGACTCAAGATTTGGGGAATCCCAGAATGTCATCCATGTTTTCATGGAAACAGCAAGATAAAAATAGACCAACCTTCCAGCTTATATGCTGGAACACCCAAAGGGTGAGCTCAAATTCCAGAGGCACTGCTGCATAAATGACTGTTGTTAGAATGGGAATGAATTTCGCCAACAAGCTCCCATGGGCCAAAGCTGTGGATATGAATATAGCAACAAACCAAGAAAACATGGCCCTGTATCCCGTAAGGTTTTGAAATTCTTGATTCAGGAAGGGTGGTTTGAATTTTTTCATGATGAAAATTGGAATCAGGAAATGTGATTTTATTGGAAATGTAAAAGTAGAATTTCAACCGTTATATTCCTCAGTGTGCTATGACTGATAATATAGACGATTGGATTAGGGAATAGCTTAGAAATGTTTGGTATTGGGGCCCTCAAATTTCGACCTAACCTTGTGAACTTTGAGGGAGTGGGAACAAAACAAACCTAATTAGAATCAACATTGAAAGAGTCAGCAGGTGGCCAAGTCACCGTTGATTCAGCCTCAGATGACCAAATTGCAGCTTTAACAATTTTTGACAATAAGCGCAATGGCATCTCACCTGATGGGCAACAGGAACCTCCCAGGGCCACCCCACATAGGGGCAGTCCCAAGAGGTTAGGAACAGGTTTGGGATACTCAACACACCCGCACCAGTTGCTTTGGCATCTTTTTGGCAGAGCGAAAGTTTTTGAGCAATGATCCTGATATGAGAGGAGAGGGTTCTGAGTTGGTGACGACTTTCAACAATGACTAATGCCATCAATGAATTTCGCTGAAGATCTGACATTAAGCATATTTGTCTTAGAAGGTATAAGCCTGTTGGGCTTTGTTTCCAAATTTTTTGAGGCAGGTTTCAATTTGACAACAATTTTTTTCAATGAACCAATGCCATTGGTGAGTTTTACTTAGATTTAATCTGGGACACATTCTTTTTGGCAGGTACACATCCATTGGGATTTGTTTCTGATGTTTTTAAAGCTGGTTTAAAGCTAATAACATTATTCCTTGTGGCTCAATGCTTCTGATAAGTTTGGCCAAGGATTTGACCCTTGATACTCCATTTCCTGAATATGTGTGCCCGTCAGGATTGTTGCCATGAGTTTAAGTTTTTTAAATATTTCAGTTCAAAATTTATTTAAATTGTCATACTAATTTGGCAGAAGAAATTGAGTGGGCTGGTGATAAAATCTTCTGTCGGGTGGCTGTTACCCAACGCTCATCTACCACATGGGCAATATAACCCTGCTTGATGAGAGGGACAGCTGCCCTCTTAGGACCCTTTTTAGTGGGAAATGGTAATACTGCCTTATCTAGGCTGAGGGTTCGCTTCCTTGGACTTTTATTACCCCTTACTTTTGCCAAAGGAGGGGCGCCACCACTGGGGAATTGTGTGAGAGCCACATTTTTGTAGGCTTTAGGTAATTTGATCTCCATCAAAGAAGCAATCTTTGGTGGAGGACGAGAAGCTTCTGGGTGAGAGGCATGGAAAGCCTCAAACAGCTCTGAGCAGTTTGCGCAATTGTATGCTTTAACCCAAATGTTCTCATAGTCTGAATAGCCTTTCCACATGACGAGATATTAAACTGAACGCCGAGATTTACAGGAAGCCAAGATGCCCTCCACTTCAGCCTCCTCCACATCCTTGATCACAATAAGCTCAGGATCTGTGGTAATTGCCCCTTGATCAGGGATAATTGTGATACATGGAAGACTGGGTGTTGCTTCTAGTTAGGCAGCAATTTCAATCATAAAGTGCCATTACCCAAATCCTCCTCTACCAAGTGGGGACCCAAGTGTTTGATTGCAAACTTATGCGAGGGTCTCTGCATCTACAAATGTCGCATGTCAAGCATGACATGTGAGCTGAACTTGATTTCGTGAGCCAGGAGCTGCTTCCAATCTGCAAACTGCTTGTAGTCGCTTATTGCCTTAGTGAGATGCTCATGAAGGGCTGCGTTGTCCAGATATGTTGGGCATGATTAGCGGTGGCTGGTACCTCTGGGCAAAGGCATGGCCAACTAAGAATGAGGGTTATACCCCAAGATCGCTTTATATGGGTAGATTCCAATGGAGGCATGCGTTCCATTATGATATGCAAACTGAACAATGGGGAGGTCATCAGCCCACGTATTCTGAGCAGCAGACTCATAGCAGCGCAGGTACTGTTCAAGGATATGATTGACCCATTCAGTTTGGCCATTGTATTGGGAGTGGTACATGGTGGAGCGGCAGGGCGTAATATTAGAGATTTCCAAAAGCTCATTCTAGAATTGTACCATGAACTGGGGCCTGCGGTCACTAACAATCTCCTGAGGGAGGCCAAACATTGAGAACACATGCGCACTAAAATATGAGCAGTTTGCTCAGAAATGATAGCGGAGGAACAAGTTGTAAAATTGGAAAAAAATTTACAGCGTCAACAACCACCATCACCGCTGTAAACCCATTAGAACTGGGAAGTTTAATGATGAAGTCCATAGACACCGATGTCTATGGACACTCTGCCTGTTGTAAGGGATTAAGAAGGCCATTCTTGCCTGACTGTCTGAATTGGCCCATGCACAAGTTACACAGTCTGAAATCCATGCTGGAACATACTTTGACAAGCCCGCCCAATTATAGGTACACTTGATCAAGTTGAGGCACTTCTTATTCCCAGGATGTCTGCCATGGAAGGATCGTGGTGAGCATGAATCACTTCAGCTCAAAGAAAGGGGAAAAACCCAAACCCTCAACTAAAATTGAATGAGACCCTCAGCCAGATAATATAAGGAATGTTTTGATGCAGGGACAGACAACCACTCCAAAAGGTCCACCTTTTTGGCACAGTCCGTTTGCGCTGCCAAACTTAGGAGATTAGGGGGTGCGTCCATATCTAAGTCCACTGATGAAACCAAAGGAGAAACAATAGATAAGATTTGGGTGGGAGGGATGACGGTGACCAGATCCTCCTCATCTGAGTCTACAGGGCAATGTGCGGGGTTATGACTTAAGAAGTTGGAAAGAACATTCAACACTTTTTCACAAACTCATACTTGAAGTTAAAACTACACAAATCCCAATAGGTTTGGGCCTGCTGGTGTGCCAACTTCTGTGGTTTGTGGAAGTACAGGAGGGCTTGATGGTCTATTGCACTGTTAACTCGTGCTGAGCGCCCTGAAAAGATAGCGTCAGTGGGTCAAGGCCCACGCCACAGCTGCCAACTCCTTATCATAGATGGCCCAGGACTGTTTATTAGGAGAGAACTTGCAGGAAAAGTAGGCTACCAGGTGTTACAGCCCCTCGTGCTCCTGAAGCAATACAGCCCCAACTGCAACAGATGATGCATCACATGCTACAAAATAGGGTCTGGAGGGGTCCATGTTTTTTAAGATGGGGGTGACAAAAATACCTCCCTAATCGACTCAAATGCCTGCTGGCACTCTGGCGTCCAACAAAAAGGGACATTTTTACCCGTGAGTGGATGAAGTGTGGCAACTAACTGGGATAAGGAGGGGAGAACTTCTTTAAGAAAATTATGGTGCCCAAGAAGCTTCTCAATTGCTTTTGAATCATTGGAGTCAGCCACTCGTGGATAAAACCCAACTTGTTGGAGAAAAGCTTACCCATTCTTTAAGATGAGATTGCCCAATAATGTGACTTCCTCTCAATTAAACTTGCACTTTGAAGGCTTGAAGAACAGGCCCGCTTTATATAAGGCCGCTACAACCTCTTCCAAGTCTTTGTAATGTTATTTGGGAGTAGGTGAGTGTACCAAGATATTGTTGATATAATCAATTGCGCAAGTGAATTGGAGATCCCCCAGAACACTATCAATCATCCTTTGGAATGTGGATGGTGCATTCTTTAGCCCAAAAGGCATTATCCAAAATTGGAAGATGCCCCTTTTTGTACGGATTGTGGTAAGCCATTCCTGACCTTCTTTAAACTGAATTTATTGAAGCATTAACAAGATCAAGTTTTGAAAATACCCTAGATTTAGCAATCACTTTCCCAATCATCTATTTCAAAGGCAGAGGGTAGGGATTGTGGAACTTTATTTATTGAGGTGACCATAATCCACGTATGGGTGAAGGGAACTATCAGCTTTCTTGGTAAAAACAATGGGGGAGGCAACTGGGGAAGTTTCTTTTTAGAGACAACCCTTCATAAGCATGTCATCCAACCATGTATGAAGGGCGACATATCCTCCACTGTATGCGGGTATAGTGGGCAGCTGATGTTCACCACTTGCCCCATAGTTTTAAACCCCAAGTTAACTCTGTATGAGGGAGAAGATAATCTGCATCTCAGAGTTGAAAATACTCTGATAACCCATCAACGCTTCTGTAAAATATGATAGGAGGCCCACAGGGGAAACAAGAGATGTAATCAAACTATAACCTTGAGTCTTATTGAGATTATCCAGTAAAGAAAAACTCACCCTCCATCTGACCATTGGAGAATGACAGCACATTAGACTTAAGGTGAATCCTTACATATTTCCAATGCCACCAGCACACACCCAAAATCACTGGGAACATGAGGTTAGGCATTGCTGAAATTTGATCACAAAAACTAAACTGATGAACCAAGAAAGGTACTGGGCATCGCACTATAAAGATGGCTGGGAGGCTGATGAAGAGAACATCACCATAGGACCCATGTCCAGGTCAAAATCAAGCTGGTGGGCAACTCAAGGCTCTTAAAGTTACTCGCTGCACCAGTTTCAAACAGGGCATCAAAGGATACCTGGTGTGATCTGAAACTTATTGACTTGATAATAAAAAGTAGGCGAAAATCTGTTTAATGGCAGATACGGTTGAGTTTGCTGATAAAGAAGAGATTGCAATTATATTGGGGGAAGACTCAAGGTCATAACAGGGGCAAATTTTTCATAAGTCAAATTGCCAGAATACTCTAACATGGGCGCTGGGGAAGCGGCAACTTTTAGAATCAACATGGATACTGATTCAAAGCTGAGATTCTAAACCAAGTACACCTCAGCGGTTCCTAACATTAAAATCCCATTTTGGAGGGTGGGCTGAGCAAATGTTGTATTCAGTGGGGCAGTGCGGCCATAGTAAAACTTCTTCACACCTTAAATATCTGATAGAAGATACCCACCGCTACGCCTAACTTAATGAAGAGGGTGAAAATGGCTGAAAAAAATGGACGGTTAATTATGTCATGGAAGCAGCAAGATATATTTGGCCAGCTTGTCAGTTTAGGTGCTGGAACACCCAAAGGGCGAGACTGAATGCCAGAGGCACTGCAGCATAAACGACTGTTAGAACGGTAAATAATTTCTCCAACAAGCGCTTGTGGGCCAAAGCTGTAAATATGAACTTAGCAACAAACCAGGCAAACATGGCCCCGGGCTTGTGGGTTGTTGAAATACTTGAGTTGGAAAAGTTGGTTTGAATTTCTTCATGATAAAAAACTGGAATCAGGAAATGGTATTTTTATTGGAAATATAAAAGTAGAAATTCAACCGTTACATTCCTCAGTGTGCTATGACTGATAATATAGACGATTGGATTAGGGAATAGCTTATAAATGTCTGATATTGGAGCCCTCAAAATATGACCTAACCTTGTAAACTTTGAGATAGAGTGAACAGAAACAAACCTCATTAGAATTGACATTGAAAGAGTCAGCAGTAAGCCGAGTTGCTGCCAATTTCAGCCTTGAATGCCTGAATTGCGGCTTTACCACTTTTTTGATGATTAGCATGATGGCGTCTCACAAATGGGCAATGGGAAGCTCCCAGGGCCACCCCACATAGGGCAGTCCCAAGAGGTTAGGAACAGGTTCAGGATACCCAACCCTCCTGCACCCAGTCACTTTGGCATCTGTTCAGCCAAGTGATATTTTATAGCGATGATACTAATATGAGAGGGGAGATTCCAAGTTGGCAATGACTTTCAACAATTACCCAATGCCATCAATGAATTTTGCTGAGGATCTGACGTTGGTCATATCTTTCTTATAAGGTACAAGCCTGTTTGGTTTTGTGTTCAAAGTTTTGGAGGCGGATTCTAAATTGACAACAACATTATCCAATGACCCAAAGCTATTTAGTTTTTCTGGGGTTTTGATCCAGGAAACATTCTTTTTGGCAGGTACTCGCCCGTTGAGCTTTGTTTCTGATGTTTTTGAATCTGGTTTCAGACCGTTTTGCATCATTTCCCAGTGGCTCAATGCTGCTGCCAAGTGTGTCTAAGGATTTGACCTTGATACTCCATTTCCTGTACGTGTGTACATGTTGGGCTTCATTGCTTTGGTTTTAAGTTTTTGGATATTTCACCACAAATTTCTTCAATTTGCTGTACTAAATTGGCAGAAGAAATTTGAGGTACCAGCGATGGAACCTTCAGAGGGATGGCTGTTACCCAACGTTCATCTAACACATGGTCAAGATCACCCTGCGTGATGAGAGGGACAGCTGCCCTCATAGGGACCTTCTTAGTTGGAAATGGGAATACCGTCCAATCTAGGAAGAGGGGTCACTCCCCTGAACTTACACATGTAGGCTACTATGCATATGACTAATAAGTCCCCAAAACCGCATCAATATGGCGTAGAGAATTCATGTGC